>OW026360.1:97948848-98449464 GCA_932273835.1 Sarcophaga variegata | reverse complement strand
AAAAAATTCACAAAAAAATCAAGATATGCTAAAAACTACTTAAACAGAATGTATAGCTCCTTTTTGAACTTGGTTGCATTGCCTATGTTCTGAATATAATTAGGTAGTGTATTCCAAAGACTGATGGTGTGTATAAAAAACTGGCGTTGTGACAAAAGCGTCCTATGTCTGTGTTGGATAATTTTCATACCGCGGTTAGATCTAGCAAATGTAATCCTACTAAATAAGTATATTGGCTGTTTTAGAGTAATAATCTTATGGAGGAGAATAAGGCATTTTATATTTAATAGATTATCAAAATTAACTTTTTTCACGTTACTTTGTTGGGTATTTTTTTGAATGATATAACCTGGTTTGTTTTTGTATATTTTTTGACTTTCTATTGTATTGACATTTTTTTTTGCTCAAAATTTAACAAAAATTGAGCTGCATTTGTTTTCTATACATACGTAAGGCATACGTTTTAGTTGACACAACTGTTGTTCGTTTTGTATTTATTTTCCAATTTTGACTGTATTTCTGTCTGTAGTTTAATCTGATAGCTTTTGTCACAGGACTTCTGAGACTAGGTTGCCGACATTGTACTCACTAGACTGTGACTTACTTCACAAAGTGTTTCTCGCTCATTCTGTCAATGAAACAAAACAACAGCATTATCTTCAATTTTTTAATGCGTAATTAATATTGTTATGTTTTTACCTTTTAAAAACCTTTAAAATATGAACTCGTAGATGGCAAATAAAATATAAAATAAATTTGTTATTAGTTTTAATTAAAATTATTTATTGTTCGCATAATTCTGTGCGCCTCTGTTCACAACTTGATGTAAACAACAATAATCGCTCTTCTTTGCTATTCCTCTGTTTACACCCTTTTCATAAACAATAACAATCACTAAGCAATAATACGACAGATCTTTATAACCACTATTAATCTCGTCAAACGCACCGCGTCCTCACACAAGGCTGACTGAACTTCACTAACCCACTCGCCTTGTTTTTATATGGCAGGGTAAACAGTCTGACGAATGTTCGCCTTATCGAAATCTCTATAAATGTAAACACCATTGTTTCATTATTATTTTTTGTTTACATTTATTCTTGTAGTGTTTGTTGTTATATTTTTGTTTACTTGTTTATCATTTTAATTTTAAAAGCAAAACACCAGTATTTAGATTCTTTATTTTCGTAACAATATATAAAAACACCTTAAATCCCGCCTGTAATTTGCTTAATCAGTAAAAAACCTGAACTTTATTGTTCTTATACAGCATTTCCTTCAGTAAATACACGCAAGTTATCACACTAACACTCAAACTAATAAGGCTTGTGAAAGAAACAAGTATGATATAAAGGAGCCATAACTACATAAAATAAGAGAGAAAGAGCAACACATAAACCAAATAAAGCATAAGTTAAGCAACAAAGCAGATGTATGGAGAATATTAAATTTCATCTGCTGAAAAAGTGTTTGGCAAAATAGAAATACAAAAATTACTTAACAAATTGCTCAATGAACAACAATAACAAAACTCTTAGCATTTATTTTTTATTCTCCTTTGATACGATTTACTTTTCATTTATTTAATATAGGTTTTCTAAACTCTTTGCTTACAGATTTTTAGCCAAATTTGCTCCCAAAAATTTGATTCGTACTCATGAAACAGAGCGAAATCAAATGAACGAAACAAATAAAAAATCATGAGAAAAATAACCGAAAAATAAATGCAAAATAAGAACAAAGAAAACAAAAACTTAAACAAACAAAGGATATCGAAATAATAGTAAAAAAACAAAACCAAAACAAATAAAGAGTGGGCCATATACAAGTCTAAATTTAAAAATTTAATAAAACGATTTGAAATTTTGCCAAATTTTATTTTTTGTTGTGAAGTACAATTTTTCCGGTTAGAAATGGAATATTATTTCATTCATATGGCTGCCGCGCCTGGCCTCATAGTACCTCATTCATATCTTGGCAATGGCATCACGAGTGTTCAAATGCTCAATTGTCTGCGTTGAAACCAAACACCGTTCACACCAATACCATGAAGAGCGGGTACAAAAAAATCGGTTATCATGACCGTAATTGTTACGTCGTCCTCATTTTCAAAGAAATATGGTGACTCCGCTCAACAAATCGCACTGAGCAGTAACTCATAATGGATGCATTGGTAAGACCACATGAGGGTTTTCTGAGCCCAAAATACGGTAAGTTTGCTTATTAACGTATCCACCAAGATAAAAACGAGCTTCATTCGAAAAGATGATTTTTTTTGGCACAATCGACATCATCGTGTAGTTTCTCGTTGGCACAAAATTCCTATAAATCTCAACGTTGCTCAAGCATACGTCGATTCATTACGTTCAGTGGAGAAAATATGCTGAATTTTGTGACATAATAGAATGATACAAGTATTGCCGGGTTCGAAATACCTGATGCACTGTGGTCCAAAACCCCAATCTAGCCGGACAAAAGTCATTTTTTTAAATATTTAAAAAGGAAATTTTTTGTATGGTTAGGTTGACAAGTGTCTAAAGTACATAACGGCATATTTTTTTTTTCTTTAAACAGCTACACTAGCGTTGATATATTGCTTCAAATACAAGTAATTGCTTCTTTGCTAAAAAAAAAATATCTTAAGTGACATTTAACAGTGCAAGTGAAATTGTTCTGAAAAAACAATAAGAACAATTAAAAGAAATTTGTTCATGTAATTAATATAACAAAGGTATGAGTAAAAAAATAATGTTTAAATTTTTCATTAAATAGGTTTTGTTTATAAATAAAATGCAATTATGTAAATGTCTGTTTTAAATGCGAAATTTTTGTTTAATGTCCGAATTCAATTAGAATTTCAAATGGTAATTTATCGTACTTAAGCTTTAGTTTTTATGTTGTAGTCATCTATATATATGTAGCTTTTTAATGTTTAAAAAATTAGCTGCCGGATTTTGCCTAAACGATTTTTCTTTCATTTAGAGTTTAACATGTCCATTACAAGAAAAGAGCTGTATAATACTTGGCGTAATGAAAAACAACTAACTAAGAAAACTGATGCTGTTGTTAGACACGTTGTTGCTAAGATTGGTATTAAGAATGATGAAACGGATAGTTATTACAGAAAAGTAAGGCAATCTGCTCGAATTTTTGTATGCATTTTAACGAAAAAGTGGGCGCAAGCCAGTCAAACAAGGCTCACGTTCGAAGATAAAAATAAATATTGGTTAGAAGGGTATTTTAATATTCCACCAAAATTTTCTTCATCATCACGTATTGAAGGATGCTTGGATGGACCTTGGCAGGCCTTCTAAGGAATTTTTATGTAAAACTGAGAGAACAAAGCGTAGAAATGTTACTCATTTATTAAAGACTTGGTCTGCAGAAGAACTGACTTTTGCTGCTGGAACAAGTCTCTATAAGTCTGGGAAACAAAGCGCTGCAAGCATAGCCAAAACTATAGATTCTTCTCCCTCTAAAGCATTAGAAATAAAAAATGAGCTTTTCTCCTCCACAACCAATCCTTTACACAAATGAGGAGGCGTTAGCTTTGTATGTCGATGGTGGATATACAAGACACACTTATATTCTACTACGTGCAGGTTCCAAAAATCATAACGAGACTAGCTATACCTATAAATAAAATTAGGTGTTCCCAGATATTCAAGTTTTAGTATCCATGTGATATGGAAGGTGCTACTACTACTACTACTATTGCTAGTGCGCATATTGTTAACCAAAATATTAATATCGACATTAAATTTCATCACATATTATTTGGGGATTTTGACTGTTATAGTTTTCTAGGATATACGAATTTTAGTATTTTATTTATATGGGAGATAACACGCCCACTGTAGCTAGTTCCACCATTTTTCCCACAAATGTTTATGTGGATATCAAAGTTGTCCATGCTGAATTCGAAGATTCTAGCTGTTGCAGTTTCCATGAGATAACACTTTTAATACTTAATTCTTAAGGTAGGCGTTACACTTCACCCATTTAAAACTTTTGAATGACAATTAGCCTATAATTCCACCCACACATACAGAAATACGGTGCAAAAATTTTAGGAAAATCGGTTCAGTCGTTTTGTCATCTTTAGGCTTCAAACAGACCCCAAAAAAAACAAATTTACATACATACACACACTCATACACACACATATACATTTGATTTTTCTCTCTAATTGTTTATATTGATGAAATCTATAAACGTACCAAGTTTCTTGTTGGTACGGCTTTGCTAAAGCGAGTTATAACTTTTGTCCGGCTAGATTGAGCATTTGGAACACTGTGCGATGGTTCAAATTTAAAACGATATATGGCCCACCCGATATATGCCGTAACAGAAGAAAAGTAAAGGAAAGAAAAACAAGGTTAATAGGAAGGACTTCAGAAATATTTTCCTGATATACCAAAAGTGAGAAAAAAAACGCTTCACTCAAATCAATTTGTATTTTCAACTCATGTGTAAAAGGACAAACACTCCAAAACTCTCTGCGCTTTTCTTTCTCTCTTATTGTTTTCCACTTTCTGTTTTACAGATTACATCCGAAATAACAATTATTTATTTGGTTTGCTTATGTATGTAAATGTATAAGGGTTAGTTAGTGTTAGTTGCCAGTTGTTTTAGTATATGATTTCGTGTATTTGCCACATTATTTAGATGAAAACAAAACTTTTAATAGTCCTTTTATAAAATGAAAAGAGAAAACCCAGTCATTGAAATGATGTTCTCTAAAAGTGAGAGACCATATGAAGTGGTTAATGTGTTCTAGTTTGTTCACTAAAACTACTACTTTTACTTTCAAACTACACTTCTAATTGTAGCTTTGACGTTAACTTCTCTCTTCGCATGAGTAAATGTTAGTATATGTGGTCAGTCTTCATGCATGCGTTCAAGTAGTAGAAGGCATCCCATCAAACATTTTAATTGTTAAACAATGGATTTTTAGATGCTATTCTTTGGTGTAAGTAAAGTTTAGAATTTTAAAATATAGCAAGAGAAACAATTGAAACCTTAAACCTGTAATTACTCGTTGAACGGCTGTCTCAACAACCATCATATGGCGCACTTAAGAATCTGGTTTCTAAGCGTTACCAGTTTCAGCTAGAACAAGAATTTTAGCAGAAGTGCCAGCCAAAGTTTACTGCAAAATTAAGACCAAAATCAGCCAGATGAAGTACATTTTTTCTATCTGTTATAATAGAACAATATATCGGGTGGGCCATAGGTTACATTAGGTTAGAGGACGTGTGCTTGTCAATTAAGACAAGTGCAGTACACGGATGTCGAATTGACCCATTATACAACGTCCTAGTTTCTCACACCACTTATGTTGTGTGTGTTAATTTTATACATGAGTGGTGGGACCTACAGTTTAAAGTCGACCCCGAACGACAGATTTTTGAGAAACTTTTTCATGGCAATTTTATTTACTCTCAGAGTTTTTGACAGAAATCTGCTGAGAGGATGTCGCCAAAGAAATATTTTTTATATTCCATTTAGTTGGAGATGCCTGACCTGGGATTTGAAACAAGGCCTCACGCCTAACACACTACCTAATAGACCACGGCGACGTCATTGGTCACACATCATTAACCCATATTACTTTAAAAATGAGGACGGCGGAACCGTTACGGTCAATGGAGACACCTATCTCACCATGATAAGCGATCTTTTTGTACCCGCTCTTCATGGTATTGATGTGAACGATGTTTGGTTTCAACATGATGATGCAATGTTCCACACATCTCATGCCACGATCGATTTATTGCGTCAACCGTTTGATGGCCGTTTAATTATCCGAAATGGTGATGCCAATTGGCCACCAAGAAGCTGCGATTTGACACCATTGGTCTATTTTCTGTGGGGAGCTGTTAAAGAAAAGTATTATACCGTCAAACCGGAGAAAATTGAACATTTGAATGCCAACAACTGTGATACCATTGCCGATATTTGATATTGGCAATATTTCAAACCGTTTTTGTTTTATTGCATTTTTAAATGTAAACTTTTAAATTTCCCATCCTATATAAACAGCCCGCTGCTACAATATTAGCAGACTTATGGTGACAATCTTGAGGAAGTATGGGAGAAAATATGAGAATGTAGAACTCTCAGCTTTCTTCAATCATTTCATACAACTTACTTACTTACTTATTTACTTATTACAAACCTTTATTCAGGATTACAACTTAGCTTCTCACACTACCCATGTTGTGTATGTTAATTATATCCATAGGTGACGGAACCTTCAGTTTAAAGTCGATTCCGAAAAGGTAGATTTTTGAGAAACTCTTCATATTAATTTTATTTGCTGTCAGAACTTTTGCGAGAAGATTGCTGACAGGAAGTTTTCGAAAGAAATTTCTTTGTCATTATTCGCCATGTTCAAATTGTCTTAGCTAAGTGTTGAGCCACGGAGTCTCGTCCAAAAAGCAAATACACTACCTACTACACTAAGACGACTCCATTTCATAGAAACGTTGCCGTTAAACAAGAACGCCTCTGTTACCACAACAATTCAATATCAGAGGATTTATGAGAATTCTTTTAAGCCAACTGCATTTTTTTTCTTTTTCTATACTCACACAAGATCTCCAATATGCAAATAAATCTAGAAGATTTGAAGAGATTAGACCGCAATTTTACAAAAACCAAAGTAATGAAATTAAACAATGACCAAGTTTAAAAAAAGCCAGGTATGTTAAAAGTCTACTCAGATTTCGTTTTTGTTTTAAATGTCTGAGGTTTGAATCACTGGCTCCTGTCTAGTAAGACTATGCAATACCTACTAGACTAAGGCAAATTTTTCGACTGCAAAATGATCTGGTTTCTTGTTCATCTATATAGATGTCTAATTCCACCTTGTCCGTGTTTAGAGATTATCTGTGCTGTAGTTCTGATCTGGTATCAGAATAATGCAATTGAATGCGATTGTCCAACATTCCGTCGAATTATTTCGTGTTAAGCAAGCATGCGTCTAGCCTGGATAGTTGGACCACTTTTAATATAATTAAATAGCATTCTAATGAACTTTCTGAATTATTCTAATATAGCATTTCCTGTTCACCGGTGCCCACCACCCACTATTGAAACGTATGCTAGTGCTCCTGTAGAGTAAGTCGTTCTCTGGGTGAAACTCCATTTAGAATTCACAAATTATATGCCCCAGTTAATGGCACCATAAATTACCATAAAATTTTATTTATTTCTACACCTACAGATAGTAAATGTCACAAAAATTTCAGTGGAATTATTTATGAAATTCTAAAGTTTATTAAAAGTGAAAATACAAGACGTAACATGAAACGCAAAACATGTGTACATAATTCATATTTTATTCAATTTTGTTTTCTTTAAATAAAACCGAAAAACTGTGTTTTGAAAGGGTTTAAAAACAAAAGAGACGATACGAAATAGGCATGTTAAATGGGAAATAGCTTTGACACCATAGTAGCGTGCTGTAATGAAATTGATTGCCCGGTGGAAAAATAATTTTTAAAATGCAAGAAAATCGACGTAAACTGACTTGTTGTCGTGTGTCAATCATGTACATGCTTCTATGCTTGTCAATATGCTTGTAATTAATTACTTACATTAAGAAACAAAATTCTCTCACCGGAAATCAATCTTGTATGACATTTAAATGGTAGCGAGCACCAATAAGAATTCACTAGAAAAGTTACCTCATGACTTATACTCATTTACACAGCTATGGTACTATTCGTTGGTAATTAATTACAAATGAAAGCCAAACAGTCGACGAAAATAGTTTCCGTACTGTGGTGACATGCTGTAAAATACCTGTTTAATTAGATAATATAGACACAGAGATGGCAGATGGTATAAATTTATGTCTGAAAATGCAAGATTTTGTAAGGGAATTTATTTGTTAAATAATATTGTTGAAAACACAAGAACACACACCAGACAAGCAGGCACCTGGGTAACAATTTAGTCGTACATTTCTTCATAATTCTTATATTTTCCTCATGTATATTATAGACAAGAAACTAATTTTTCAAAAGGTCTGTAATTGATACAATACTCTCTGGTTCAAATATTTTATAAGTTATTAGATGTGAAGGATCTTTTTCACTCAAGGGTTGATTAATCTTTGTAGCTTATTGTTATGAAAATGAAAAATCCAGATACTGATGTTTTGCTTTTACATCGCTTAACATTAAAATAATAAACAAAAGGTATGAAAACAAAACAATGCAGCAAACAAACCTGTTTACAAATTATTGTACTGCTTAATATAACAACAAAAACCAGCATACAAAAATGGTAAACAAGTAAACAAAAATCCACAAATAACAATACAAGAATAAATTTAAACAAAATAGATAAACAAAAATAATGAATGAAAACAACTATGTTTACATTTATAGAAATTACGACAAGGCGAAGTCGTGAACATTCGCCTTCTAGAACATTCATCAGACTGCTTACCCTGCCATATAAAAGTCAAGACATAGCAGGCGAGTGAGTTAAGCCGAAAGTCCATACCATGCGTTTAATGAGACCTTGCGTTTGAAAAGAGTACTCGTGGTTTGAAGATCTCCGTTACAAAGATCTGTCGTATAATTGCTTAGTGATTAGGGGGTAACGAGAGGAGTAACAAAAAGAGCAGTTTTGTTGCTTACATCAAGTTGTGAACAGTGGCACACAGAATTGTTCGAATAGTAAAGAATTTTAATTAAAACTAAACATAAATTTATTTTTATTGTATTTGCCATCTACGAGCTCATCTTTTAAACATCTTTAAAAGGTAAAAACTTAACATTATTATTGTGAATTTTGATTGGCTTTTATATTACAGTGAAATATTGATTTGTATGCCATAGCTTGTGCAGCTCGAAGAAATTATTTCGAGCCGTCCGCATGAGGCTCGCTTCATACGCATCATAATTGATTTTATTGCATCTCCAAGGTTTAAGTAGAAAAATTTTATATGATCGTAGATCATTTCTACTGTAAATCAGGACATTTATGCTAACCCGTAGAAATATTGTTTTTTTGCAGTAAGCGTGGAAACTAAATTTGTGTGTTCGATGTTTTTGGAACGATTAGTTCAAGTATCATCAGAGTATTCAAATTTTTTAGAAACTATTCATGCCATTTTTTATTTACCCTCAGAGTTTTTTTGCCAGAAATCTGCTGAGAGAAAGTCGCCGAAGAAATACTTTTTTGTATTTCGCTTTGATGTCTGACCTGGTGTTTGAATCCTGGCTTTAGTCTAATAAGCCAACATACTACCTACTAGACTACGGCGACTTCTGAGGAATGGAACATATTTCAAATATCCGCCACGATTTCTCTTAGTGAAGCATATCCTATGCAGCCAATTTTAACAATTTGGTTTTCAAAAAAGCAAAAACTGGCAAATAAGAATCCTAAATACTACGAAGGTAGAGTTTATTTCTAGTGACAATGTCGAAGCCGTTATGTTAAATGATGGTACCAGTGATAAAGATGTATCACCAACTAAAGACATTTCTTGTAATTGTTATGACAATGCGAAATATTATGTGATTTTTTTTTTAATTTTTTGGTTTATGGCTTGGAGTAGTGAAGCGAACAAAATTCTGAGTTTCCTTGGAACTCACTCTTTCTGTAAGGGTGTGTTGGCTTATTAGACAAGAGTTCGAAAGTTCAAGGTTCAAGAAATATGAACAAAAAATATATATTTTTCGCTCAACGGCTGCAAATATTTTTATAGTAAAAGCTCTAAGAGAAAATTATCTGCGTGAGAGGTCGAAATGCATTCGATATATTATCTGTAAAATTGAGATCTGAAAGTTTTTTATATAAAAATGGATGAAGAAGCTGTTTAACTATATGATGTTCAAGTTAATTTTGCATCAACTGTTATTGAATCAAATTATTTTATTTTTGCATGGATGGGATATAGAATGCATAGTAACATAAAATAATCCTGAATATTTAAAAAAGTACATAGCCAATAGCAACACAGCCGCTGGCAACATGGTCGCTAGCAACATGGCCGCTAGGTACATGACCAATAGCCACACAGCCGCTAGCAATATGGCCTCTTCCAATATAGCCAATAGCAATATGGCCAATAAGAGGCATGAATTCGGAAAGTCAGTCAGTAAGTACTTTCGCTTCGAAACTATCAGAGATTTTCCACATGATATCAGAATATTTCATTTTGTGATAAAAAACTCGCACTCCAGTAACAGTATTTGTTCGCAAACTATCGGTATACCACAGAATTATTGTTCGTTTAGAACATGTACCTTCCAGATTAATCTATTATTATTTACTCTATTGGTCTTTAACAAACGTGTATGTACCTTTTTGTGTAAAAAAAAGTAAACTTCAATGGCAATGTATTAAAAATTTCTTTTTAATGACATTTATTTGAAAAATTTTATATTTTCATCCTTTTTCCGTGGTTTGTTTCCTTATGGGTGCTATTGAAGTTAATTTTGTGGTGGGTTGTAAATCATAATGTCATTACATCGCTTTTATGTAACACACATGCCTGTAAGTATCACATTTGCTTCATTTTCCTCAACAAAATCATTGGAACTGTAGAAAATGCAGAAAAATAAGAAGCCAGTAGAAAATTCATACGAAAAAAGATCAAGAGCTGTTATGTTGTGCTTGTTAGAAAAAAAGAATATGATTTTGCTTAAGTTTCTTATGAAAATGCGCATGATACATAGCAATGTAAAACAAATGAATCACCTGTACAGAAGTTTTGGAGAAACCAAACTATTTTTTCTGAAATGTGAGGCAGAGCTGATCACTTATCGCGAACAAGAGAATTATATTTGATTTGCCCAAAAGGATTAAAGTATACAGTCTGAACTGGGGTTTGAACCGTGGCCTCACGTCTAATAAGCCAACACACTACCTATTAGACTACAATGACCTCTTGATCTCTGGAGCTTATTTAGTACCCTTAAAATAGGAAAATAAAATAAAACAGGAAGCGAGGAAGTCTTGCGTGAACCTGCAGGATATTAGCAAAGGTATGATTTTAGCGAGGCTGGACTGACTTAGTTCAAAATAAAACTGATGATTAAGATAGCTTGATATGAAGGGATATTGTTTAGTCTTGGTAGATTGGAATACAGGTATTCCCCAACTTACGACCGAGATAGGTTCATGGTCATCGGTCGTGAGTCGATTAAGTCGTAAGTCGAATTTCATATAAAAAAAATTTTAAAAGAAAAATATTACATGCTGTACTACTAACTTTGAGGGTCAGGAGAAATGAAACTACCAAAAATTAGGTAATGTAATGTATTGTTACGTTTTTACCTTTTTAGAAACGTTTAAATATGAGTTCGTTAATTGCAAACAAAGTAAAAACAAATATGTGTTTATTTTCTCTTAAACTCTCTTTATTTTTTACACTACTTTTGTGTGCCACCGTATACAACTTAACGATACAACAATAATTTACTTGTACACTATTCTATTTCATACTTCTGTCCGCGTTAACACTAACAACTGTTCATTAGATCTTCTCTGCAACGCGTCTTCACACAAGGTTGACTGAATTATAACTGACTGCTGCCTGTTTTGTCGAGCACTTTTATAATCCGACACAACCAGTCTAACTAATATTCTCGAAGTGGAAGGTTCGTGATCTCGCCTTCTCGAGAGCTCTATTGCTAATACATTGTTGTTTGTGTACTTTGCTTACTTTTTTGTCACATACATGTTGTTGTTGATACAAGGCGCAACCAGGTTCGTCGTACATTTGTGTGGGTGCAGCTTTAGATAATCAACACGTTCATTGTATTCTTAGTGTTAGTGAGTATTTGTATCGTGTGTATTGTGTTGGTGGAGCTGGTAGCTTTTGTTTATCGTTTTTATTGTTAAACGATATTAGTTCGTTTCGATTTATGTAACAGTATTATTTGTACTGAAATATGTGTGTAAATCGAATTTTTTTACATTGTTTTTTTTTAATTTTCTCATATATTTTAGGGATTCCCCGCAGCTACATATTTGTCTTTTTTAAATAAATATTTTCTATGAAAATAATTAAAAGAAATGGTCGAAAGTGCGAATAGTCGTAGGTCGAACGGTCGTAAGTAGGGGACTACCTGTACATTTTTAAAGCCATTATGCAATGAGAGACATTTTTCTACAAAATTCTTATGCAATTTTTTTCTTTTAATTTCCCTACTGACAGCACTACTGTTACCTACTCTGTAAAGTATCAAATCATTATTCTTTTTATTGAACTCCCATTGTATTGAGGGGACACACTTTTCTTTTTATTCACTTTACTTTTATTCACTTTATTTTAAACATGAAATTGAAATAAAATATGAAAAGTAAACATGCCCCCATCAATAAATTAAATTAAATCAGATTAAAAATCGTTTATTTTCAATTATTTTTGTGGAAGTATGAAAGTGTAAAGAAAGTGTAATGCTGTAGTTACCCACACGTAACGTAACGTACCGTAGAAAACGTTCTCTTTTTAGTATATGGAGAACAATGTAAACGATTACCTAAACGTTCTCTCTCGTTAGAAAAACGGAACGATCTGTATAAAACAGAATTCTCCCACGTTTTTACGTGACATTTGAACATGAGAGAGAACGAGCAGTGTTGCCACGAAAAAAAATATTGTAACCAACATTTGTGAAAAAATCACCAAATAAGGAAAAATATGACCACAATTAAATTCGCAGTATTTTATTTTATTTTCTTTTTCAAATTTAATTATAATTGAGAAAAAAATAAACAAAAAATAACAAAATAAAATTATAGTCTTACTAATTAATTAATTTTAATAAACAAAACAAAAGCTATTTTTATTAGAAAAATCATAACCAAATCCTGAAAAATGTACACATTGAACAAAAAACGGCAACACTGATGATGAGTCTGTATACCAATTTCTTTGCATTGTGTTGTGTTTGTTTGCGTGTTGCTTTGAGTTCTGTTTTGTTTTTATTTACATTCTTCGTTGACATATGTCCCGTTTTGAACGTTTCTATAACTACACAAACGCTTTTAAGGCTACGTACATTACGATTTTACGTTTCTTACGCTTGGGTAACCAAGGCATAAGTGTAGAAAAGTGTAAAGAGTATAAGAAATAAGGGAGAAAGAGTGCAAGAGAGCAAAAAGTACAATAATTTTGCAATTGAAGCCTCAAATAAGCTGCATGCGCATCAGAGATAGCACTGAGTTGTTTTTTCGCTCAGTGCATAAGCACTCATGAAATTTTGAATATAAGAGAGTCAACATTACTGCAGTTTAACTACTTTGATTCATTCATACTCACTACAACGTTGATTTATAAGTACAGTTTGTAATGATTATGCGTACAACGTTGAGATCAAAGTCATGCCATTCGAAATATGTTTGATTCATAAGCCTACTCAATTTACAGTCTTAGTTGTTGTTGCCTTTACAAAAAAACGAAAAAACACATACAAGCAAAAAGACAGAGTAGCAAGCAGAGCAAGCACACATCCTTCTAGTGAGTAGTTTAGTATTCGTACGCGAATTATACTTATTTTGTGATTGTTGTAAATGTTAAGTCATGGAGAGTCGAAATCAACATCATACATGTTGTTAAGTATGAATATGATGTGTCCTTCAAACTTTGAATATGAGTAGAGGTTCCATAATATTAAAATAAGTATGAATGCGTATAAGTATCGGAAATTATAAGTATGAGTCGATTCTACTCATCTTTTTGAATACTCATTGCTGATGTCTGATAATCACCAATGTATTCATTAGTGTAAGATTGCAGTGTTTGCTGCGTTGCGTCTATTGTGTTTATAGAACTATGCTTAAAACCCACCACTTGTAATAATCTCATGGTTTATTTATTTTATTCATTTATATTTACTTCACTCTCTTTGTATTGTATATTAATTGTAAATATTTTTCAGGCTGCTGGTGTAATTCTGTAGAGTGGTTTGGATATTTTGTATGGAATTATTTTTTTTTTTACATGAAATATTATTGTAATTTATTAAATTTTCAATTTGCATGGTCGTGTTGGTTGTAAATTCGATAAATGGTATTAAATGGGAAAGAATTCTTTCTATACTTGTTTAAGTACCCTGAATTTTATGTCAAAACTTCAAACACAAAAATCATAATTTTTAGAAAATTTCAAAGCGGAGGCTAAATACGCAAGAACACTTAGACAACAACAAAGAAACAATAATACAATAAGGAACTGCAACAACAAAAGTATTAAAATAATAAACAAAAATCAAATTACAATAACAAAACTACATAGAAACAGCATACGTCGTAAGAAAGGTTCTAGAAGTTACAATAAGGTTCTAGAAGTTACCAGATTGAAAGTCAATGAAGTAGGGCCTTCTTCTAAATTCATGAAAACAACAGCTGAGAATCTGTCAAGATTTGTGTTTAATAAAATTTTGTAAGACATCATGAATCGTTGAACACCAGCACAGTGGTGTTCTAACTGCATGAGAACGATCATTATCAATAACAGCTGAGAAATGTTGACACTTCTGTTCAATAATATTTTACAATTATATTGAATCACTTCACGTCAGTACAACAGTTTTTCACTGTTCTCTTCATAACTGGTTTCTATTTCTTTGGAAAGTAGTAGTAGTAGCTATGGTAAATAGCGAGCTTTCTCGAACCACATTGACTAAATTTTTTACTAAACGTTTGTCACCTAAACACCAACTCTCTGCAGCGTTTATGGTTTTATAAGGAAACATTTATATTGTTACGAAAATGGCAATGGTGTTTTGCTGTTACATCGTTTAACATTAAAATTGTTTACATGGTAAATGAGTAAACAAAAATATACCAAGAAACATCGGTATAAAAAGGGATAAACAAGTAAACAAAAATGCAACAACAAATATTACAAGAATAAATGTAAACAAAATACGCAAACAACGATGATCACATTTATAGAGGTCTGGAGAAGGAGAAGCCACTAACATTTGCCTTCAAGAACATTCATCAGACTGCTTACATTGTCATATAAAAGGCAAGGCAAAGCAGGCAACGAGTGAGTTCATTCAGTCTTGTGTGAAGACGCGGTGCGTTTGAAGAGAATAATCGTGCTTTGTAGATCTCCGTTACAGAGATCTGTCGTATAATTGCTTAGTGATTGTTATTGTTTATGCAAAGGGTGTAAACAGAGAAATAACAAATAAGAGCAATAGATGTTGTTTACATCTAGTTGTGAACAGTGGCACACAGAATTGTGCGAACAGTGAAAAATTTAATTAAAACTAAACACAAATAAATTTTTATTTTATTTGAAATCTAAGAGCTCATATTTTAAACGTCTTTAAAAGGTAAAAACATGACAAGGATTTATATGTTTGAGGTCCCTTAGGGCAACACCGCCTAGGAAGACACTTAAGTAGAACCCTGTATAGGGCAGTACAACAGATCGACTATACCTTTATACAACTGTACAATACAATGCATGCAAGACACCAGTCTGGTAAAGTACTTGCCTGGTGTAAATATTATTTTGATTAAACCAAGAGAGGTGCAGTAAATAAATATAAGAGGAGCACAAACCTTTAATATGTATATATTAGTGTCATGCTGTATGTAAATAATAAATGCTATTTGGTTGTTTATTTAAAACATATTAAAATGATTACGTTATGTTTATTGATATTGAGTTTTTATAATTGCATTTAATATCAAAATAAATTACTTTTCCTTTGCACACGTATGTCCTTCTTTATTACTGGATCAATGGATCTTTAGTGTTGGGGATGTTGATCTTTGTTGGCGATGTTGGTATTGTTATATTGGGTGACAGTGTTGGTGTTGATGTCGAAATGCAGGATTGAGGTTGTGTAAACCTGCTCGCTCGTATGAATATTCTCCCGTACCGGCAATCTGTGAATAACTTTTAATTTCTACCTCTAAACCTACCATAACTTCCTATCGTGTTGCTTCTGAAATTAGTCTTTTGAAGAGTATTATTAGCTGTAGGTGTTTTGGGTAACAATGCGGATATATAACGAGTACGTAGGTGTGTAGCTCCTTTATGGAGCTCTTTCAAATACTCATCCTTGGATTGTTCAGTATTTGTTATTGTGGATATTGACATTAGTTCGGAATGTTAGTGTTGGTATATTGGATGACAGTATTGGTGCTGATGATATTGAAATACAGAATTGGGGTTGTGTTAATATGTTCACTCGTGTGAGCCATTAGTCTGTAGGATAGAGAATTTTAAGAAAAAGAAATTTTAAATAGTTTGTATGAAATGGATTAAAAGTTCTTTCGTGTATTAATAAAGCATTAGAATTTGGCGAAAAAAAATATGGTGGAGCCAAGGCTTGGCTAGATAAACAGTATTTGAACTGGATGGTATGAGAAGCTAGATTATAATCCTAATTAAGAGGGTCGTAATGATCATTTCACTAAGTACTGAAGTTATTGTGTTTAAAAACACTTTTGATTGAAACTGTTTAAGCATAAATTTTTATTTCTGTGAGTATAACGTAATTATTTATTACTAAAGCAAACAACGATACGAGAATAAAATCAATACACATACATACATACTTGGTCATTACAATCCTTCAGTTACGATTACGAGCCGCCGTAATCTAGTAGGTAGTGTGTTGGCTTATTAGACGAAAATCCAGGGTTCAAACCCCAGGCCAGACATCAAAACAAAATACAAAAAGTATTTCTTCGGCGACTTCCTCTCAGCAGATTTCTGGCAAATACTCTGAGAATAAATAAACTTGCCATGAAAATTTTCTCAAACATCTGTCGTTCGGAGTCGACTTTAAACTGTAGGTCCCACCACTTATGTATAAAATTAACACACACAACATACATAAGTGGTGTGAGAAACTAGGTCGTAATCCTGACTGAAGGGTTATAATGACTAGTTATGTATGTATGTATTAACAATGTTGATAACTTGTGGCCAGCCAAAGCTTACTGCAAAATTAAGATCAAAATCAGCTAGATGAAGAGTAATTTATCGGGTGGTCCAAATCTCGGTTTATTATCATCACTGAACGTAATGAATCGATTTACACTTCAGCAACCTTGGAATTTATTGAGCCATTGAGAAGCTACACGATGATGTCGAGTTTGTCCAAAAAAATGGAGCCACCTATCGCACCATGATAAGTGATTTTTTTGTATCCGTTCTTCATAGTATTGACGTGAACGTTTGATGGCCGTTAAATTAGCCGAAATGGTGATGCCAATTGGCCGTCAAGAAGCTACGAATTGACATCGTTGGTCTATTTTCTGTGGGGAGTCGTTAAAGAAAAGCATTATGCCGACAAACCAGAGAAAATTTAGCATTTGAAGGCTATTTCATTTTATATGGCCAATCTTTCAAACCGTTTTGGTTTTATTGAATTTTATAAGGTAAACTTTTAAATTTCCCACCCTATATAAACAGCCCGCTGCTACAATATTAGCAGACTTACAGTCCTATAGTATGGAAGTAATTATGAGAATGTAGAACTCTCAGGCCTCTTCAACCATTTCATACAACTTACTTACTTATTTGTTCATTACAAAGCTTTATACAACTTAGCTTCTCACACTACCCATGTTGTGTGTGTTAATTTTACCCATAGGTGGCAGAACCTGCAGACAATTTTGTCGTCTATTGGGTATTTTTTGCCTATCTACGAAAAAGGTTAAAAGATAACATTTCCTATTGCAAGTTTTCGGACGTTTTAAATTTTCGAATTAAAAAATATATAACAATGTTATAAAAATTTTAAATTGAAAATATTCAACTTACCCTGTCTGCTGAGGGTAGAATACAAACAAATTTTTTCCACTTCCTCTTTGTGTAACGGTTGTTGTGTTGTGTTTGTGTGTAATATTAATAATGTTAATTTGTTAGTAGTCACTTATGATATTTGTAATTGTTTTTGGTTTATTGTTAGTGAACTGTAGTGGAATGTAATTCTTAGTGCATTTTATATTTTTCAATCTTTTAATTTTTGCCATTATGTATTTTGTTGCTATTTGTTTTGAACTTTGATGAACTTTTTATTTTTGGTTTCTTTACTTTAGATTTTACTTATGTATTGTAAAATGTATTTTTTAGGGTGGGGTAGAATTTGCACAATGGGTTTTATATGGACAGTATAAGTGTCACTGTCTCTTCTCTTTCCTTCAAGAACCAATGAATATACGGGTTATAGACTCGAAGGAGGGTTAGTTTGTGCGTAAGAGGGAGTAGGGTGTATAAACAGGAAGGACACCAGTCATAAAACATAGAAATAAAAATTTTATATACAAATAAATGTTGGTAATTGGATGTAAAAGTGCTTGTTTTTTTACTCTTTAATATCTCCAAGCCCATTTTAATAACATTTTATCAGTTTTAAACATTAGCAATGAATCCTGGGAGAATTAAATTCTGTTTTTATAAGAATGAGCAAAAAAATTAAAAATGCGGTAATGGAGGTGTCAAACGGAAACAGTATGTAAATGATAAATTTCTTAAAGGGTTTCTATCTAAATAGGTAGAATGAGTTGAAGCTAAGCTAAGTATTTAGACTAGGTGGTGAGCGAAGCTAAAGTGTAGTCCTGACTAAAAGGATTGTAATAATCATTGAAGTAAATACTTTATGTAAACATTTATTACTGTCACTATAACGTACATATCTACAAACAGATTATTTATTATTAAAGCCAACAAACATACAAAACCAAAACTAATTATAATATAAAATTATACCGAAATTATTTGAAAAACTCTTATGTGATACACTGTCATTTCAAGTATCTTCTATTTTATCTGCATCCCAGCATGAATTCTGTAAGTCTCGATTAACAATCACAAATCTTCTTGAATGTACAACTCTGGTAAATGATGGATTTATTGTAGGCAAACAATTTGACGTCATTTATATTGATTTCAGTAAGGCATTTGATAAAGTAAATCATAACTTACTCGTTCATAAGCTTAATCAACTTGGTTTTAGTTCATCATTATTTAATTGGATTAAATCGTATTTGGTAAACAGAAAACAGTGCGTTAAATTCAGGAATACGCAATCTAACTTTATTGATGTGCTGTCAGGCGTACCACAGGGTAGTCATATTGGGCCGCTCGTATTTACTCTTTTTATAAATGATCTCCCTTCTATTATTAAAAATTCAAACACATTAATGTATGCATCCTATGTTAAGATATTTTTATCATTTTATAACATTGAAGATCAAGTACTTTGAAAAGAGGATATTTACTACTTAACCTCTTGGTGTAGTACTAATTTAATGGAGCTGAATGTTAAGAAATGTATATATATGTGCTTCACTAGATCATCTCCAACCAATGGATTTTATACAATGAATGGTGCTGCTATTGAAATAGTTAATTCCTTTAACGATTTATGGATAATCTTCGACTGTAAATTAGACTTCAGAAATCATATTACATCAACTGTTAGCAAAACTACATGTACCCTGGGATTTATCAAACGATGGGCTAAAGAATTTTCTGACCCTTATGTTACCAAACAATTGTTTACCACACTGGTTCGCCCAATTCTTGAATATGGATCTGTAATATGGGACCCTCAATACACTGTGCACTCTGACAAAATTGAATCAGTTCAAAAACAGTTCTTATCATTTTGTCTTCGTGGTTTAGGAAATGGATGGGATCCTAATGAAAGGTTACCATCTTATGAAAATTGCCTAGCACTCATTAAATTACCATCTTTAAAAAGCCGTCGTAAAATGTTAAATGCTGTCTTTCTCCTGAAGCTGATTAATGGTGTTATCAACTCCCAAATTCTTCTAGATAAACTTTACATGAAAATACATGTTCGTCCAACAGTATAGTATAATTTCATAAATATGTATAAAATATTACACAACTAACTATGCGAACTTCGATCAATTTCGTAGAAGGTAAGGATTTTAATAATCTTTACCTTCATATAGATTTTAACAAAAATTTGGAATCCATTAAAAAAGATATAATTTTACAATTAAACTCAATTAATATTTTCAACGTTGTTTTCTTTTCAAATAATTTTTTTGTATTTAAATCATAATAATAACAATTTTGTATTGAAAAAAAATTTAAAAAAAAATTTAAAATTTAATTAATCTGTAAGGATTTTCCATACAGTTAAAATAAATAAATAAATACAAATAAAATAATACACATACATGTACATACCCTTCAGTTAGGATTACGACCTAGCTTTTCACACCACTTCCGTTGTGTGTGTTAATTTTTTATACATGAGTGGCGGGATCTAGAAAAATATTTTCACACATTTCTCAGTTCGACCCATAATAGAATCAAAATCAGTCTACAAGAATAAAAGAATAAACACATACAAAGCAAACGGTATGTAAATCTCTGTATTAAAGAAAACATGCGTACCTGAAGTTCTCGATTCTAGTTTGAAATATTCCGATTCCATAGAGAAACCCACGGGTATCTTCTAAACAGGAGCTTATGAGAGAAGAAAGCCATGCTCAATTCAACTGAAAAAAGTACAAAGAACGAGGGAAGATGAATCCTCTGCTGGATTATGAGGAAGTATGCGGTATTCAAGGCAGATTAACTTGCAAAGACAGGAACTATCTTCCCGCTGATGTGGTCAGAACATTTTCTGTGCAGTAAAAAGAAATGTTTATACTCAGAGAAAGCATCTTCTTAGCCCATATGGGAAATAATTGAGGTTGGTAACCGAATCTTTCGCAGAGCACTGTATATAACACTTGGTTAGAATAAAGACCGTCTCAAACCAGATATGAATAGAGATTTTGTAAAGTAGGAATGCATTATTAGCACACATCTTGTAAGACACTAAGGCATCCCAGAAGTAAACTCCTGATTGCATATCAGGTGCTGGATAGAAAGTTGTTCTTAATGACATCGAACATTATTCTTCAACCTATCGAAACAATAGTCTTGGAGGATACATTATAAGGATACTCTATATAGATTGAGGCCAATGCAGTACATTTCACGGTCTTTATGAGTACAACAGTCTAATATGTCTCACTAGAGTGTCGAGTTTCAAACCTTTGTAATGTTTCCCATTTAAGCATTGTGAAACCTTAGGTTTTAATTCGTTATCATTTTTGTTTGTTTTGGAAATCTGCTTATTTTAGGCGATTAAAACGTTAATATTTCTGTTCAAAAGTGGCACCTTCAGCTTTCTGACGTAATTTAAAGAATATCTTTCACTAAAAATGTTCGCGGGTATTTCAAGGCACGTGCATGAGCATAACTCCGTATTTAACATTTTACCTTAGAGAAGAAATAAAGAAAGTAATTAAAAGTTTTTTTTTATTCTCTGTCTGTTTTTCCTTGGCTTTGCCTATTTCTCTCCCTCTTTTTGATATTATTTTGTCTTTCCTTTTTCTTAAGCTGTTTACTCTCTTCTATTCAAACTTTGCAATAAGAAGGCAAAATAAAACTAAAAAACAGAAAAACGATAAATACGAAAAACATTAGAAAATAATGTCCTCCTGAAAATGTACGTCAAATAACTTTGTGGCTTTTTGTTATAAATGCTACAATAAAAACAAAATTAAAGAAAAAATATTTCAAAAAATAGTTGACGTTATGGACGAACTCAATGTTGGTTTTTCAAGAATTGTTTTGTTTTTCTTGTGGTTCTTTTTTGGTACACTTCTTAATGTTGAGGTATTATTTTTTATTGGCTTAACCATGCATATACATATGCCGATTTCTCTTTCTCCCTGGTTTCCGTTACTGACTTCCGCACCTTTAAGTTATTCTAGGTCAATTCAAAAGATTGTTTTACTACCTTTATTTTTAATTTAAAATTTCAGTATCCTTTTTACACACGCTGATAGCATTAATATTAAAAAAGATAGAAATGTTTTATTTTCTATTATATACGCTTTTCAATAAATCACACACATACGTACTGATTTAACTAATTTTCTGAAGAAAAATTGGTTGCCTGCACAATTTAACCAAAGAAAGGGAAAGCCGTTGAATAAATGTTATGGTGAATGAGTATTCCTAGCATAATTACAATAATGATGCGAGTTCACTCGTTCGCCTATCAAGTAAGTAACATTGACATGCAAATACTCATTTCATCAAGTTCTCTCAGTTCCATTGAATTGTCATTTTCCAATAAGCTTGTCTCAGAAGTAGAAGGAGCGATACAAATTATTTTAATCTCAAGAATTTTATCTTCTCATAAAACAGGTTTTTGGAAAAAATTTATTGCGAACTCGTGTAAGAGGAACCAGCCAGCCTGGTGGAACGTAGAAATTCAAAAGTCTACTGCTCTACTGGGAGATTCATTAAAAAGGCGAAAAGCGACAGTGGTAGGGTCATATGCTCTATAAGCGTTAAAGTCGCCTTATCCGGATGGCATCTTCCCAGATCTGCTATAGCATGCCGGGAGATATATTATACGAACACCAGGTAGACGTGTATGGAGATTGTCTCCTTTGTTGTAAGGATGTGCTTGTGGTGTTTATACCGTATGCCGGTAAACGCAGTCACGTCGGCTCAAAGGATTATAGACCAATATCACTTTCTTTCGTTCTTTTGAAAGCTGTGGAGAAACTTATCGATCATGATTTGAGATCAAACATGGACCGGTCTCCGATGAGTACGTCGCAAGGGTAAGGAGGTTGAGAGCGCTCTTCAAGATGTAACAGAAGTGAATTTAACTAGGGGTGAGTACACTTTGCCAGCCTTCTTAGATATTGAGGGACTTTTGAAGTCGCCGTAGTCTAGTAGGTAGTGTGTTGGCTTATCACACTTAAGGCCACGGTTCAAACCCCAGGTCAGACATCAAAAAGAAAATATGAAAAAATATTTCTTCGCCGACTTCCTTTCAGCAGATTTCTGGCAAAAAGTCTGAGAGTAAATAAAATTGCCATGAAAAGTGTAGCAAAAATCTGTCATTCGGAGTCGACTTGCAAATGTAGGGCCCACCACTCACGTATAACATAAGTGGTGTGAGAAATTAGGTCAATAATCCTGACTGGAGGGTATGTTTAACAATTTTACCGTTTCTTCAATTGAGAATTGACATAGGGATATACATGCACATGCTGGGTAATAGACTGATCCTATCGAATCTGGGTGGATGTTCTATCGTTAAGCGCGCAACCAGGGGTACTCCACAAGGGCGGGGGTGTAATTTACATTATTTACAAGTGAATGTGGTGGTGTTACCCAAAAATTGTTCTTCATTCACTGACATGTAACCTCAATAGGACCTGTTCAGTGTATGATTTGCTGGTTTCAGCTGTTATATTATTTCACTGCCGTCGCGGTATAGAATATATATGCATATATTCTATACGTGATAGAATAGAATATATGATATTTTTTAATAAAAACTTTTTAACGATTTAAGTCTTAATTTTTAAAAACCAGAAACTGCGTATTAATATATCTTTCGATAAGAGCATGAGCACCCTTTTATATCCACTGTGTTCTGAAGCATATTTTTTCTAGTTTTTCTGTTTTAAAAACATTAATGGTTTGAGATACTTTCTTCTTCTGTAATGATTTAAAATTGTTGGTTGAAGGTTGAAAATTTATTTTGAGGAGCTGAGTCTAAAATAGAAAATTAAAAATTCATGCATAATTAATTCGTATTGATTTTATTTTTTAAGTTGTTTAATAATAAATCCTGAATTTTAATCTACAAATCGTATTATAAATAAATTCTTTCCAATTGTATATAACTATGCATTTTGACTATAACTATATATTTTATTTCAATCTGATACATATTTTTAACCATTAAAAAAATTAATCTTAGCCGTTCTCGCATTTATATTTTTGTTGTTGAAACATAAAATGTTTAAATTTATTTTTAAAATTTTTAATTTTTTTAAAATGTAATTCTTAAATAATTTTTCAACCTTCAACAGTTTCTTTTCATTTTAAATTTTATTTCGTTCCTTTTTTCATTTTTAAATCATTTTTCAACACTTCAACACTTTCTTTTCATTTTAAATTTCATTTCGTTCCACTTTTAATGCTTTAAACTTGTCCTCAATGTAATTCCTATGTACACCACTAAAATATGCGCGTAATAGTTGTTTGTGCTATTCTGACGCCACCATGTTTTTGTTTTCTCCGCCATACTTTTGTTTTTTTTATCATTTAGTGGTAAAAAAGTCCTGCTTTAAATATAATTTCGTACATTTTTTTTGCTATATAAGCGCTCTTTGTATTCATTATTAATACGTTTATAAAATTCTGCATGTTTCTAGGGTTGTATGTGTAAGCAGAGTACGTGTGTGACTCACAAAATGGAGCAAAAGCGAGCAGACAGTTTGATGGAGTGTACAAAATTGTAAGGCAGTAGTATTGGTGGTAGTCAAGGTTAAATATTTTTCTTAATTTAAGAAAGAAGTTTTGTTTTTAATTTGTTTTTTGTAATTAAAAGCAATTTTTGTTATTTTAACCCGTGAAATTCATGATCTTCTTAATTCTTCTTAGTACATATATTGAATATTTTTAGCAGACACACATTTGTAACTTCTAACGAAAGTCTGAGAGGTATTTTATATTTTTTCTCACTTAGGACTGGTTTTTATTATTATAAGTGGACAATATGGTAGAAGTGAGGGTTAAGCTAAAGGCAGGATAATTCTACCTGTTACTTATAAAGTTCAGTTTATGTTTGAACTTGCAATATGATATATTATTCTTAATACTGCAACTTCAAATATAAGCAAAATGAGCAAATACAACAAAAAAAGCCCGCAGTTGCCACTGCGTTTAAAAAGAACTTGTTTAATTGAGTAATGTTATCGACATTGCTCCGGCATTAACATATTTTTGAAAAAGTTAACTTTATTTTATCACTAGGTTTTAATAACGAAAAGAAGTTAAAGGTGACCTTAAAGTTCACTTTAGCTAAAGTTACCTTTAACTAAACCCAACTTTAACGGCAAATTGTAATAATGTCACTTAAAGGGTTAATTTATGTACTTCTTCTTAAAATCTTTTGTTTTTCTTTCCTCTTTCTATTTACCCTTGCAGAGAACCATTTCATAGGCTTAATTTGTTTACAATATAAAATTTTTGTTAAGTTTTCTTTTAGAGTGTGGGTTGTAAGTCCAGCTCCCTTCGCTTCATTTTTGTTTCAAAATTCATCGCAAATTAGATTGTGGCTTTCACTTTGTCTCGAACAAATTATGCCGATGAAAGTAATTCAATTAATTTTTCAATGTTTTCTTAGTAATTTTCAATGAACTTTTGCGTATAGAAATATTCCTTTTTTAGGGGGGTGTCAAGATTAATTATACCAGCCTCGTTCTGAAGAAAACTGAAATTTCACGAAAAAACTTATTGTTCAAGGAATTTTGTTTAAATACAAATATAATTGGAAGCACTTGTAAGATAATTAATCTCGTTTACATCTGAGTTGATTGCAAAATGTATTCCCAAAGGTACCTGAAGGGGTTACAAGGGAGTTCAATTCAAGTTTCAACGTGCATTTCAAGCGAGCCACTCATGATAAGGTAGTTGACATAATTGTTGTTAAGGTCTACAGTCGATTCAACAAAATGGACAAGAGGTACTAAAATTCAAGTAGTGAATGTTCCAAATTTGCCGTAGTCTAGTAGGTAGTTTGTCGGCTTGTTAGATGTAAGACCGCGATTCAAACCCCAAAAATGAGGTCGCAATTGCAGTGACTGTGAGCGGTATTCATCAGTTATTGTCATTGTTTGGTGACTGGTGTCACCATCGACGAGCTTGTGTTTCAATTCATTTACTTCGGCAACGATTGCCGGAAAGAATTATTTCATTTGACGGGCAACAAAAGTTTGGAGTTTTGTGAATGGAACTGAGTGAAATTTAGTCGAATACATACATACAGTTACGAAAATGAAGAACCTACATACTGATGTTTTGCTTTTACTTCGCTTAACATTAATGTTATAAACAAAAATACAACAACAAACACGAGCACAAATAAAATGATAAACAAGTAAACAAAATACACAAACAAATACAATTGAAACAACGATGTTTACATTTACAGAGATTTCGGGAAGGCGAATGTTCGCGACTTCAAGTACATTCATCATACTGTTTGCTCTGCCATATAAAAGGCAAGACAAAGCAGGCGAGTGCATCAGTAAAGTTCAGTCAATCTTATGTGAAGTCGCGGTGTGTTTGAAGAGAGTAGTCGTGGTTTGAAGATCTCCGTTACAAAGATCTGTCAACCAATTGTCTAGTAATTGTTATTATTTATGCATATGGTATAAACTTTCCATGTGTATGTTGTTAGGTTGCGGTTAATACCGCAAGCCTTGTTAAATATTCAAAATTATTTTTATTTCCATTTTACAACAACAACAGTTGGTTATTATCGCTGCTGCTTTGGGTAGAGGAGTAATACTATGGTTTTTCCCTAAAATGTTGCTGCTGTTTGAAATTGTGAAATTTCTGCTGCATATTATTAAATCCTTAGCGAAATCTAAAATGAAAAAGAACTGAATTCATGTAAATAAAAACCAAATGCTGATAAAAGCTTCAAAATTAAAAATGAAACGAAATGACAAAAATCATGAATAGACGAGACTGGTTGCTTCAAAACTTTAATTGTTGTTCTAAGTGGAAGCTATCTATAGTTACAGAAATAGCCAGGAAAAATTCTACAGAAATACTCAATGTTATGTGAACTATTGACTAAATTAATTGCTATACTGCAAGAGAATGACGTTATTTTGAATCAATAATTTGGGTCCAAAAGAAAACATGACACCTACGAGCAAATCTATAGAAAAGATAGATTGCCAACACGAAATCCAGATTTCCAAAGGCAGACAAGCGATCGCTTCCTGCAGTCAAACTTCTGCGCTGGTAGGGAAGTGCTGGAGCAAATTGAACATCGTATGTTTCTTGTGTACTATGCCTCTTGTTTGAATTTCAGGGGATTGTAACTTAACAATCTGCGCTAGAGACCTCAAACTTACTTTAAAGATCAATAAAATTGTTCAGTCGGGGTTACGGCCTAGCTTGTCACACCACCCATGTTGCGTACGTTAATTTTATACAAGAGTGGTTGGACTTACATTTTAAAGCCTATTCCGAACGACAGAGTTTTGAGAAACTTTTCATGGACATTTTATTTACTCTCAGAGTTTTTGCCAAAATCTGCTGAGAGGAAGTCGCCGAAGAAATATTTTTTCATATTTTCGCTTTCTTCGAGATGTGTCGGCTGTAGTTTGAACCACGGCCTTACGTCTAATAAGCCAACACAGTACTTACTAGACTGCGGCAAATTCAAACATCCTAAAGGAAACATCCTAAAAGAGTATCCCCGACATTTATTTTCGGAGGCCAAATTCTTGTGGATAGCAATTGACAGCTGAAATGTAACAAAAAAGGCGTACCAAGTAAACCACAGTAGAATGTTAAGCCGCAGTAGAATGGTAAGCCACAGTAAAATAGATGTATGTAGAGTGATGAATATTTTGATTAGATCATACTCGCAGGCTGATAATGCAGCATGGTAATCATTACTGTTGCTGTGATGAGCCAAAAGCTTCGTCGCCTTCATATTGTCTGCGTTAGTTGGCTTAAGCACGATATCTCGATAATATAGGGTATTGATTAGAAAGGCATTAATGTCGACGCCATAAAGGAAGCGCATTAACATGTGGTTCTAAGTAATGTGGTATTCATCAAAACAGTGTCTTATTGAACGGTCACAAGAACCAACCAGCTAACCAACAATTTGATGCTGTGTTCTCTTCAAGGATGTTCGAATTTTTAACCCAAGAAAGTCCCTGTATCATACTTGATTTAGTGTTGGTCTTGTGATAACAATTACAGTGCAATGTAAATGAAGTTTATTTTTCAAATCCATGTATTTAACTCCAAGGACTCCACATGAATAAAATATTGACCAAGTCATGAAAGTGGTGAAATGGTTTGTCTATGGTTGGTTCATCATAATTATAAACCATGATTTGCTGTTATGACCCTAACCACTTTTAATGTCTTTCTCAAATTCTTCTCTTGGAAGTAAGCGCAGAGAAACAGTGAGACGGCGGATTGAGCGTCCACGAATTGGTCCTGGCAGCAATCTGAAGATAGTAGATGCGTTGTTTATCTCGTAAACTGAATGTGTAGGTCTGTCTCAAATTGCACGATATGTGCTCTGTATTCCATGCAGAGGCTTACGGCATTGGAAACACCACGAAATGTATACAAGAATTGAATCTCGAAAGTTTACCTGTTGATATCTGCGTAGATAGAATTGCGTTGATTAGCGCTTTTATATCCAAAGAAGTTAAATGACCTCGCTTGCTCGACATAATATTGTCGATATGTGCGCTGCTAGGGGATCATTGTTTGGTGTAGCTTTTGTGCAAAAAGACATATCTTTTGGGTGTAAATTTTTGGCACTAAATTATTAAACCGTATTCGCCGTAGGTAGTGCGCTGGCTTATTAGACGTAAGGCCACGCCAGGTCAAACATAACAACAAAATATGAAAAAATATTTCTTCGGCGCTTTCCTCTAAGCAGATTTCTGGCAAAAACTCTGAGAGTAAATAAAATTGCTATGAAAAGTTTCTCAAAAATCTGACTTTCAGAGTCGACTTTAAACTGTAGGTCGCACCACTCATGTATAAAATTAACGCACACAACATAATTGGTGTGAAAAGCTAGATCGTAATCGTGACTGAAGGCTTGTAATGCCCAATTATCTATGTACGTATGTAAGAAATTATTAAGCATATGCCTGAGTGTATGTTTTTTACAAATTATGATTATTATAGGACCCATTTTTCTCCGAACCTTTTGATACCGTGCAAGGTTTCAGACAAGGCGACTCCTTACCATGCGACCTCTTCAACTTCGCCATGGAGAGTGTTCTACGAAAGGCGGGAGTGCATCGCAATGGCACTATTTTTCAAAGAAGTGTCCAGTTGCTTGCGTACGCTGACGACATTAACATCATTGGGCATACCAAACGAGATCTTACCGCTGCCTTTAGTGCTACTGAACGGGAGTCTACTTAGATGGGTTTGGTAGTAAATGAGGGCAAAACAAAGTATATATTATCGACAAGTAGAGACGTGCGGCGTATTGATTCTCAGATTACGTCCGATAACTATACTTTTGATACAGTCAAGGCATTTATTTATCTTGGCTCCGCCGTTACCACCAAAAATGATGTCAATCTGGAGATCAGGCGCAGGATCACTCTTGCCAACAAATGCTACGCAATAGGCAATTGAGAAGCAGAGACCTCTCTCGTACGACAAAAGTAATACTCTACAAGACGCTCATCCTACTCGTGCTTCTTTATGGCGCAGAGGCATGGACCCTTTTAAGTACTGATGCAGCAGCCTTGAGAGTGATAGAGAGAAGAGTACTGCGTAGGATCTTCGGTCCAGTACGAGTTGGCGATGATTTCCGCATCCGATCCAACAATGATCTATATGAGGTCCTCAACGACAGCGTATTAATATCCAGCGGCTGCGCTGGCTCGGCCATGTCGTTCGAATGGAGGAGGATGCTCCGGCGTGACGCGTATTTGATGCGGGGATCTGCGGAAGTCGGCGAAGAGGACGACCTTGTATCCGTTGGAAGGACCAAATCGAGGAAGCCCTGTCATCGATTGGGGTGACCAACTGGCGTAGGCGCGCAAGAAGCAGAAGCGCCTGGAAAGATGTGTTGCGGCAGGCCGAAATCCGTTAATCGGGTTGTTATGGCCAATTAAGTAAGCAAATAGGACCCATTTGGATAAGAAGGAAAGATAACGAAAGAGTGATTTCTGTGTAAATGAGCTACTCCTTGGGAAACTGAATATAAGTTCTCAGTACAAGAACAGAGAAGTGATTGCTCCAGGAACTCGTTGTCAAATTTGATAAGGTTTTCTAGGAGAACTGGTTGCTGTTTAAAAGGATGTAAGTGGAACTGGATTAGAGAAGTAACATTTTTAGGACATCACAATGGGCTTTAGGTATCCGGGTGAACTCATGAGTTAAACTTCGAAACTATCTAACCGAACCTATAACCCATGAGTGAATATCGAGATTATTAGTCGCTTGAATCATTAATTGCAACATGTTGTGGATTTCAGAAAAAAAGTACGTCTGCCTAGCAGTACTTAAAACAGTTCCAATGGTTAACGCTGTAAAGAATAAGAGAATGCTGTACCAACTTACTGGATGCAGAAATCGAATTTCTTTTAACACACATAGTAACATAAATTCCAGGAGGCAAAACATTAAATACGGATTGTAAGGAATCACAATGAATGAATGCATCTGATAAATTATTAAAAGACACGGGTGTTTTCATTTGTAAATATCGTGGGGAGCCAATCTTTTTGAATACAAGTTAGTTTAAAAGAAATCCTTGGTAGTCAAGATTATTAAGTACATTTAAAAAAAATGGTGAAATCAGCCGTAAGTCGAGCTATCTCAACTACACTAGGGCTTGAGTTTCTGTTAGTATAGATGTCACTCATTCGCCCTTGAATACTTTCAATTATAAAACCGTGTCCTTTCCAGTTTCATTATTTGTAACATTTCATATGTCATTTCATACCAATTGTTTTTTGCTCTGTGGTTGATATGGTATGGTATGCATATTGTGGATGAATGGTATGCTTACCATTAATGTTGGCAATATTTCATTGTAAATACCAAAAGGCCAAAAAAAGGATTCGTATTTTTCATTTTGTTTTACAGCAACAATTACAATGTCAAATATCCTGAGTAAATATATCACTTGGGACCCGATGTTCTTCTCTTTTTTTATTGGGAAAAATGTTTCCTTCAAATTATGTTGTGCTGGTGAAACAGAAAATTATACATTTTATTTGATGTCTTTGTTGTTGATTAAAATATAAAAACAACAACAGAAAATAATTATAATTATGCATGGCTATGGTCATCAAAAAATTGCCTAAATTATAAAAAATGTTAAGAGGCTGTAAGCGTTATTGACGTAGTAAGGCATTTGCATTATGGCATTATGCATTATGTAGTGGATAATTCGAATTCGTCAATTCAATGCCTTTATCAACTTTTGAATCTATCTTTTTGTTCTTAATGACGACATTCAAATTGAATTTGCTCATCCATCCTATCAAATCCGACTCAGACAACAACTAAACCCAACTAAACAATTAATGCATTAATTCAGAAAAAGTTAGATGCCTGATATTTTCCTAATTCGTTAGTACCGTTATCGCCATTATTTTCATCCAAATAAAAAAAGAAAATTTTTAACAGAAATTAAAAAATTCAAAAACTTCATAATTCTTGCTTACGACTTTACTGGGGATTCTTTGGCGCAGCGTATGTAATCTTTTTAAGTTTTCACAGATTTTGTGAAGTTTTATCGTAAATAATAAGTATGGTATTTGAGAAGGAATTTAAAGTAAAGTGTTGGATGAAAGAGTGAAAACGGTGAATTTTCTGTTCTTGATATGCTTATGATATTGATAGATATAATCGTAGTCAAGTATGAAGCGTATTAGCTTATTAGACGTCAGACCAAGGTTTAAACCTAAGGTCAGACATTTCCAATTTACAACGAAATGTTTTAAGGACCAATTATGTATGTGTGTATGTAATATTCCTGCCGCTGAAGACTCCGAAAAAGAAGAAAACAGAAGCTCGGCTTATGAGCTGACGAAAATATTGGCAGTAACAAACATGATAATACTTTGTTTATCGGCAAAGATTGTACTAATTGGAACAGTATGCCTTTAGTAGTTTGGGAAGATAACATATTTCACGCAGATTGCTGGCAGCTGTTTCTGGAAATTTTGTAGTCTTTCTTACTGCTCTTCTGATATTTATCTCACGTGACAGACAAACATTTGAAAAAAAGTGTTTCGCCCTATGTTTTCTTTCATAGATGTCACAGATGATAATATTTCGTTCAACTACGTACGTATGAGACAACAGAATCATGCGCTTTGATAATGTGCTACTCGGATATGATGATAAATTTACACCCCATTTACGCTTTTTCGACAAATTATGTGTCGCTGTCGATTAGTAACTAATTGAATTTGATGGTCGTTATAAATTTCCTGGTCCACCGAAGTCGAATTGGCAGTTTTAGATTCAAGTATATGTTACGTGCTACGTACTTACAGCCGTATTTGAGGAAACCTGTATCCGGGAAATCAATGAGTACTCAAAGAGCATTGCTATTGACATAAACGATGTTCTATTGCAACGAGAAACTTTTTTACCTCACATGACGTTGACAACAAATTTGTCTAACGAAATATAACAATGGTTTGTAAAGGGTCCGCCAAATAACTTTTTTTTTGAAAATTCTTTAAAAAAAAACTACTGAATATTTTCTCAAATTACTTTTTTTATTTGAAAGTACAATGCTTCCGGTTAATAATGGAAAATAATTTCATTCAAATGGCTGCCTCAGCTGGCCATGCAGTAGCCTACACGAACGGTCCAATTTTTAAGCACATTATTGATTGTGTGCAGATGTATTTCACCAATGGCTTCACGAATATTGTCCTTTAAAGCGTCAATTGTCTCTGGCTTGTCTACGTAACACTTATATTTGACGGCACCCCACAAATAATAGCCCAACGATGTCAAATCGCAGCTCCGAGGTGGCCAAACGACATCAGCTCTGCGGCTGATAATGCGATCTTCAAAAACAGGGCGCAAAACATCGAGTGTAGCTTCGGCTGTGTGGCGCGTAGCGCCGTCCTGTTGAAACCAAATGTTGCCAATATCCTCCCCTTAAATTTTTGTTCACAACGTGAACATTTGCCCGATAACGATCGCCATTGACTGTAATGACCACTCCTTGCTCATTTTTCGAAGAAAAATGGCCCAATTATGCCTCTGGATCAAAATCCGCACCAAACAGTGACTCGTTTGGGAGCGTCGGCTTTTCAATGTATGAGACAAGATCAAAATGAGCTTCATCTGAAAAGATGATTTTTTTCCAAAATCGTCATTTTCTGTAAGTCGATTGCATGCCCACTTAGCGAAGCGAAAACGCATTGGATGGTCAATTCTTCAACTCCTGAAGCAATTGTACTTTGTATGGCGTCATACCAAGGTCTTTATCTCCTCATATTCCATGGAATTCCGCTTAATAGGTGTGGTGAACACAGTTGTAATTTGCTGGGCCCCCGGACCAGACTTTATAGACATAGTCAAGAGTCCTCTAATAGTATTAACTAGGCGGAGAGTCAGGCCGTTGACAAGCCCGAGACTTGCACCAGGTCAGATTAGTAGAACAATAGCTTTACGAAAGGTGAACATTGGTGGAATGTTGGTTTTGTTTATGTCTCCTGGATGGGAAAGAGTGCAGACTCTTTAGAATGACACTATAAGAAAATTCTATGGAACTGCATTGTGCTGTCCAAATTTTTTATTAATTAATGGAATATATCTGCCGGTAATGGTAGATATTGGTTTTCATTGAGACCAGAAATCCCGAAATGTTTAATCACACCAATAAGAGAGCTAGACGAGAATGAAAAATCTAGATACTGGCGTTTTGCTTTTACATGCTTAATATTAAAATTATAAAAAAAAACTACAAAAACAAAACAGTGCAGTAAACAAACCTGTTTGCAAATTATCGTATTGCTTAATATAACAACAAACACCAGCATAAAAAATGATAAACAAGTAAACAAAAATACACAAACAACACTACAAGAATAAATGTAAACAACGATGTTTACATTTACAGAAATTTCGAGAAGGCGAAGTCATGAACATTCACCTTCATGAATATTAATCAGACTGTTTACTCTGACACATAAAAGCCAAGGCAAAGCAGGCGACTGAGTGAGTGAAGTTCCGCCAGTCTTGTGTGAAGACGCGTTGTGTTTGAAGAGAGTAATCGTGGTTTGAAGATCTCCGTTACAAAGATCTGTCGAATAATTGTCTAGTAATTGTTATTGCTTATGCAAATGGTTTAAACAGAGGATTATTGTTATTGTTATTGTTTACGTAAAGTTGTGGACAGTGGCACACAGAATTGTGCGAACAATAAAGAATTTTAATTAAAATTAAACACAAATTTATTTTTATTTTATTGGCAAACTACGAGTTCATATTTTAAACATTTTTAAAAGTTAAAAACGTAACAATATAAACAAATTTTATTTAACGTAAATTTAAAATCAATGCTTAAAAGCGGTATGCAAAGATCAAGATTGCATAAGTCTCAGCTATACTAATAGAGAAATTATTATATTTAGGGTGGTTACATCCGGTGAATACTGGTAATATAATATATTTAAGAATATCCTGAACATATAGGGTGTTTTTATAACAAAATGAAAACTTAAAATGATAAATAAATCAAAATTATTATTGAATTAAATTTTTTGTGTTACAATTCGGTAGATAATTTAAACGAATGAAGTCGCCGTAATCTAGTACGTCTTGTATGTTGGCATATTACGAAATTCAAACCCCAGCCAGTACATATCATACAAAACGTTATATGAAAAAAAATAAAATTATTTCAGTGTCATACTTTCAGTAATCTTTAGTAAAAACTTTGAGAGTAAATAGATTGACATGAAAATCTGTCTTTCGGAGTCGACTTTAAACTGTAGGTCCCGCTACTCATGGATATAAAATTAACACGCACAACAAGGTTGGTATTAGAAGCTGGACCATAATCCTGACTGAAGTGTTGTAGTGACCAATGTTGTATGTATAAATGCATCTATAAATCATCCGCTTTCTCAATCAACTCTACACTGTATGCGATCTTTCAAAATTATTTGTGGACTTTTTTAATGCTTCAATAGTAAGAACCTCTTTAAGGCCTTTACTACGTCTTTTGTGATGTCAGAACTCCTGTATATTCAAATCTCTAGCACTTTTCTGCATACGAATTACTTATTTTTTATTAAAAATATATTTTTTTTATATTAAATGTAATTCATTGAAAAAATAAACTTTTAAAAGAAAATTTAGTAGGCATTATAAATTTTAAGAAACGTAATAAAAGAAGCAGCGTAAAAAAATCATTAAAAATTAATAACTTTGTGCGAGTTTTAGACACAAGCTAAATCCAGTATTCTGGCTCCTAAAGGTCAACACCAAAAAAATTAATTGGTTTTAAAATATCAGCCATAATTTAAAATATTTAAATTAAATAGCAACCAATTTCCCATTATACAAAGGCTCTTTGGCCATAACAATTTGATTTTTTTCTTGGGCAATAAACTAGAGTAGAAAGAAAATCTTTGAAAATCTCTGGTGACTAAACAAATTCTGTTTTAAGTGTTCTTTTGGTTTTTTCCTTCCGTCCGTCTGTCTGTTTGTTTGTGTATTGTGTGTCTTCATAAGATTGTGTGTCTTCATAAAATTAAGGTAAATAAAATGGTTTAATTTCTTTTTTTCACAGAAAATGTAAGATTTTCAATAATTTCTTCACAACTGTGAGTAAATTCTCTAAAATTTAATAAATTCCTATTTGATGCACTTTTAAACTTGCATTACAAGCTTCATATCGTATTGTTACGTTTTTACCCTTTTAAAAACGTTTAAAATATGAGTTCGTAAATTGGAAATAAAAATTAATTTATGTTTAGTTTAAATAAATTTATTGTTCGCACAATTCTGTGTGCCACTGTTCGCAACTTGGTTTGAACAACAACAATTTGCTATATTTGTTATTCTTCTTTGCACTCTTCTAAGAGATCTCTAAACCTCGATTATTCTCTTCACACGCAACACGTCTTCACACAAGACTGACTGAATTTTTACTGACTGCGTTGCCTGCTTTGTCTTGCCTTTTATATCGCTGGGTAAACAGTTTGATGCATGCTCTTGAAGGATAATGACTTTGCCTTCCCGAAATTTCTATAAATGTAAACATGTTGTTTACGTTATTGCTGTTTGTGTATTTTGTTTACGTTTGTCCTTGCAGTGTTGTTGTTGTCTTTTTGTTTACTTGATTATCCCTTTTAATACTGATGTTTTTGGTATATTTTTGTTTACTCGTTTATCATGTAAACAAGTTCATTATTTTTGTTTTTGTAGCTTTTGTTTATCATTTTAATGTTAAACGATAACACCATTTCCATTTTCGTAACAATATTCATTGAATAAAGGATTCAAACGAAAGAGGGTCTGCGCAATAAATTTCTTTTACATTTAAAAAACCAATTGACTTGGTTTCCAACATCACTTTCTCCAAATAATGAATAACATATGGACAATAATTTCGGTTTTTTTTGTGAAATATTTGGTAATAAATTTTAACATTCTCTGCATGACAGCATTTTAAAATTATTGGTACTTTTATGGGCGAACAATAAAACAATAATTTTTTTTATAAACATTACGATTTATCGATTTTTAAAAGAGAATGAGCATGTGATACACCACAACACAAATACGTATATATATTGACATTAATAATTTAATATTTGTCTATAAAAATAATTGTTATTTTTATTTAAACAATAAAAAAGTATGGGTTTTGTCCTTCATTTAAATTTCACACATATGTGCCGACGAATTTATAAAATTTGAGTTCATTATTATCACTTATTAAGCCGGAAAGTGTAAAAAGGGTACATACAATAATAATAGAACATAAAGATTACTTGCGGGTCTGAAATAAATCGGAAGAGATTTGACTTATACGGAGAGAATATTTAAAACAGTTTTGAAAAATAGTTGCCCATGTACTTTAATGAACCTTATCGCCCCATATCGATACTTCCATTTTTATCTAAAGTATTGGAATGACTGTTACACAACCAAATTAGTACTTATTTAAATGGCCATCAACTGCTGTGTTTCTTTGCTGTTAAGTGTATCTGAGGATATAAGATCTAATATTGATAGTGGTGGATCACACTTTTTGGTACTTCTGGACCATTCAATAGCGTTCGACTCTGTAAACCATGATATACTTTGTAAAAAGATATACAACAATATATTTCTTCGAGTGCATCATCGCTAATAAAAACCTATCCCGCTGAGAGATACCAGTCTGTCTCTGCTGGCGAAACCGTATCTACTCCCATGCCCGTGTCTAAAGCAGTACCGCAGGGCTCTATTCTTCGACCACTACTGTTTATTTTGTACATAAACGATTTACATTTCATATCCACATTTACGCTGATAATGTACAAATACACTGAGCACCATAAGTGAGTCAACACTTTTGTTCTTAAGTATAAAACAGTTTTGTTCTTAAGTATAAAAACGTTCCTTTATCATGAATTGTTGTTTTTGTTTTAACATTTTATATGTGATAAATAAACGTTTTATTTTTGGAAATTTTTCGACTTTTCTCATTTACTTTTCTCGCTATCCTCAGAAAATGAATTATTTCAGTGGTGTTTGCTCACTTTTGGCGCTCAGTGTATATATAAATTGTAAAAAGGACTCAATTGATGACTGTGGTGCAAAACTTAATGAGGACCTTGACAAAATACATTATTGGGCATCGTCAAATGGCTTATACCTGAATCCTACGAAGTCAAAAGGCCTGATTATAGCACAACGAAATCAAAATATTGTTGTTGATATGCCCATCACTTTAGTTTTATTTCCTTAGTTGAATCAACAAAAAACCTTGGTATAATTTTTTACAAATCTCTTCAATGGAATAACCGCATAAATTCTGTCTCCGGAATAATTTATTTTATGCTTAGAACGATATATCACCTACAACACATTACACCTCTTAATATTCGTGTGCTTCTTGCGAAAACAGAACATTCAGTTAAGATATCGAACTTTAATATCCGAGTGTCAGTTCTTCATAAGTACAATACGGCTGTGGAATTCGTTACCTAACTCACTACAAATCAATGGCAACTCTTTGTATATACAATATGTAGGGTTTATATTCAAGCACTTCAAACACAACACCACACCACCTGTTCGTGGGAAAGCTTGTAATGCGTCGCCACGTCACATGTAACACGTCATATACATATTTAATATCAGACCCATGTAGGCCAATATACCATATGTATAAATTTCAAATACAGAAGTTAAGAGACATGAATTCTTGTTTACCCGCTAGCTCTACCTAAGTTTCGCTGGTTCTCAACCCGATTTGACGCATTAACATATAACACACTCTACATGTCACCAGAGTGTGTAATAAATAAATGAAATAATAAAATATTAAGAAAAAGCAAAAGTATTTAAACAACGATGGCGAGATGAATATGCCAACGTAGGGGACACTTTTCCCATCCCTTTATTATTTAAACGCCAATGACAGATAGAATACCCATAGTTTTTTTTAAATCTGTCCCATAAAGAAAATTACAACGGCCACCTATACGCTCACATCCTGGTCGAAGATATCCTTCCCCATTAAATAATTTAATGTTTCGTATTCATTGAATATATACAAACAATTTTATTATAATAAAACCAAAAATAAAAGGTATTACATTAATCATATATGTTCCTTACTTTGCAAGAGTAGAGAACAAACTAAAGTTATTAATTTAAAATGCATTATGAAATAAAGAACATAAGAAAACAATAAATTCGGACAGGGGAACAAAACTGAATCGTACCGACTATATTATGTTACTTAAAGAAAGAAATATGAATGAATTTTTTTGTAATTATTACTTACAGATTATGTTTATCCACAGCAATTGAGATGACGGGCTCAGCAGTCTATGTGTGTTGTTGTTGTCTCTAGATTCTGTTTAGGGATAATTAGTAAGAGCATTCATATATCTTATAAATGTAAAGATTTAGCAAAATAAAATAAAAAGAAATACACTTAAAGAAAAATGTTAGTTAAAACGAAATTAATAAAATTCAAATTTAATGAAAATAATTATCAAAATAGGTTAGAAAATTGGAAAAAGTTTTAAATTCAAATATAGTTCATTACGTAGATATTTGATAGTACATATTTAATTAATATTTTATGTTATAATTTTTAAGTTTATGAGAAAAATTATTTTTAATATAAATATAAATAATTACACAAAATTAAAATTATAAAGCAATAATTTTAATTCAATCATTTTTAAGATTTAATTTTAAATAAGTTATAGTTGAATTACAATTTACACATTTTAGTTTTAGGTTATGTTTAAACAATTAATGATTTTAACACAGTTTAATTAGGCTTTAAATTCTTTATAATAATTAAAGATTTAAAGTAATTTAATGTAATTAAATTTAAATGAAATTTATAATGTGAGAAATTCTTTTGAAACTAAGAAAAACTCATTTTAAATGAAATATAAATAAAAATATAAAAAGGCAGGATCACGTGATGACTAGAGACCGAGGACAAGACATAAATATATCATGCTATAAAAAAATATGAAATAAGACAATGTAAAGATTACAATGAATAACAAAAGTTGTATAATGAAAAAAAAAACCAGAAGAAATTAATAGAACAAAAAAATTTTTGTTTTTGTAAAATCGTAACAAGCTTCTAATCAAGTAATTTATAAAAAGTGAATGGATTTAACTAAAATAGAAACCATGGACACTAGATACGTACATATGCAGAGTTAACCGATTCTAATGTTGGAACGCCTACATAAATTATCAACATCCATTTCCCTTCTTGAAATACTTATTCACTTAATTGCTCATTACAAGCCTTTAGTTAGTATTACAACTTAGCTTCTTGCACCAAATATGTTTCGTGTGTTAATTATGTCCACGATTAGCATGACATACAGTTGAACGTCGACTCCTAACCTTAAATTTCAGAAAATTTTTAAGGCAACTTTATTCACTCTCAGAGTTTTTGCGATAAGGTTGCTGAAATATTTGTTTATATTTCATTTTGTCTGAGATATCTGAGCTCAGATGTCAACCATGGGCTCTCTTACCTAATCTTTAGCAGATGACAGAAATGTTTGTCATTAATATTCTTCTAACGTTAGGCTGAGCCCTTTGGAAATTGAGGACACTGTCACACCGATCTAGCTTGATTCAAACCCGCGAAAAAGGCAAATCTGTTTATTAAAACACAAGCGCAGCAATAATATTGCCCCATCTGTAGTTATGGGTGGTGTAAATGCTAATGAGTCAGTTTCATGAATCTAATACAACTCTCATCTTCATGAGAGCTCGACCGCGTTCTAACTCTTTTGATTGATCGGAACATCATCGCAATGTGGCTTGTGTTTCACTGTCCTATTGCTAATACAACAGAGTTTGCTTAAGGGAAATAAAGGCACTTGTTTCCGAAAATCATACATTCGTACGTAACAATTGTCTTCCTAGCAGAGCACATCCGTTTATGATTGATTGGACCGAGGATCGCACACTGCATTATAGACAAAGTTGGTTCTTTAGGTGGGCTATCCGTATTTGGAAATTGCTACCGCTTATAACAAAATTCAAATCTAATACCCGCAAACACTAGTCATTCTGTCCCCTTTCCATAACCTATTTTCCTGGTTCAAACACAAAGCACTGAGTAGAGTGTCTAAAAAAAAAATATTAGAGCGTGTCCAGAACGCTTATTTTAGCTGCCAAACAGTCACACATTAAAATTACCATAATTTAGTCTACCAGTAAGACACATAAAATTTAATTACAGCCATACATCATTAAATATTTATACAATACAAATGTCTAATATTTAAATAAACCGTGTATTTTCGTGTTTGTTGTTTGAAAATAAATTTTAAATAATTTATTAAAAATTTCTACTTTTTGAATAATTTTGTTTCATGGTAATTACAATATCGTAGAGTCATTTCTAACCAAATAATTTAACAATGCTATGAAGTGTATGATTGTAATGGTTGTTATTCTTGTGGAAAATGTTTCGAAAACTAATTATTTTTTATTTTTAAACTGTGTTGGTCATGAGGGTAGTTTTATTAATAAAAAGTAAAAATTTTGAATTTCAACAACAATATGTTTTTTAGAGCCATGCAACATACATTACATACATACAACTTCTCTTTAAATTTGGGCAAAAACATTACAAATTTTTTTTAAACTTTTCTTTAACGTTTTACTATGAAACTCCTCTTATATCTATTGAATGTATTTATTAAATAATTATTTTACATATGTATATCTATATAAAAAAGTAATTAAACATTAAACTTCTAACGTTTCATATCGAATTTCTAATAAGCCGTTTAAGTTTTGTAATAATTATTTACCACGATACCCCAGTAAATGTAGAAAATTGTCCTTCTCGACTTTAATTGGTTAATTAATTAATGCAGGATTTATTTAATAAAAAAGTTTTTTTTTGTTCTCCTTTTCATTGTTAAAAGTAATTCGTTGGAGTAGACTAAAGGTTATTGCATGTATTCATCAGAGATCAGCAATGAATCGTTTTATCGCTACTCATGAAATTTTGAATATAAGTCAGTCAACAATATTGAAATTTAACTAGTACTCACTACAATGTTGATATATAAGTACATGTCGCAATGAGTATGAGTACAACTTTGACATCAAACACATACCATTCAAAATATGTTTGATCCATAAGCCTACTCATTGAGATTCATATCTTTACACAAATATTTATAATACTCATAAATGATTCGAGTGACTCGAATCGTTCTTCAAAATTTACAGTCTTAGTTGTTGTTGCTTTTACAAAAAATGAAAAAATACAAAGAAGCAAAAAAGACAGAGCAGCAAGCACAGCAAACACAATCTTTTTGTGAGTATTATAGTGTTCGTACTCGAAGCATACTTATTTTGTGATTCTTGTAATGTTGAGTCATGGAGAGTCGAAATCAATAGCACCACACGCATTGTGAAGTATGAGTATGATGAGTACTTCAAACTTTGAATATGAGTAGAGGTTCCATACGTATAAATGTAAGAAATTATGAGTATGATTCGATTTTACCCATCTTTTTGAACACTCATTGTTGATCTCTGGTATTCATGTGTTGACTATATTTATTATACAACCATACATGCTCTTTCACTGTTTTCATAGTACAATATAGTAATCCACGTCCGCGTAATCTAGCAGGCAATATATTGGCTTATTACACGTGAGGCCACGGTTCAAGCCCCTGATAAAACATCTGCAACAAAAAGAAATATTAAAAAAATATTTCTTCGATGATTTTCTCTCTGCAGATTTCTGGCAAAACCCTGAGAGTGAATAAAATAGCCATGAAAGCTTCTCAAAAATCTGTCGTACTCAACATAAGTTGTGTGACAAGCTAGGACGATCCTGAGAACTTCGACCACTTAAGTAAGTTAAGTAATCCACTTAAGTAGAACTCACAACTGACTTTTATCACTCTCCTCATCGTAGTAGAGTTACAAAGGCTATCGGCTTAAGCATTCTCTGATAGTTTAAGCCCAGAGTGATAGAACAAGCAATTCAACATTGGCAGAGTGCTCTTTCCAAATCAACGTATTCTTAGACCGAATGATATGCTTCGGACACTATTTTGGGCTCTACTTGTTATTACAGCCGCACATAGTAAATATTGCGTCATTATGTCTAATCGACTGGAGTAAGTAAAGAGGTACAGATTTAACCTAAACTTGTACTCTTCTGTAGATTTCTAGTTTTACTTCTCAGGCTCATTAGTAAGCTTATTATTAACAAGAAAATCTAGGCGAGACTACCCAGTGTTATGAAGCGTTTAAAAAAAGCAGTTGATTACTGTATCTTGAAAACCAAGCCAAGACATTATTTACTTCTTGTCAAAGTTAGAAGTAGTTCTATTCTTACAAATATGGTATGGATTTTAGGCTGGCGAGTATAACTGGATCACCCGGGTTTTAGACGCGACTACATGTTAGCAGAGATTGTTTTAAGGCAAACATACAGAACTCACACTCCCACACAGAAAGAATGGGCTGCTGGAGCTGTTTCGGTTACGGTGATATCACGATCTTCACCGACGTTCAAAAATGAAAGTTTAACTGGATCTATTGTATATTTCGATAAGCTGGCACTGAACGGGTCATACAGATTATCTAACTAGGCCAGCGTAATTCAGGTGGTGATTTTAATTACTGAACATGGTTGAACCGGGGACCTACAAGGCAGTGGTATCCTATCGTCAAATAAAAAGGCATCAGGAGTTGCATGGACTTTCCACCGTATACGTCGAAACAACAGCCGCATCTAATGTATTCCAGGCATTCCACTGCCATGGAGGGAAACAAAAAGGTGGACAATCCGGCACGGAATGGATCGGAGATATCTGAGTAAGAGAGGAGGAGCTACCCGGATTTGAAAGAAACAGAATCGGTACAAAACCTTTTATGTGAGTGGCCTGCACTTCAGAACAGACGTCTTCGGTTTTTGGCAGACCGTTTAAAGATCTAAGCATGGTAGCGAACGTGCCACTAAGGGAACTGGACCGTTTCATTCGGAGCTAGTGGAGGTTCAAACCCATCAATAGCGAAATCATTCGCCTTCAAGAGCATTCATCAGACTGTTTAGCCAGCCTATAAAAGGCAATCAAAGCATGCGAGTGAGTTAGTAAAAGTTCAGTCTGTCTTGTGTGAAGACGCAGTGCGTTTGAAGGAGTAATAGTAGTTTGAAGATCTCCGTTACAAAGATCTGTCGAACAATTGTCTAGTAATTGTTATTGTTTATACACAGGGTATAAACAGAGGAATAACAAACAAAGCAATTGTTGTTGTTAGATCAAGTTGTAAATAGTGGCACATAGAATTGTGGGAATATTAAAGAATTTTAATTAAAACTAAACATAAAATTTATTTTTATTTTATTTGCAATCTTCGAGCTCATACCGTTTTTTTAAAGGAAAAACGTAACTATATTCATGCATGGTTAAGACATATGTATGACTACCGGGCCTTATAACATTTAAATAAATTAAAATTTTTTTATAATTTTAATTGTTAGAAGAGAGATAAAAAGAATTAAAAATTTGTTATAATTGTATGGAAACCCCCATTTCTGTAATATTTTTTTGTTCCTGTTAGTTATTATATGTAATACCGTATCATTTATTCTTATTTTCTGTTTTCATATTTTCGTTCCGATGTTAATATGTATGTTCTGCTGCCATTGCTGTTGAACTGTTGCTGTGTTAAGCCCCATTTCATAGCTTTCGATTTGAAACTGTCTGCCATTATGCCAGCGTTTAGGCTTAAAACACATGATGTTTTTTCCTGTTGTGGATCTCATAATCCTAAGAGATTTTTTTTGAAACGTGAGTTCACATAAGGGAAAATGCTTTTTTATTTTGAGGCATTTTACTTATGAATTAAACAAGGGCAAGTATGGTATTTGATGGTAGCCAACCATTCAAGTATTATACATCAAATTTTATTTATTTTATTCATACTCATATATTTTGTAATTTCTTTCTTATCATTCTTTAGTTTATAAAAAACAAATAAAAAAAGAAAAATAAAAAAATATGTTTTTAAGGAAATGGTTTTTTAAAAATTTTTATTTTAGAGTAAGTGTCTTAACTGTAAAATGCTGCTGTAAAATGTTTGACAGTTAAACAGAAGTGTCAAAACGAATAAACGACAATTGTCAGGGGAGACTTGTGCAAAAAATGATATATATCATATTTATAGTATGAGGAGTAAAAAGAAAACGAAATTAATGCTTTGAAATAAATAAGAAAAATTGGAAAAGAAATTTCTTAAAGCACAATTTAATTCAAATCAAACGAAATATAAAATTTTCTTGTAAAAATTTTAAATTTTTGGACACTTTCTTATACAAAAAAAATTTTGTTTTCCCCCTTAACCTTTGGAAATCAATTATTTTGTCTTTAAAATATTCTAGTACTTAGTGTTTTTTATAAAATAAAACAAAATTTTCCCATATACATAATTTTTTTTTATGCCTGATTTGATCAAATAATGCCAGTTTGTTGTGTAGAATTTAAAAACTATTTTTACAATTTGTTTGTGGTTAAGCAAACAATATGTCTGCCTGTGTGTCTCTGGAGAACACGTAATGAAATCAATACGCTTTTGAATTATGGAACGAAGAAGTACAAAAAAGTCTCTGAAAAACCAGTTTTAAACAAATTTGTTTACACTGCCTTGCAAAAACTTAGGACAAGTGGTTAATTTATCTCGCTATTGATAAAGTATAAAGATGGACATAGTACATGAAAAAAAGAAACGAAAATGTTATATCGGCGAATGGCCCTAAAAGATCATATGGCCGGTAATATTAGCTGCATCAGTTAACTTTACTGCTTGCTTGAAGGATTATACATATATTAGGACTCTTTTTATATTCTATGTACAGTTACATAATTATTCATTACAATCCTTCAGTCAGAGTTACAAACCTAGCTGCTCACATTACTTACTTTGTGTTTGTTAATTTTATACATGAATGGCGGCCAACAGTTTAAAGTCGACTCCGAACGACAGATTTTATTGAGAAACTTTTCGCGACAATTTTATTTACTCTCAGAGTTTTTGCCAGAAATCGCCGAAGAAATATTTTTTCATATTTTGCCAACACACTACCTACTAGACTACGGTGACAACAACGAAGGTATAGCAGAATAAAACAAATATTTTAAAAAATCGATGCATAATCTGCAAAGTTTCTTAAAAAATATGGTTTAAAAAAGTCGAGAAAAAGCAAAAAGTTCTTTAAATTTTGCATTAAATGCAAGTTTTTTTAATATTGTTACAAATATTTTCAAAACAATATGTAAGAAAAAGTAAATAATTTTGAAACGAAAAGAGAAAAATAACTAATTTAAGATAATTTTGCAATAACTTGCAATTGTTTTAAAATTTTCTGAAAAATTTCTATTTTTTCTATTTTCTTTAACCCTAATCTTACTTACGTATAAATGTAACAAATCTTACTGACATCAGGATCTAAGGCTCATATATAATTACTACGAGTTTCTTCTTACGAAAACCGTTTTAACATATTTTCTTATAACAAACAGTTCCACTCCTTAACAAAATCTGAACGGAATTAATGCTTTTAACTCTTGTATCTTGTCGCCGTGGTCTAATAGGTAGTGTGTTGGCTTATTAGACCGAAAGGCCAGGGTTCAAACCCCAGGTCAGACATCAAAAACGAAAATATAAAAAAAATATTTCTGCGACGACTCCTTCTCAGCAGATTTCTGGCAAAAAGTCTGAGAGTAAATAAAATTGCGCCATGCAAAGTTTCTCAAAAATCTGTCGTTCGGAGTCGACTTTAAACTGCAGGTCTCGCCATTCATGTAGAAAATTAACACACACAATTTAAATTTAATTTAAAAAATTTAACACGAAATTAAAAAAAAGATATGAACTTCTTTATATGAGCAGATTGTGTCAGTAGTTAACGTGTCTATTTCGGGCTCTAAAAGATAGAAATATTTAATTCTCTATTTTTTTTACAGAATTTTACAAAACATATGTAAAATAGCATACACACATACATACTCGTACGTAATTGGTCATTACAATCCTTCAGTCAGTACTACGGCCTAGATTCTCACATCACTTGTGTTAATCTTTAACATAAGTGGCAGAATCTACAGTTTAAAGTCGACTCCGAACGACAGATTTTTTTGAGCAACTTGACAATTTTAGTTACTCATTCTGTTGGTCTAATAAGCTAACGCACTACCTACTAGACTGTAAAATAAAATTCATGTAATTTGGTTGAGGTATGTAAGATATATATGTTTTTAAATTGATTTGACCATCAAAATAAGCCTCACAAACTCATGTTAGTAAGATTAGGGTTAAATCTAATAAAAAATTTAGAACATCATCGATTTGCAATTTTTTTTCACGATAAATATTAAATAGTTTTCTAATTATACAACAATAAAAATTGTTATAAAAATTATTCATAAATTTTTTAAAATTCAGATCTTAATACGTATAAACCTTACTCTTTTTATAAATAAATGTCTTAAAATCCTTAATGATATTTTTAAACTCTTAAACAGTCTTCCTTTGTACATTACTTATGTATTGTTAAGATATAATCTGTGTTACTTTTTCTTACTTTTTCTATTCCGATAATATAATGGCAGGTAATCCTTGTATAATCCTTTTTATTATGCTGGTTTTCTCTCTCCCTATATTTTTGTAAATATAATTTGTTTTGGAAGAAATATATTGTGGTGGTACTAACTTTTGGAAATTTTATTGAATTTCTTTTTCTTTTTTATATAAATTTTTAATAGAATTATTACAGGATTTCATTACACATTGAACTCCGCTTTACACTTGATGTGATAATTTTATTGATTTTATTATTGATCGATATTTTATAGCTTTTAATTTCTTTTCTTTTATTTTTATGGAAAATAGTCTTTTATCACTTATTTTCCTCTAAATTTTTGTATTTTATTTCACTTTTCCTTTTGTTTTAAAATTCTCCATGGCCGTGTTTTTTTCGCATAATTTTCCCCCCGAATTGACGAAAATGTGCATAATTTATACGTTTATTTTATTTTCAAAAAGAAAAACTCTTTTGATTTTCAACACCGTTTTGTGATTTCTAAAACCACGTTTTCGTAAAACCTTTAGTGTGGTGTAATAAGATACGATTAAATACGTTTCTCTATGTTAAGAGTAACAAACCGTTTGAATATCTCGGCAATACTAAATTCACTCTGCTGACGAAATTTATGAATTGCGTGTATTTCACTACAGAAGGCCCATACAATGTGTATATTAGTGCAGAGCATAAAAATGTTTGTGTGTAAGCCAAACAGTATAAAAACCCCAATGCCATATACCCACCAATATTTACTCTCTTCAACACTCTATCTTGCTCTCTTATTTGGTTTATATTTTAAACTGTCTCCCATTCTCTCTGAACTTTCTGTATTTGTGTTTAAAATTACATGTGGAGTTAGTTTAACCTTTCGTTTTTCCACCACGAAGAGAGTTTGAGTTCTTAAAACAACAACTAAAAACGAGTACTTCATTACTCCTATACACTGTAAGAAAGTGTATTTGTGCATATCATTGTCCTGTGGATTTGTTCAGTTAACCTTATTTATATTTTGGTCTACATCATAGTTTACCATTTCATAGCACAGTTGTGCAAAGAGAACTCACACGCATTCTTGTGTTTTTCATTTAGTTGTCGATCAGACTGCGACAAGAACACATGTGCGGCGGATGCGTTATCATTTTATTTCAGCATAACACTCAAAAAATATTTCATGTTAAAAATGTTCTATGTTATTAGCTAGACGTATTTAATTTTTTTATTTTGTCCCATAGTATAATTTTTTTTAAATGCTTTGGAATGTTCGCTTTTTTTCTTTTAATAAAAAATGTGTTTTTATTCTTTTTATTTTTATTTATCTAAAAAAACATGGCCTAATTATTAAGCCAAATATGGATAGCTTTATGTTCTTTTAATAAAAAATGGATTTTTTATTTTATTTTTATTTATCTGAAATTATTAAGCCAAAGTTATATAGCTTTACATATGTATGCTGATGAAATGAAAATAAAAATAGCGTATATTACTAACACTTTTCTATGGCTGTAAATAAATAAATTCTCTCAACTTATTTTCTCTCTCTTACTCACTAACACATAACCAAAAATTTTTTGACGAACCCTGGTCTACATACAAACGATAGAGGGCAAGAGAGATTTATTTATTATGTCACTGAGAGACTCTCCGTGAGAGTTTCTTTACAAGTGCTAATGGTGTATTTGCTTTACAATTTATTGAAACTCTCTAGTAAGAATTCCTTGAACATTGTTTTGTATGCTGTATGGTGTGTTCTTGAATTTTCATATTGAATGTTAAAATATTTAAAAGCCTTTATAATATACAGGTAATCGTTGACAATGTAGGGCATTATTGCCTTAAAAATGTTACAGTTTTTGTCATGCAAACGATAGGACCTTGGTGAATTCACCAACGTGCTCAAAGAACTCAAACTGAATACAGAAGTTCATGCATGTTTCAAGTAATAATATTTAATTTCTATATAAGTAAAGATTTTAGGGCAACAATTTAAGAACAAATGGACTTTAAATAGATGAAACTATCAAAGGTCGGACCACAATACATACTCCCATAAGTAAGTGCACATGAAACCAGTTTGTTACTGAGTTTCAGTGTAAATAAATCGGCTACAAATAAATTTTTGAAAATCCAGAGTTCCATCATTAACGGGTAAAAAGGTCGATGAAGTTAAATGAGGTTATTATTTAAGAACAATTACGGAAACTGGAGGTAAAATAATATGGATAGTACTTCAGCAAAGGTCAGACATTCTATAATGCAATGCAAAAGCCTTGCAGAAAAATCCTGTCGATGCTATCCAAGTATTATGCATCGAATGTATACCATGATGGTCACATCAATAGTAACCTAAGGCACCAATGTTTAGGTAGACAGAATAAATCTGGAAAGGGCTGAAGTGGAGTTGCACAACATTCAGAAAGCAACGTGTTATGGTATAGCATGTGCAATGAAAACCTGTACTACGGCGGTGCTGGAGGCTCTGTTCGATTTAAGTCCATTGCATTTGGTAGTAAAGACCACAGTTTTAGAGGCTATGGGAAACAAGTTTCAAACAGAAGTTGCTTATATCTTTCTGTTTAATTGCCTTTGGACCCAACCAGTAGACTCTATGGTTTTGAGGAATGCTTTGTACCGAGACTAAGTATAAAAATTTGACTATTATGTGGTATACGGATGCATTAAAAATGTGTATTTGAGTAAGAGTTTTTGGACCCAGAATGAAATATTCTGTGGTAGTGGGTTTCTGTGTGTGGGCTTATTAGACGTGAGGCCTCGGTTCAAACCCCAAGTCAGGCATCTGACTATCAACTAAACGAAGTATGAAAAAATATTTCTTCGGCGACTTCCCCTCAGCAGATTTCTGGCAAAAACTCTAGGAGTAAATAAAATTGACATGAAAAGTTTCTCAAAAATCTGTCGTTCGAAGTCGACTTTAACCCATTTCTCTCCTCTGTTCGATTTTTCGAACAGTAAAATGTTCTTTATTCAAAAAAATATTTATGTATGAAAAAGGTAAAATTTCAAAAAAAATTTGGGTTTTGGTATTAAATCTCAACTTTAGGAAAATAAAAAAAATCCCCCCGTAAAATATCCCCCTCCCACCAGTTGAAATAGGGGTAAATTTCTTCAACCCATATTTTTGTACACTTTTTAAATTAATTTTTAAAAATAAAAAACAAAATAAAATTAAAAAAATAATTATGAGGAATTACTGCCAATATATGTAACCGTTTTATAAAATATAAAAAATAATAATTTACACGACAATGCAATCCAGAACTACCGAAAAAAAGGTATTGGCCTTTGTGGTGTACTATTTTGAATTCGACAGTTGTGAATGCTTGGAAATTGCATTGCTTGATTGCAAAACACAAAGTTGAGAAGCCTTTGAGTCACAAAGAATTCAAAATCTCGGTGACAGAAGCTCTTCTTTTGACTGAAAGGAAAGAAACTACCGATGATGATGGTGACGATAAGGAATATCGACCTCCAAATCTTCCAAAAATGCGTTGTAATCAGAAATCCCGAGGGAAACATTGTTGTCAATTGAAGGGTTGCGGTAAGCCCACAATATATATATATATGTGCGAGAAATGTAATATTCATCTGCATACATAATGTTTCAAACTAAAACATGAATACAAGCATTTTTTTCATAGCTTCTATTTCGGCTATTTCGGATTTTTTTTTTCAAATTTTCATATCAAATTATTACGAATTTAGCTAAGTATAATTTTTCTATAAATTTAATAACTTTTGTGCCTTTTGATTCAAAAATAATAAAATAAATCAATAATAAGGCAGATATATAGGATAAACGCCAGTGTTCGAAAATTCGAACACTGTTTTCTGGGAAAACAAAAAGTCGGAAAAATTTTTTGAGCTGATTTTTGACATCAGTAGGTCCTAATTACCCTAAAAAAGTATTTTTCTTCTTAAACAAAAAATAAAATTTAATCTCGGAGCGAAATGGGTTAAACTGTAGGTCCCGCCACCCATGGATAAAAATTAACACACACAACATAAGTGGTGTGAGAAGCAAGGTCGTAATCTTGACTGAAGGGTTGAAATGACCCTTCAGGTATGTGTGTATGCATGTACATAGTAGCGAAAACTCAAATTTTGGGGACGAAGGTTAGGATAATGTAATACAGGTCTAATACGAGATTCATTAGAGGCTTTTGTGATCTATTAAATCGAGCGGCGAACAGCTCGCTCTTTAACTATTTGCTAAACTCAACCAGTACGTTGTCTGATTTTAGTAAATCCTTCTTAACGAATAAATATAAAATAAAACATTACAATTTAAATTTTCCTATGCGATAAACATACAAAACACTCAAAACTAAATCAAATCCAATAATTCAAACAAATGTCTTAATTGGAGCACCTAATCACCTTTAGAAATGAATATGTATCATGAATGCTTATAATGTATTTTATTTATTTCTGCAATCAAAATGTACGTACTTTACCCACCATATTTGATCCACTTTTGTCACTATGTCGCTCATTTAAATGTTCTCTTATAAATTTTTTTTTTTTTAATTTACAATTTCAATCATAGTTGAAATTTTCTTTGCAATGTTTATAAAAATCAAATGATTTGTTTTCAATTTTAGTTTTAAACAAAAACTTTAAACATTCAATACACGAAGTAATTCAATTTAAAAGTTTTCATAACTACAAAGCTTTTACCAGGAAATTGTAAACCTTGTGGGAATGTATGCTTTACTACTACAAACTTTACAAACAATTTCTAACATTTTACTTTAAATATAAATAAACAAAGAAACATTATTTAATCATGTACCTAATGTTGATGACTAAGAGAACATGTTGAGGGTCCATAAATGTTAAATTAAAACGTACCAAGGCTGTCACTGTTAAATAGGTGGTATAATTTTGAATAACTCATAAACATTTAAAAACATTAAAAAAATATGTTCCTAATGTTGGTGACTAAGAGAACATGTTGCTTGTCCATAAAAGTTAAATTGACAGAGTTTGACAATGTTAATACAATCTTGGCATAATTTTAAATATACAACAACATGTTGATGTTCAACTTGCTTGCATTAAACTCTGAGCTGTTAAATGTTGAAAAGGGGATATTAATTACTACATGGGCATATTGTATGCATTATGATACTCCTCTAAATGTTAATTTGGCCTGCAATATATTGCTTAATAATTATTTTAAAGTATTAGGCATTATTTTAAATTTTGTTTCAACATGTTAAAATTCAACTTTCTTACATTTGCCTCCACACAGTCGTACTAAAAAAGGAGGTATAATGGTTAGTAGTGGATATTTTGTTTACCATCATGTTGTTTCGGAAAATGTTAAATAACATTAATAGCATTAACATGCTACTTCGGAAAATATTAAATAACATTAATATCATTAACATGCTACTTAACATTTTCCTAATCAACATGTTGCTATACAAAATACCCACTACTTAGCATTATACCACCGTTTAAGTATGACAGTGTTGATGCAAATGTAAGAAAGTTTTAACATGTTGAAACAAATTTTATAATAATGCCTAAAGCCTAAAAAATGATTAAAGCAACATATTGCAGGCCAAATTAACATTTAGAAGGGGAACATAATGCGTACAACATGCCCAAGTGTAATTAGTATCCCCTTTTTAACAATTAACAACATAGCGCTTAATGCAAGCAAGTTGAACATCAACATGTTTTAATATTTAAAATTGTATCGACATTATGTTAACATTGACACACTCTGTAAATATTAATTTAACATTTTTAGACAAGCAACATGTTCAGTTAGTTATAAGCATTATGATCATGATTTTGTAATGTTTCTTACATGCCTACGTGATATTTAAAATTATACCACCTATTTAACAGTAACACACTTGGTACGTTTTAATTTAACATTTATGGAACCTCAACATGTTCTTAACGTCATCAACATGATTTTGTAATGCTTCATTGTTTAAATTAAATAAATTAACATTATTTTATGCAACAGAGCATTGCATATTTTAAAAGATACATGTTTCTATGCACTAATAACGTTCCAATATATGTATTTACAAATTTAAATACTTGATAAAATTAATGAATAACAAACTTACCAAATGAAATTGATGAAAAACTAACGAATAATTAATTTGAAGAATTCATTACTGCCAAAGCAGAGCAAATTCGTATGTCAGAAAAATTCTGTTGTAAAACGATGTTAACAACGACCGCAACACTACAACATCTACATACATTCATGGTACACACTCCAAGAATTCCGCTTACTACACCAACGTGAAGTCCTGATATAGCACCAAACGGAGAGTCTCTAAGGCACTTAATAGCGAATATATTTCCTGGTTTAGATCACATCCTGCAAGAGTTACAAAGATTAGTTTGTAACATCCACCCTCAATCAATACATGCTGCAATAGAAATATTTTGGGATTATAAAAAACATGACAGTAGGTTTTATAAGGGTATAAGGGTCTGTTTACGCCGTTTTTGGTTTAGCAGGTAGTGCGTTGGCTTTTTAGACGTGAGGCCTCGATACAAACCCCAGGTCAGGCATCCCCAAATATGGCAAAATATTTCTTCGGCGACTTTATCTTAGCAGATTTCTGTCAAAAACTCTGAGAGTAAATATTATTGCCATGAAAAGTTTTTCAAATATCTGTAATTAGACACGATTTTAAACTGTAGATCCCGTCACTCATGTATAAAATTAACACAGACGACATAAGTGGTGTCAGAAGTTAGGTCGTAATTACGACTGAAAGGTTGTAGTGACTAATTATGTATGTATGTATGAATGTAGTCTGTCTAATTCGAAAAATTTTAGAAGCAACAGCTCGCTAAACATGATAACAAGACAATTGTTCAAACCATAAGCAAAAGACTTTCCGCCTCAGTTCTATCGATTGGTTTCAGTTCTGAAACTACTTCCTATACTATGTAAGCAGCCTCAAAACCAAACCCAAAACTCAAAAAAATTGGAATACAACAAGAACGTGTTTACATAACCAAAGCAAGTCTGGTCTTCGCCAAACATATCGCTGAAGGCCAAACTCAGAATGCTTAGTTTCAGCGTTAAGTCTATTCTGTTATATGAATGTGAAGTATCGAACATGACAGCAAGTGGTTCAAAAACGATTACATATTTGCATCAACAAATGTTTACGGTGTTGAACGCCGAAATCAGCAGCAGATGAGTCAAGCGAAAACCAGTTGATGTTGATATAAAAAACCCAAATAGAAACTGAATTGAACATACAATAATGAAGGGTATTGTATTAATCAGCTAAGCACAGACGAACAGAAATTTTAGTAAATCTTGTTGTGGCCCGTAACTTCTTGGAGGAGTAATATGATCAAATATATTTATATCTCACGAGTAAGAGTTTGAAATTCATATTCGGTACCGAAGCAACTTCTTGAAATTTCAGTTTATCCATGCAACAACATTTACGCAACAAGTTTTTATTCATCTTATTATTTCAACATTATTTATATTAATTCAACAAATACAAAAAATATTGAATTGTGTTGTTGTGGTATGATTTTTGTACATATTTAAAAGAAAATTGTTTATATATGTGTTTAAAGAAAGATTCGAATCAACAAATTGAATTCTCATGTTATAAGACCTAATAAAATTATTATTTTGGATTGTGTTGTTTTGTCCATATTTAAGAGCAACTTGTATAGAAACAAATATACTTTGATTAAAAGATTCTATATTTTTATGGTAAAATTCGGAGTTACAATTTATATTCCATAGCATTGAAATCAGTAAAAATATTTTTTTTTATTGCACCATCTTCAATTCACCACTATTTATTTTTATGGTAGGAAATGTGTTCCGCCAACAGCAACATGTTGATTTGGCCAATAGTGAGAGAGCAACATGTCTATTAATTATACGGATGTTTAGTGTATTTCAATATTTACATATGGATTCTATGTTTAGTGTGTCACAACTTGATCAACATGTTTAAGCAGCATAGGAGAAATTAAATATTTTAATGCAACACATTGACAGCACATGCAAGTTATTGAAAATGGCAATAAGTTTAAAAATTTTAACACTAATTCATTAAAACTTCTTATGGTTGTCTTGAAATTGTTATTAACCTTAACCTTACAAATTTGGGTATCAAAATCCCCACACTGGTGATGCCGTATTGCCTTAAATTATTGCAATTTTGATTTGAAACCTATACTTTTTCGTTAACTTACAAGGGAAATGTGCCCTTCGTATACAACTTGGGATTTGTAAAAATGCTTTTCACAAATACTTATTATCGAATCAAGCTAATAAATGAAATTTTCATTACGAAAATCAAATGGTAATGACTATGAAAATAGAAAGATATTTACGGGCAATCAAACCCGTCGGATTGAAAGAATTACGATTTCAATCAAATTTTGTCTTTACTGCTGTTTGAAGAACTTTTTGAAGTATTTTGATTAAATACTGTATAAAACTACAAATTTGTGTTTATCCTGTGTTTATTAATAGGGAATTCGAACTAAGACATCAAGTCTGTTCTAAGTAACATTTTATTTACTGGTAAGAAAGTACTCTACCAAAGGTAAGTGATCGAGGAAAACTTTTAGATCATAAAAAGTCATGAGCATAACTATATTAATATGGCCTTTTGGCTCTTGATTGCTATTTAAAATATTTTTAGCCGTTGATTTCACGCTCTTCACCTCGAAAAATTTTAGTTGGCGTTCCACAGGGCTCAGTTTTGTCACCGATTCTATATTCCATATATACATCGGACTACAAACTACCAAGAAATTCAACTTTGGCCTTATACGCTGATGAAACTGCTGAAAAGTTTCAAATGCTATCATCAAAAATATGAAAAAGATTTTTTTGCATACTGGAAAGTACTTAAAAAAGTGGAAAATACAAATCAATCAGGGAAACACACAGGCAATAATTTTTCCTTTTAACAAGTCACCAAAGAGAAATCCCTCAATTCCGCTAAATATTCAAGGTCACCAAATTCCAATACAAACATCCGTCAAATACCTTGGTATTATTCTGGATAAGCGTTTGTCATTCAAGGAACATGTTTTACATGCTTGTGATAGAGCTATAAAGTGTGGAAGAGCACTTTTTCTAAATCGAAAATCTAAGCTGAACACTAAGAATAAACTTTTACTCTACAAAATGTGCATCCGTCTAATCATAGCTTATGGATGCCAAATATGGGCAGAAATTTGTGCCAAAACTTATCTGATAAAATTGCAAATTATTCAGAATAAGAATCTTAAAATTATACATAACCTACCCAAATTATACCCTACTTCCCTTCTTCACAGGCGATTTAAGGAAAATATGTTTAATACCATTACTACTAATCTATCTCGGCGATTCGAAGATCGAAACAGATCTTCTCAACATAATGTTATAAGAAATTTGAATCAATAAACTCTTCTATTATTTCAGTAGTGAAATTTTATAGAAGTTATTACATCATCAAATTTTTCTAATTATATGAAAATGGGGTTTTTGCTCTATCTTTTCCCCTAAATTGAGTTATTAATAATAAGATGGCAATATTTAATAAATAAGTTCCTGATTGCTGCAATATTTTATTTGAAGTTAGATTCAATCATTGTAAATACTAAAAATTTTATATATTTTTTAAATTGTAAGAATGATAGAATAAATAAATTAAAAAAAATAAAAAAAAAATGTTTAGCCGTTGATTCTTTTCATCATGTGTGCAATGAGTGTAAGAATGCCATACAAATTGTGTTTTAAAACTAATTTTATGTGTTCGTTAATTTGTACGTTGACATTTGCATCATACTTTATTAACACAAAATAATTAGTCGTTCAATTTGGAATTAAATGAACCTTTACTTCTGGTAAGCCAGGTCAGAGCGTATTTAATTTTGTGCGTAGTAGCTTTGGAATTTATTTATTATTTAATTGTACTTCACTTACATAATTGGCCATTACAACTCTTGAGTATTGCGGCCTAGCTTCTCACGCGACTCATGTTGTGTGTATTAAATTAATACCTGAGTGGCGGGACCTACAGTTTAAAGTCGACTCCGAACGACAGATTTTTGAGGCACTTTTCATGGCAATTTTATTTACTCTCAGAGTTTTTGCAGAAATCTGATGAGAGGAAGTCGCAGAAGAAATATTTTTTCAAATTTAGTTTTGATGTCTGACCTGGGGTTTGAACCGAGGCCTTACGTCTAATAAGCCAAGACACTACCAACTAGACTAAGGCGACTTCTAAAACTGTATTGAAACAAGTATTTTTTAGACCTTACCATAAGGTTAAACTACAATTAAGGAGTTAAGAGTAGCGGGTATAGGAACATTAGGAAGTGGACAGAAAAGGAGCACATCAGCAAACATTGCAGCCGAGCAAGGTAGATAAAGTAATCAAAAAGCTTTCCAATAAAAACTTTAGGTCTTCAAAAAACATAGAAATTTAGGAGCAACATTATTCCAACATGCAATCAGTGGACCCCATCAATTGTTTAATGATATTAATAATAGTAACGATGATATACCTATAAACACACATACACACAGTTACTAAATTTTACGTACGCTTAAAAAATTGCCAAAATTTTTTAACTAATCCGTTTTCGTTGAAAATCTTTATAGTTTCCTTGATGTTAAGATGGTCTTTTGCATTGGTTAAAAAATATCTTGAACTGAATTGTGACCCTGCACAAGCCCACAAAAATATGCATCCGATTTACAAATTTCACAAATTTCTGAACCAAAGCAAAAGACCGTCTTAAAATCGAAGAAAGATGTCAGACAATTATAAATATTTTCAAAAAAACGATTTGTTAAAAAAAGTGTACATCAGGCCCACAAAAGTTAACAAATTTCAGAAATTTTTTAACCAAGACCGTCTTAAAATCGAGGAAAGTTGTCAGACAATTACAAAGATTTTCAACGAAAACGGATTAGTTAAAAAATTTCTGAAATTTGTTATCCGTGTGGCTATGTGTAATACTGCTACGTTTTTACCTCTTAAAAACGTTTAAAATACTAGCTCGTAGATTGCAAATAAAACAAAAAAATTTGTGCTTTATTGTTCGCACAATTCTGTGTGCCACTGTTCACAACTTGATGTAGACAACAACAATTGTTTTGGTTGTTATTCTTCACTGCTTACACCCTTTGCGTAAACAATAACAATCATTAAGCAATTATACGTCAGTTCTTTATATCGGAGATCTTCAAAAAACGATTACTCTCTTCACACGCAGCGCGTCCTCACACAAGACTGAGTGAACTTTTACTAACTCACTCGCATGCTTTGATTGCCTTTTATATGGCTGGTTAGACAGTCTGATGAATGTTCTTGAAGGCGAACGTTCATGATTTCGCCTTTTCGAAATCTCTATAAATCTAAACATCGTTGTTTGCATTTATTATTGTAGTGTTGTTGATATATTTTTGTTTACTTGTTTACCATTTTTATGCTGGTGTTTGTTGTTATATTAAGCAGTGCGATAATTTGTAAACAAGTTCATTATTTTGTTTTTGTAACTTTTGTTTATAATTTTAATGTTAAACGATGTAAACGCAAAACAGCAGTATCTAGATTTTTTTAATTTTCCTAACAATATTAAAAACAGTAAGAGGCCCGATATACCTATAAACACACACCGAAAAAAGCTTCAGAAACAGACAAGATAAGTCCGGAGCTGTAGTAACATCGTTTGTGTAACACGTGGTAGTACGTGTTCTAACAATTGAAGCCTTAGCATCAACTCCTTGCATGGTCTTCATCGATTGCAAAAATGCTTTTGATACTCTTGCACATGTTGCTATTTGGAAAGCATTAACCAGTAAATGTAGAAAATCAGTCAATATAGTGTTAAATTTTTCAGAATAGTAGCTAACAGTGTAGGTTCAGTAACCTATTATTGGCTAGAAATTCACAAATTGCTTGGAAGATTGAATAAATGTGTAGCCAGCAATAACCTAAAACTTTGAAGCAAATGTTTTTTATTTTCCCATTAAAAATTTTTTATTTATTTTTACAAAAAAGGTAACTTTATACCGGTACACCTGGAAATTTGTATACTGTTACCTGTTGCTATCTCTTAGAAAATGCATTTCAGTGTTACAATATACACAAATTTGTTGTTGTTGTATGAAAACATTTTTATTTTCCTGCATTTTTTTCAGGTAATTTTCATTAATTTTTCTCTCCTCTGTAGATAACATGTCGAGGCGATAAAAAAAGGAGACAAGTTATCATGATGAGTTTTAGTTTCTACAAGCATATTAAAGGTTACGTCAATTTAAATTAGGTTACAAGAGCATGTTTTTCTTTTCAACAGAGCCACCAATAAAAAAATTAAGGGAAAGGGAACGAAAATTTAAATCAAATGATTAGCTTCTAACAAGTGTGAGTATTAGTAACATACATGCGTGGCTTTAATTTATCATGGGTTTTGCCTTTTTTCTGTTCTAATACGCTTTCGCTACTCCTGTTGAAAATAAAACATAAAAAACTAAGGAAAAAAATGTTACAACATGATTATAACGTTTTTGTTGTTGCTGTTTTGATTTTTTATGCTCAAAAATTGATTCCATATTTTTGCTTGTGCATGTATGTGTAAACATTTTTCGTTAGAGTTTGTTCCACATCCTGCTTTTCACCTCTAAAATACCTTTTTCTGAAATTTTTCTTTTATTTACTGTAACTCAACATGTATGTGATTTTGTTTCTCTCCCCATCTATGCTGTAAATCATTCTCTATACAGCACTCACATATACCATTACATCAACTCTCCCTATTACTCTTTTAGACACCAATACATAGGCAATAAATGTTTTCTTTCTGTTCATAAAGTGTAATTAAATTGTTTATGGTTGAAAGGGTATGATGCGGTGTTTGATTTGTAGTCTCTACGGTTCATACAATTCAGTGCTTACCAAACACGGTTTACTTGCTCTCCGTGAGATTGCTATATGACTGGGCTGTTGTTGTGTTGTTTTTTATGCTATTTTATGCTGAGTTATTGCCACAAACGATTTTTAGTTATATAACGAAACTGTGACCGACAGTGTCTCAGTGCTTCAGTTTCCATGCATTTAATAGCGTGGTACGTAGACTTTGTTGTGGTATTTCACAGTAAATTTGTTGGGATTCTGTTATTTCTGACGTGTATGTTTTCAAATTCCAACAAAGGAGGAAATCGGTTAGGAAATACAGCTCGTTAATAGTGATTGCATATTTTTGTTTTATTAGTAAATCGTAGGTTTGATGTTGTAAAACTTTTAAAACTAATTTTTTTAATTTATTGTTACTTTTATTTTCTTTTAATAAATAATGCATCTCCAACAAAACGAAATATTACAAAATATTTCTACGGCGTATTCCTTCTCAGCAGAATTCTTAGCAAAAGCTCTGAGAGTAAATTAAATTGCCATGAAAAAGTTTCTCAAAAATCTGTTGTTCATAATCGACTTTAAACTGTAGGTCCCCCCACTCATGTATAAAATTAACACACACAACGTAGGTGGTGTGAAAAGCCAAGTTGTAATCCTGTATGCATGTATTGTTACGAAAATGGAAAAACCTAGATACTGGTATTTTTCTTTTACATTGTCTAACATTAAAATTATAAATAAAAGCTACAAAAGCAAGAAACAATGAACTTGTTTACAAATTATAGCACTGCGTAAAATAACAACAAACACCACCATAAAAAATGTGTAAACAAAAATACAACAACAAACACCACAAGAATAATGTAAACAAAATACACAAACAGCAGTAATGTTTACATTTATAGAGATCTCGAGAAGGCGCAGCCACGAACGTTCGCCTTCAAAAACATTCATCAGACTGTTTACGTTGCCATATAAAAAGCATGTCAAAGCAGGCAATGGAATCAGTAAAAGTTCATTCAGTCTTGTGTGAAGCCGCGGTGTGTTTGAAGAGAGTAATCGTGGTTTGGAGATCTCCGTTGCAAACATCTGTCGAATAATTATCTAGTAAGTGTTATTGTTTATGCAAAAGAGTGCAAAGGGAAATAACAAACAAAGCGATTGTTGTTCTTTACATCAAGTTGTGAACAGTGAATTGTGCGAACAATAAATAATTTTAATTAAGACCAAAAACAAATTTATTTCTATTTTCTTTGCAATCGACGAGCTCATATTTTAAACATTTTTAAATGCTAAAATCGTAACAGTATCTTACACCCGTGGCTAAGGAGAGTATATTGTGTTTGAGTCTCGCCGCTATGTATCGGCCACTCCCCGTTAATGAAAGTCTATTCGCCAAAGCTTTCTGATTGGTCCCTAAGAGGTTGGTAAGGTCTCTGCATTTGTCAAAACACTTGTTACGACAACGCTCATATACAAATTTGATTGCACAATATACGAATTTTCACTTGCTTGTTTGTCTTTTACCCGTTAAGGAGTGTCAACTACTTTTGTTTGAAGGATGAATTCGATACTGCGGTTAAGAAATTCAATGTTTTACTGCTTTTTCATTATAAAAAGTCTTTCATTCTATGACTCTTTGTCATTTTAAAAACCATTTTTTTGTTACCTTTAAAGTCTGTATTAAAGCATCTTTAATTTTTATTTTATTTTTTGTTTCTGTTGTTTTATCATCGCATTAAATATTTAATTTAACGATAATCATTTGTTTTCTACGGCAGTCATTGTCTGAAGTTATAACACTCTTTCTCTTCACACTATCCGCAGCAATAGGGGCAACAGTACCAGCATATTGGCGTTGGCTATTTCACCTTGAAATTGTTTAATTCAGTTAATTTATCTTAATCCCAAAGAATACAATTTATGTGCCTTCTTTTTATCATTAACGAACGGAAGCTTACGGTCAGCGAAATAAAATAAAAGAGTTTCTCTTTGGAGGCAGATTGTTTTTATATTTCGTCTGTTTATTATCAGATTTAATTCAATAAAAATTAAAATCGATTCAGTCTGACTATGAGGCAGCCTACACTACAAAAAATTCTTGGAACAAATTGTTGTATGATGATGCGATGCAATGGTATATGGTGGGCTATTTATGGGTTTAAATTTTAATCATCGGTTATTTAGAATCGGGCAATACTTGTGTCATTCTATTCTGTCACAGAATTTAGTACGTTATCTCCACTAAAGGTAATGAAACGATTTGCGCTTAAGCAACGTTAGGATTTATTGGGCCAACGAGAAACTGCACAATCATGTCAATTTTGCCAAAAAAAAAAAAAAAAAACAAATTATCTTTTCGGATGAAGCTCATTTTCATCTTGATGGGTGCATTAATAAGCAAAATTGCCGTATTTGGGTCTTAGAAAACACAAACGGGATCAATGTACCCATTACGAGTGACTGTTTTGTGCGGATTGTAGAGCAGAAACATTATTGGCCATATTTCTTTGAAAATGAGGACTGTCCAACCACTACGGTAAATAGAGACACCTATCGCATTGATGTGAACGATGTTTGGTTTCAACAGATGATGCAATTTGCCATACTTCTCATGCCACAATCGATTTATTGCGTCAAACGTTTGATAGCCTTGAAAAAGTTTCTAAAAAATCTGTCGATCAGAGTCGACTTTAAACCCTCGTGTATAAAATTAACACACCCGACATAAGTGGTATGAAGGTTTATTTATGTATGCAGCCATAGAATCCGAAAACATGGATAGGTAGGTGTGATTACTAAAGCTCATTTATAGCTAGGATAGCGGCCCGTTCTGACACCATAGCGCAGTTACTGTACTGCCCGATTACCGCCAAACTTATCGAAGAAGTTTTTCAGCGCAGGGGCTGCACACTAAAGCACGACAACAAAACATGGATATATTATTACCAAAACCAGGGGAGCTCTAAGCCACTTTAAAAGTTTCGTGTAGTCTATTATATCTGTATATAAAAAGGGGATTACAAAATCGGTTAACAATCAAAAAATACTAAAAAGAATACTTCAATTAAAATCTTTTTTAAAGCACTTAAGTCACCTTAGTCTAGTAGGTAGTGTATTGGCTTAGGTTTTGACGTAAGGCCACGGTTCAATCCCTACGTCAAACACCTCAAACAAAACGAAATTTGAAAAAATATTTCTTCGGCGACTTCCTCTCAGCAGATTTTTGGTAAAAACTCTGAGAGTAAATAAAATTGCTATGATAAGTTTCTCAAAAATTTGTCGTTCGGAATCGACTTTAAACAGTAGGTCCCTACGCTCATGTATAAAATTAACACACACAACATAAGTGGTGTGAGAAGTCAGTTAGTAACCCTGACTGAAGGGTTGTAATGACCAATTAGGTATGTTTAAAGCACTTTATTCCAATAACACTGATTTTATATCCTTTCATATTGGCTGTTTACCTTCTGTCCTCCTAATTACGGCCTGAAGCTATTTGAAGCCATCAATACCGTTTGCTTGTTTGAATATAAATTTTGAAACCAATCTACTTCATCACCGTTTTGTTTTTGTTATCAAAACGTAAGAGGTAAACCTTTTTATTTACAGCCCTTCATCGATTAAAAAGGTTCATAAATAGACGTAAAATTTCATTTCATTTTGTTTCGTTTCTTCTCTGTTGTTATTGCTCCTTTACTCTTTTTCTTCTGAAATTGATTTGATTTCATGATTCCCTGTTACTTTTTATTTCTTCAAACTTAAGCCCGTTGCTGATGATGCCCGTTGTCTGTTGTTATACATCAAGAGTTTTAAAAGATGTTTATTGATGAGCATTTTCTACGATTTTCATTCTGTGCTTCTCTTTAATTTTATTTTTTCTCTAACGTTGGCCTTTTCCTGTAGTTACTCAGCAACAAAACAAACTCTCCCAATCGCAGCGATTAACTTCATTTAGCCGTGGATAGGATAATAAAAACGATGGTATTTGTCACAGACTTTTTGTTTTTAGCGCAACTATAGGAACTTTTTTTGTTTTTGTATTTATGTTGGAGAAACTAAGGGAAGATATGTAAATAAAATAGGGTGTACAGAAATTAAAGATGAAATGAAAAATCGTATATTTTTTGAAAGCAAGAAAATCAAAAATAGAAGTCAAAGAAAAGGATAATAAATTCATAATAACAACTGCTGGCGGTATTATTTTCGGAAGACAATTGGCCATGAATATCATAAGTACTATTAAGGCCATTTCAAGAATAATTATGCTAGTTTGCATTAATACTAATGCGCATAATGCTAAATCTAGCAATTGCTATGCCACTGAGGAGTTCATGACTTAATGTACCGGGTGGACCATTTATCGGTTTAAATTTGAAACATCGGTTATTTCGAATCTGGCAATACTGATGTCGGTTTCTTCAATATCAACTCACCATCGTTCTCAAGAATTGAACATTACACGCATCGTTGAATTTTGCAAAAAAAAATATCGCTATGAAGCCTTAGAAAGTTCAATTGGTTCAAGAGCTGGAGCCGCAAGACTATCTGCTTCGTTTTTGATTCGCTTGATGGGTCAACGAATGATTTCGATTTTGCAAAAAACACAAAAAAAAATTATCTTTTTGGATGAAATTCATTTTCGCCTTGGTGGGTACGTTAATAAGCGAAATGAGCCGTATTTGGAGCTCAGAAAATCCACACGTGATCTTACAGAAACCAATGCACAAATGCATTACGAGTGACTGTTCGGTCCGCCTAGTAGAGCGGAGGCATCATTGACCCATATTTATTTGAAAATGAGGACGGCTAAACCAATACAGGACGGTGCATTCAACAGGACGGTGGAACTAGTCACACATCTCAAGGCACAATCGATTTATTGCGTCAAACGTTTGATGGGCGTTTAATTAGCCGAAATTGTGATGTCATTTGGCCGAGAAGAACCTGCGATTTGACACCGTTGGACTATTTTCTGTGCGACGCCGTTAAAGAAAAGTGTTATGCCAACAAATCAGAGACAATTGAGCATTCGAAGGAATGCCAATAAAAAAGTCGAAAAAGTGCACGAAATTTGGTCCGATCGAATGAGGTACTGTGAGGCCAGTTGCGGCAGTCATATGAATGAAATAATATTCCATTTCTAACTGGAATAATTAAATTTGGAACCCTTTCAAACCCTTTTTGTTTTATTGCATTTTTAAATAGCCCACCTTTTACAAGGAAATCGCCTACAGCCGTCTGAAGAGAATGGTAAAAGAGTTGCCGAAATGGTAATTTCCTATTTCACAGAAAGATTCTGGCTTTAAGTATAAACAATAATTAGGTCAATCGATACTAATAAGAATCCAGAATCGGCAATAAATCATTTTTTAAACCCATGACTTTAGAGAGATATTGCAAGATTTGAAACTTGTCTTCCTTTTTGCCAAACATTCCTTTTCAAGCTTCACTTTCCATTTTACAGAAAGTTTCTGGCCTTAGGGATAAGCAATCGATACTAATAGGAATACGGAATGGGAAATACGATCGTATTTAAACTCAGAGATTAAAATAGTGAATAGAAACTTGTCTTCTCTTTAGTAAAGCATTTCGTTTCAAACTCCTTTTTCCATTTCAAAAAAAGTTTCTGGCTTCATCAGCTCTATCCCTTAAAGGCGTGCTGATCGCTCATGTACCCACTCATTGCTTTGAATTATCATTTGTCATGGCATCCAGAAAAAGCTAATCCTGTTTCATCTGTCTAGATGGTTCAGTTTGCTTAAATATTCTCGAGCAAAACTAATCCCGAGTAGATCTCTTAGAAACTAAGTGCGTATAGCGGATGGACTGTCAGATGCTATTGCTTTACAATGCCCGACCAAGTTGAATTGAGCACGCCTTTCGATGGCTTCAAATTTCCGTTAGTGTTACCTGCTAAAGGAAAAACATATTTTTCGGTGAACCCGTTTCTATGACATCCTTTATGTTTTTCTTTCTTATCATATTTCGAAATAAACGAACCTGCACGTTGGTTCCATCTAAGGGATTAACGTTTGAAATTCTTTCTTCTCTTCTTTCGTTAGTTTTGTCGTTCGTTTACTTTTTGTTTTATTTTAACTTTTATTGCCTTTACCTCCTCCTCTTTGTAGGCTCATCCATCTAACTGTGTGTAAATTTGTTTTGGCAACCTTGAGTTTTCCTTTGATGTCTTGATTAGGCAAGTTGCTTAATTTAAATTTGTTTTTTGCTGTTTTCTTTGTTATTCAATTTCTTTTAAATTAATTTCAACATTTATAACTTCATAATCATAAATTGATAAGAATTTCTTGCTCTCAAAGGAAGTCTGTGTGTGAGAATTCCACAGTTTCTATACTCTTATGACTCCTTAAGATATTAATTGGTGGCTGGGATGTAGATAAGATAATAATGACAACAACAGTAATAAGAAAAGAACATAAAAACAGAAATTTTTATTCAAAAACATTTAAGTTATTTAATAAACAATAAAAAACAATTATTTTGAAATAAAAGATTTTTAATATTTAGAATCAAAAGTCCACAAATAAAATCGGTGTGTTACCATAGGGATTACAAGTTTATTAGGTCTTAATGTGATAGGTCAGGCAAATGAAAAGAAAAAAACTGAATTTGGATTTCGTCGCCATGTGTGTAATAAAATGTAAGACCAAGTTTCAAATTGTTCACTGTTGGCTAAGATCTTAGACTGGCTTTAACTACATTTTTCTTCTGTTTCGATGAATGGTACACATACATGTACGTTAAATATGCTGCGATCTTTGCCAATGATCCTGGCCGGTAAATTTATTGTAAAAGCGTATACTTAAACTCACGCGAGGCGCATTGGTCTGGCTCACCTCAGAAATAAGTTCTGTAGAATTTGCAGAGATGAGGAGGAAGATGAGACTGTTCCTCATCTACTGAGAATATGCACTATGTCAGAGGAGAAAAAAGCATCTTGGTGCCTACTGCATCGAAGATCTTGGTGATCTGGCGAACATCGGTAGTTTGAGTCGCTTCATTGAAAGCTCTAATTGGTTCCAGGACTGAAAAACTGTTGATGAAAACTGTGGTCTCCCATTGTGGCTTAAGTGGGTCCATCCGAACAGCCACCTCTACCTTCTTACCTACCTGATCCATTCGGACCAATAAATATTCTCCGTAGCGATGTTTCAAAATATCATCCACAACAATGCCTTCGATATAAGCCGTGCATTTCAGTGGTGATGACCAGTTTGGCATCAACCATTGGGCCAATGCCTTTTTTCGGTAAACAAAGGCATCCGGAAATACATGAGCAATCATCGGATTAATATGTACCCCAATCAGTCCAACGGATTTGTGAACGTTGATGCAACAAGGCTACACCACGAGGCTGATGAACATAATCGGTGATTGAAACCGCACAATAGCAACGGCTATATGACATACATAATTGGTCATTACAACCAAAAGCTTTCAAACTATATATAGAAAAAATTTTGTAGGGCCAAAAATTTTGTTCGGACAACATGGACGATACCAAACTAAGTATTGTTCCAAGTAATGCATGAAAATAAAATTTGTCTCTAACTCACCAGGCAGAGCATTTTATAATCCCAGTGATTTTGATAATTCGGTAATTTATCGTGTTAAAGGCTATCAAACTAGACATATTTGTCCTTGCTTATTCATCAGACGTGTTTAAGTGATGTTTATGGACAACAAAATCCACAAACAAATTTTAAACAAAATTAAAAATGTGAAATAAAACATTATTTATATAATTATAAATATATATTCAAATAAAATTTATTTTATAATTCTTGTAAAGCCCAGGGAGAGAAAATTGAAATGCCAATTAGGATGTACAGTGTGAAATATAATAGTAGCGCTGTATTAAAAATATTTTAGTGAAGTAAAAAAATTAATTTTTATTCCATTTAAAAAAGTTTATTATTACATTTTATTACCACCAGTCAAAACCATTGAAAAATAAAAAAACTTCAAGACAAATATTAATTTTCCGAAGAACACGATCCTATATTGTTAAAAACTCAAAATATTTGGCGTGCAAAAAAAAATGTTGTCACAAGTGATTACTTTTTTATGTTATTTTGTTAGATAGACCTTAATATTTAATTGAAAAGCCCTTATTGGCTATTACAGCTGCGCAACGCCGAAGCATTGAGTCAACTAAAGATCTGCACCTCTTGATAGGAATATTTTCCCAAGCTGACCTCACTGACGCCCACAACTGCTTTACATTTCCCGGGTTATCTTTAAAAACATCTTTTTTTACATCGCCCCAAAGATGTTCAATGGGATTTAGGCCTTGGGACTGAGCTGGCCATTCTAATACCTCAATTTTCTTAGAAGAAAGAATAAAACAAATGGTATCATCAGACCCATTTGTTACTTCAACAAAGATAAAACAGGACTTGGAACTTGATGTTCATACCTCAACTATTCGCTGGCATCTAATTAAAGACAATTTATATGGTAGAAAGTATATTAGGAAAGTACCATTGATGAATTCAAGACATGTCCGCAACTGACTTAAATTTGCTAGACTTCACGTTGATTGGCCTCAGACGAAATGGCGCAATATTCTGCAGACAGAAAGTTGTTCCTTTGGGTAATCCTGGCACCAGAAAATATGCAAGAAGACCATAGAACAAGGAATACGATCCTATATTTGTCATGAGGACCGTAAAGTATGGTGGTGCAAATATTAACGTTTGGTGTTGTTTTTCTTATAATGGTACAGGACCCATATCTAAAATTAAAGGCAATATGGACTCCTCAATGTATGTGGAAATTTTAAAAACTGTCATGCTACCTTATGCAGAATATAATATGCCTCTTAAATGGGTGTTCCAACAGGACAACGATCCCAAACATACCAGTATAATGGCAAAAAATTTGTTTTCTGAAAATAAAATTGAGGTATTAGAATGACCGGCTCAGTCCCCAGACCTAAATCCCATTGAACATCTTTGGGGCGATGTAAAAAAAGATGTTTTTAAAGATAACCCGGGAAATGTAAAGCAGTTGTGGGCGTCAGTGAGGTCAGCTTGGGAAAATATTCCTATCAAGAGGTGCAGATCTTTAGTTGACTCAATGCTTCGGCGTTGCGCAGCTGTAATAGCCAATAAGGGCTTTTCAACTAAATATTAAGGTCTATCTAACAAAATAACATAAAAAATTTATCACTTGTGACAACATTTTTTTTTTGCAGATACGTTTTCTAATGCTACTACTATTTTTTTGCACGCCAAATATTTTGAGTTTTTAACAATTTAGCATCGTTTTCTTTGGAAAATTAATATTTGTCTTGAAGTTTTTTTATTTTTCAATAGTTTAGACTGGTGGTAATAAAATGTAATAACAAACTTTTTTTAAATGGAATAAAAATTAATTTTTTTACTTAACTAAAATATTTTTAATACAGCGCTATTATTATATTTCACACAGCAATACGCTCTTGTTCTTTTTAGTTGTTCACTTTAAGCCAAAAAAGAAAATTGCATTACCAAACTGAAAGAAAAACTTGGTTATGCGCGGTAACAACAGCAAAAGATATAAATGAAAAACGACAACAGAAAACAGAGGGTCCTTTATTTTAGCGTTTCCTAGTTTTAAATTTAAATCAAACAAATTGTGTGAGAAATATCATCGACTTTTTTCAGATATTTGAAAGAGCTACTGAAGGCATCGTGAGTGGAATATAATATCTTTCAAATGTCCGCCACTGCAACTCTGGGTGGAGAGAATTCGGAACATTCAATTTGTTTGACTTTAACCCATAAGATTAAATTTGGCTGATGGCATGGTTTATGTTAGCTTTCGGGACCGTTTGGTAAAATCCGTTAAGAATACAGCTCAAGAAAAAGTCTAATGAAGTCAAATTGCAGTCTCTCGTTGGTTTGTTTCAGAGATCAGCAATGAATCGTTTGTTCGCTACTCATAAGCACTCATTAAATTTTGAATATAAGTGAGTTAACAATTTTAAAATTTAAGTACTCTGATTCATTCATACTCACTACAACGTTAATTTTTAAGTACAGTGTACAATGAGTATGCGTACAACGTTGACATCAAACTCATACCATTCGAAATATGTTTGATTCATAAGTCTACTCATTTAGATTCATAACTTTAGAAAAATACTTATAATGATTCGAGTGACTCGAATTATCAGAATTTACAGTCTCAGTTATTGTTGCATTTACAAAAAAAGGAAAAAGACAGAGCAACAAACAGAGCAAAGACACAACCTTCTAGTGAGTATTTTAGTGTTCGTACGCGATTCATACTTTTTTGGGATTAATGTATATGTTGAGTTATGGAGAGCCGAAATCAACAACATCATACGTGTTGTTAAGTAAGTTGAATAGTTCAAACTTTGAATATGAGTAGAGGTTCCATGATATTAAAGTATATATGAATGCGTATACAGACATAAGTGGTCATTACAACTATTCAGTCAGGATTACGATCTAGTTTCTCACACCAATTATGTTGTGTGTGTTAATTTTACTACGGCGACGTATGCGTAAAAGTATCAGAAATTATGAATATGATTTGATTCCCTCATCTTTTTGAGTACTCATTGCTGATCTCTGATTTGTTTTCACATCATCTCGACATGAGATTGCTTCAAATCGCTCAGGCAGAATATCGAATGTGGCTAGAGCTGTGTGGTACATAGCGCCGTTATGTTAAAATCACATGACCTTGGTATGCCGAGCATCGAATACATAATGATCCATTACAACCCTTCAGACATGATTACGAATTAGCTTCTCACACCACTCATATTGTGTTTGTTAATTTTATACATGAGTGGCGGGACCTACAGTTTAAAGCCGACTCCGAACGACAAATTTTTAAGAAACTTTTCATGGCAATTTTATTTATTCTCAGAGTTTGTGGCAACAATCAGCAGAGAGATGTCTGACCTGGGGTTTGAACCGTGGTCTTGTGGCCACTATATACTAACCTACGGTGACTTCATATGATTATCATACACATAAAACATACATACTTTACAACGCTTTAGGCAGGATTGCAACATAACTTCTCATGCCATCCATGTTGTGCGTGTTAATTTTATACATGAGTGGCGGGACTTACAATTTAAAGTCAGCTACGAACAACAGATTTTTAAGAAACTTTTCATGGTCAAATGAAATTAGCAGTCATCGATCTATAAAGTCTCCGTTAACAGTTATGGCCTAGCCAATGTCTTTCTCAAGAAAATACAATGAGCAGTGACTTTTTCGGCATGTATTGGATGCTCTTGGATTTCATGTGGATTGATATCATGAGAAACTAAACAATTTTGTATATTCAAATACTCATTCATCCAGAAATGGGATTCATTGTTGAAGAATATTTTTCGAGGAAAATTAAAGTCTGTGGCCAACTACTCCAGAACCCATTCAGCAAACACTCAATGCTGCCTATGATCCTCCAGGGTAACTTAAAGAAACAGACTGATTAACAGCTAACTTGACAAATATAGCTTCAACAAAATGACCGTTATCAACTATTAATATTTGGAAGTTGCAATTGGACGACCCTATTTTTTTTTTGTGCTCATTACACTCATTACAAAAGCGAATAAATAACCACAAAATAAACCAAAATTATGAATGGACATCAAAGCCTTTAAATATTACAAGAGTTTATGTAGTTAAAAAAGAAAAAAATAATATTAAAATTAAATGATGGTAAAGGGCTCTACAACAACAACAATACAATGTAAGCCTTACAAAATAATATTTTTTGAGGGGGTGTTGAACAAGAATAAGACATTTAATCAAAAGCTTTGCTGCAAGGAAAATGTACTTTTTCATTTAAATTAGAAGCTTGTGAGAGCATGGAGAAAAAGAAGAGGGATTTTGCCAAAATGAGAGAAACTTTTAGAGAGAAAATACATACATACATAATTGGTCATTACAACCCTTCAGTCAGGATTACGAGCTAGTTTCTCACACCACTTGTGTGGCGGGACCTACAGTTTAAAGTCGACTCCGAACGACAGATTTTGAGAAACTTTTCATGGCAATTTTATTTATTCTCAGAGTTTTTGCCAGAAATCTGCTTAGAGGAAGTCGCCGAAGAAATACTTTTTGTATTTTATTTTGATGTCTGGCCCGGGGCTCGAACCCTGGCTTTTCGTCTAATAAGCCAACACACTACCTACTAGACCATGGCGACTTCAGAGAGAAAATGTAGTTTTGAATTAACAAAAAAAAATTAAAGAGTGAAAAGTCTAAAATGTTGAGGTATTTTGTAAATTTTTGGGTCATTTACCTTTTGCAAGCATAACTATCTCTTACAGTTCAATCTGTAAAAAAAAATTCTTTTAAAATCTCCCAGAGAACGTAGGCATTATAATTTATTTCACTCTCTTCATTATAAGGCATTAAAATTGTTTTTTTGAACAAAGTGCAGAGATTGGTATATTTGGTTATCAGGGGTGCTTTGAAATTCATGCCAGAGGCTGGCCTCGAAGTTATCCTGTCTCTACTACCATTGGACATCTTCCTCAAAAACATGGCTTTTAAAACTGCACTGAGACTTAAATTTTCAGATAAGTTTAGACCATGTACAGTTGGACAATAAGCTTCAATACAATCCCGAACTAGGCGGGTTTTAGATGAGTTTACATGGTACCAGAGACTGTTTTCGGATGAACATACAAAACCCACACTCGCACTCGGGAAGTATGGACTGTTAAAGCTGTCATTGGTAACGGTGCTATATCGATCCGTGGTCAATTCCGTCATACAGATTATCTAACCAGACAAGCGTTTTTATGACATAGACTTTTGATATTGAACAAGCTAAACGTATGATTGAAACCAGGAAACTACCACTTTTGAAGTTGCTCATATGTCTGGACAATCAAGCAGCAATCAAATAAATGCGATCACAACCCTTTAGTCAGGAATACAACATAGCTTCTCATGTTATGTGTGTTAAGTTTATACATGAGTAGCAGGGCCTACAGTTAAATGTCGGCTCAGGATGACAGATTCAAGAAACTTTTCATGGTATTTTTTATTTTATTTCACTCATATAGTTTCTGCCAGAAGACTGCTGAGAGGAAGTCACGGAAGCTTTGTTTCAGATGTCTGAGTCAGCTACTTCTACTAGACTACGGCTCCTTCAGTATGGATTCGTAGATTCCAAAGTAGATTGCAGAATTTCCAAAAGAAATTTCAACTCTTTTGGGAAGATTTTATTGGTTTGTTCAGATAGTAATTTCGTTTTTTCCCAACAGAGGATTTAATTGTATTTTTTGCACCCAACTTCACACTTAAGCCGTATAATTTTGAAAGATCACATAGCAAGGCTTGTGTAGGAAAAATTCCAATTAATTCTACGCAGTAGTTTTTGATTGGTGCCCTTTAAATATGGAGAAGCGATAATTAGCATTTTCGACATACATATCTTACTGTTTTACTACAGTAAGGGTAAAAATGCTGTTCAAGGTGGAAAGAAATTGGCCGATGTGTATGGAGAAGTTGGTGACAGTACACCAGCGCCAGAACTGGTTCGCTAAATTTCGATCCGGCAATTTTGATGTCGAAGATGCACCACTTTCGGAAAGGCCGTTTGAAGCTGATAAAGATGCAATAAAGGCATTAGTTGAGGCGAACTGGCAAATAACAACACGTGAAATCGGATTGAGGTTAAATTTATCAAATTCAACAGTTTATGACCACTTGATTGATATCATACGAAGACTGTCGTTTATTTTCACATTACTTTTCGAACAACCCAATAATTCTTAAAGTGAAGGAGACATACGGTATAGTCGAGTTCGATCTGTTCTGTTTTTTTTTTATATATGTTATTTTATTTTCAAAAACTTTGTAGGCCCTTTTAATAATTCGATTGAGAATTTGTTTTTTGCATTTGCTCTTATCATTGCTCTTATCATTGCTTTATTTGTACGAACCAAATCCGCTTTAAATACTGAGAGTTTAAAATCAAAAACTAAAAATAATTGAAAATCGCTGATAAGAAATAACATTTTATTGTACTGATTTGTTCAATGTTATATCCAATGCTCGGAATATGTTTCCAATATTTTTTTCCTTTAATTCTCAGGAATATTTTTTGTTTGTTTTTTAGCCGTCAGTTCATTGGACTTTTGTGAAACAGAATTGCTAGAAGAGAAAATGTAAAAAGATATTATATGCAATTATTTTTAAGTGGATTTTTTGTAATTTAGTTTTGTTTCTGTACATAAATTTATTTTTATTTTATTTGCAATTTACGAGCTCATATTTTAAATGTTTGCAATTGTTTATCCTAAAATAATAGGAGAACATATTTGCTTGCGTTATTTGCTAATTTCATTGATGTTTTTATTGTTTTTATTGTAAATAGAAAGATAGAAACTTAATTGTGTCCAAAATTGTTAATTTGACTTTTTAAGCATCAATTTCAAATTAAAAACCATTTGAAGAATAAGCTCCTTAGAAATGCTTAAAACAAGGAAACATTTAAATTGAAGTTTCAAACTCAAATGGCTTATAGAACTATAGGAGCTGCTGCTATTATTCGGCAACAAAAATATAAGGAAATAAGCAAAAACTACATTCTATAAACTAACTGGTATATCGTAAAGGCAAATACTTTACCGAAATGTTGTCTGCATTAACAAAATGTCCATAGCATAACAACAACAATACAACAAAGGAGAAAAAGAGAACAAAAACTGCATCTCTTTAAAATTGAATTCTATTGGAAGAAATACTCCTATAAACAGTAAGAACTTATTTAAAAACTCCAATTTGTTACCGTTACTTTCGTTCCCTTTCTCTTTATGGCTAGAAATTTTAAAAATTGCCTTCTAATCGAAAAAAGGAAACCAATTACAGGAAACTTTAAATCTAAACCCGAAACTGCAAAGAGAAGTAACAACAAAATAATCCACAAAATCAATTCAACATAATGTATGTATGTATGTATGGATTTTTAAAGTAGGTTCAAACATATTTGTGCAATCCATAATTTTAAGTGAAAAAATCAGAAAAACCGTTTTTGTCAAATAAAACAAGTTTGAATGGTTCGAGAAAAATAAAAAAAGTATTTTTGAGTTCTACTTAAACTAGTGAATAACTTAGACAATGTAGTTACTCTGCAAATAAAATATTGGTTCTTAAATTCTTTCGATTTTCAACTACCATTGAAGCCTCCGTTTCAATTCATTTCTTTTCACGGAATTTAATATACATAAATAATATATATTTAATATACATAAAGGACATATTTTTCGAATATTTAAAAAGCAATTTAAATTTAATTTTGAATTAAATTACGAATTTGAATTAAATGTCGAATTACGTATTTATTTCTTAACTTTAAAGAGTTTTATCTTAAAACGCTTCCAAAAATGAAAAAAATTGTTGGCGTTAATTTTTTTTTTTTTATTTTTTTCTTTCGTCATGATTGTTGCGATTGTCATTGAAATATATCAGCAATCATAAAATGTATAGAAAAAACATATTCAGATAGCGACAGAAGAGAACGTTGGAATGGAAAATAATTAAAGCTTAGTGGGTAAATGCATTTGTATGAGGAGTATTTATTTGTGTGTGTTTATGTACTAATGAATGCGTATAACAATTACTTCCTTAAGATACTACATACAGACAGACAGCCATACAGACATGCTTGAATTTAATCATGAAAAGGTATTTCACACTTAAACTGCTGGCATTTACGCTCATTCCCACTCATTCTTACATTTCTCAATGGCAAACGCTCAACAATGAATGAAAAGTAAGAAAAATTGAGTCAGAAAAAGACGAACAAACGAATGTACTCTGCCTCACACTCTTAGAAAAGGATTTTTTATATTTCCTTTAAGATCATTAAATCGTAACTATAGAATTGAAAATGAAAACGAAAATAAACAGACACACTAAATTACTTCCAATTACACAAAGGAACAAGAGCCAGAAAGAATGCTACTGAAATCGAAAATTCTACTCCAAAGATGGAGTGGTTGGTAGAAAATGAATGAAACTGGTTCATAGACTTACAATTTTTTTTTGGCTGGAGGAAATGAGAAATAGAAAAATATTTAACGCAGAATTTAAAGAAAATATTTCACATACGAGGGTTGAAAAAAATTGTTTTCTTCTTTTTTTGTCGACTTCTACAGCAATACAAATAAATACAACTTTAAGTAATTTAACGTATACCTCCAACCTTTCGATTTTCTTTTAATCTTCAATAAAGCATTACAACCTTAGCAGCATAGACATAGACAAGTGCATTGCTGAATACCAGCATAGGGTAAACCACCTAGGCAAGTTAACTTTTGTCTTTAAAGTGTTTTATGGAAAGATACCAGATATACTAATATATTGTATTATTGTCATTGCTAAAGTGTCGCAAGAGTCCAAAAGAGGAGGGGGAGATTTAGTGGGTGAGAGCTCAACACACGTGATAGTGACGACTTCCCCTATGGTGCGTTTAAGTACATTTGCTCCTCCTCAGCGGAAAAAAAGGATCACAATAATATCTTCTCGAAATCTATTGCGCTAACAATCTTCGGAATGCTGCTCGGTGTCAACAAGAACAATTCCCTGGCCAACACTCAGGCTATGACTGACTCACTGCCAGGAATGTGTTCCGATGCTTTATACTTATTATCACAGAATCTACCTATTGGGTTCTAGACGATCCCCACTTTGAACAAATATACTTTGTGTCTGAAGTCACCGTAGTCTAGTAGGTAGTGTATTGGAATATTTGACTTAAGGTCAGGGTTCAAACCCTAGTCAATCACGTCCAACAAAACGAAATATGAAAAATATTTATCTTCGCATGCTAGTCGACTGTAAACTGCAAGTCCTAACACTGATGTATAAAATTAATACGCACAACATTAGTAGTGTGAGTAGCTAGATCGTAATCCTGACTGAAGGGTTGTAATGACCAATTATGTATGTACATATATATGTATACTTTGTGTCTACAGTACCTTGTTAACAGTCCTGTTACTATCCTCAGGTTATTAATTTCTTAATGTGTCATTAAAAACTTTTAGTGAGGATTATAATCATGCTTCTCACATCACCATCCATGATGTTTGTGTTAACTATGCCCTCGGGTGTCGGGAGCTACAGTTTAACCACGAATATAAACGATGAATTTGAAAAACTTTTCATGGCAGATTTATTTTCTCTAGAATTTTTGGCAGAAGAATGCTGAGTAATATTTTTTAATATTTCGTTTTGAACCATGGGCTCTCTTCCAGACTATGGAGACTATGACTATGCTTGACTCAAATTTTTTCCATTTGGATTGAAAAGAATCTTTCCCTCTTTTTATCTTCCTTTCTCCCACTCCACAGAAAAAATCTCGATTCTTCATCAGCGTTGATAATCTCTCCTTGCATGCTTATCTGTCAGTTCTGTGACCCTTGCTGATCAGTTGCCCAGAGAGTTCCATATTATCTTCGATTTAACCTCAAAGAATCGAAACCAGCGTTGAAAGAAAATTTTGGCAAAGACTCTGGTAAATAAAATAAAATAAAAGTAAATAAAAATGTCATGAAAAGTTTCTGAAAAAATCTATCGTTCGGACGGTAAGCAGTGGGTCTCACCATTCATCGAAAAAATTAACGCACGCAACACGAGTAGTGTGAGAAGCAAACTCCTTATTAGGGTTGTACTAAATGTTTGTAATGACCATTAAATAAGTTAAAGAAATGTTTATTATCATTTATGGAGACGGAGATCTAGCCTACGTACATTGTTATATTTTAGATGGCTTATGGTATGCCGGGATGGAAGCGCGATTAAACATTTCGTGCTCTATCTGCCTAGTCTAATTACAAATTGTAACTCTTTTAAAATCTGTAACATGACGCAGAACTACCTTACTTGCATAATTTGAGCAAAACAAATTAAAGAGTATCCAGTTGTCGAACTTAACCTGTTCTGTCACTTTTCAATTGCTTATTTTGTCCAAAAAGCAAAATCTACACACTCCAAAGCTATTTTGTATTGCTGTTTTTAAAAAATAATAAAAAAAATTGTGAAGTGCGTTGCCAAACAGTAGGACAAGTACTTCAACTCTTTTTTTGTTTTTAAGCCCAACAATTTTACGTTTTTTATACTTAACTTTCATGGTACTTGTTAAAGCCAACTAGCAAATACGAAAAGGTTTATATCGAATAAGAGAAATGTTGCCAAAAGCTTTTTTTTATATTTTTTTAGGTTCAAAAACAAAAAAAAAATTATGTTTTATATACGACGAGTATAATAGTAACACACAGCCAATAAAAGAAATTACGGTCGTCATAAATATGGAAAGGAAACAAAACAAAATAAAAAATTTCTCATAAAGAATGAAATAAACAACATCTTATGAAACTGTTGCTATTGTAAGAAAATATGAAGAAAGAAACGAAGCAAAAAAATATAATAAATAATCAGAATTGACATCAAGTGGAAGTTCTTTTAGATTTTATAAAAAATGTTTTAAAGACCCAAACAAGAAATCAAAACAAGAAATTTCAAGTAGGTCATATAGGCTTATAGATATGCTAAAGCTAAATTAAATCCTACCGTAAACTATTTCTGATCTCTATAAGTAGTGGAGAACCCAAGAACTTTACACGAATTTACTGACTCATCTGCAATAATAGCAAGCACAGCCTGTGGCCACTTCTAGTACATACTTGGCTTGTAAATATATACATAATTGGCCTTCAGTTAGATTTATGACCTAGCTTTTCACACCACTTATGTTGTGTGTGTTAATTTTATACAAGAGTGAAGAGACCTACTGTTTAATTTCAACTCGGAACGACAAATTTTTTTGGAGTTTTTGCCAGAAATCTGCTGTGAGGCAGTCGTCGAAGAAATATTTCCTTCATATTTCGTTTTGTTAAAGATGTCTGACCTGGACTTTGAATCGTGGCCTCATTTCTAAAAAGCCAAAACACTACCAACAGACTAAGGCAACCGCAGACCGTTACTCTTCTAAAATGTAGCTTTCAAGTTGCAATACTCACGTCTTCTGCTCAGGAGGGAGGTACTCGATCTTTTAGGTCAGATTAATTTCGTATTCAACGATTTGAATACCATTGCGGTTCTGATCTTCACTACCCTATGCAACGGGCTCAAACACTGCAGTGTTCTCGCACCGGTTTTGGACAAGTTTTTGTTCCACTGCCAATGATTGAGGGGGAATATTCGATATAAAAATGTTTTAAAATAGAACCTGGTAAATATTGTTATGAAAATAAAAAATTTAGATACAGACTTTTTGCTTTTACATCGCTTAACATTAAAATTATAAGCAAAAGCTACAAAAACAAAATGCTGTAAACAAATCGGTTTACAAATTATCGGACTTAATTAATATAATGCTTAATATAACAACAAACACCAGCATAAAAAAATTGTAAACAAGCAAACAAAAATACGGAAACAATACTAAATAAATAAATGTAAACAAAATACACAAAGAACGCTACAAGAATAAATTAAAAAAAGATGTTTACATTTACAGAGATTTCGAGAAACTGAAGTCATAAACATTCGAATTTAAAAACATTCATCAGACTGTTTACGTGGTCATATAAAAGGCAAGGAAAAGCAGGCGACTGAGTTAGTGAAGTTCCGTCAGTCTTTTGTGAAGACCCGATGTGGTTGAATATTTCCGTTACAATGATCTGTCGAATAATTCTCTAGTAATTGTTATTGTTTATGCAAGGGGTATAAATAGATAACAAAAAAAGGCAATTGTTGTTGTTTACATAAAGTTGTGAGTAGTGGCAGACAGAATTGTGCAAATAATAAAGAATTTTAATTAAAACTAAACACAAATTTATTCTTATTTTATTTACAATCTATGAGCTCATATTTTAAACGTTTTTAAAAGGTATAAACGTATAAGTCCTTCCAGTCTTCAAATTCAATAACATAAAGTTATCGTGAGTAAAATTGCTTGTTGAAATATAAATGAAAACTAATTTGTCAGATGTAGTTTCAACAGTGTGGAATGTGAAAGACCCATATTATAAACTTCAATGAAAATTAGGGTCAGTTGCCAATTCTCCAACTCCCATTCTATGATCTATGTAGAAAACTTGAATTATTAAAATTTTTCATTCGTCATTCGTCATTCGAAATATTTGGTCCTTATTTCTATTTAGGTATGATATAATTTTATCAGTGTTTCATTTGAAGCTGTCTATTGTTTTTCCTTTAATTTTATTTCCCAATAGAATATAGTGTAAAACAGTAAGTGCCTTGAAAATTTATTGACGTCTTCACATTACAATGCCAAATAAATGGAAACAAAATATTATTCTTGTCGCCTGCATATCTTGTCTCAAAATATTTAAGAAAACAAGAAAGAGAAAAGGAAAATAAACTTAAAAAGCGAAATAATTTATTATGCAACAACAATAGCGATGGTAGTTCATCTCCATACTTTATTTGTTACAAACGCAGGAATAGCCTCCAGTAAAAAGGGCATCTTGCATAAATTCACTAAAAGGAAATGGAGGTTACAAGAAACAAAAATTGAGAAGTTTTAGGTGTGAGGAGTATTTCCGCATTTTTGTTAGAAAAAATTTTATTTTTTAGGATGAAAAAAGAAATCGTTTGATTTTGCTTTTTTATAATAAAGACCATAAATCAAGAAGGAGGCACCTGTGTGTGAGAAAAAGCATGTGCAGTTTGCTGTTTTCACTTCCAAAGGAATTAAAAAAAATTGTATGTACATTAGGGTGATAGCAAGCAAGTTCATCCAAAGTTTAAGTACAAAGTTCTGGTTTCTATAACCTAACATAAGGGAGTTAGTGCTAAAGAAGACTTGAAGGTGATTTCACAAAAATTGAAAAATGTTTCAAAACCAAATCCAAGTTAAGTTCTAATTTTCTTTTTAATGTAGGTTGGTAAGTTTGAATACGTGTAGCGGTAAATAAAAAACACCCGGGGTCGTGGAACCTATTGTGTTCGTTTTCTACCTTTAATGACACCAGCTCATGGCAAATTGACATATTTTCCTGCTCCAACAGAAGCCGTTTAAGACCCCAAGAGGATTCGCATAGCCCTGGTATTGATGACAGCATAAATTAGAAGTCAGATATTGCCACTGCGTGTCACAACTCATACTCAAAATCCTGTCCCTAAGGGTTCAGGCTAACTGAATAAGAACAATACATATGAGTGGGCGACTTCGCATTGGTACAGATTATTCTATAAAACTGTCAACATCTTCTTGGAATTAAATATCACCCAAGTTCGGATATCAGATCATTAAATATGCCATCCCATACAAAGTCTTCCCCCAGCGACATTTTTCTTTCCTTTATCAGTCAGTGCAAACCCAACTCTGGAAAATCGTTTATTTTTTTATAGTAGAAAGGACTTATACTCTCACCTTTGGCCATAAAAAGAAGAGGGATTGAGAGATCACCACCAGACGAGTTCATCAAGCCTCAATCAAACGACAATTTTAAAGTTTGTTCATTCATACATGCATTCATAGTTTGGAATTACAACACTTTAGACAGGATTATTACCTATCTTCTCACACCATATACAGTGCTTGACAAAACAATGGAAACTTTTTCAAAAATGTATTTAATCGGACCAAAATTTAACATGTTTTTTAAAAATCGGCAAAACATTTGTGGAGCTTATTAATATGCACTGTTATTAACGTTTCTGTATATTAAAATTATGTATAAAAATGAATTATATAATTCAAAAATTAAAAAATTTTCCAAAGTTTCCATTGTTTTGTCAACATCAAATATGTGAATAGAATTATTTTTTTTTTTAATTACTGAATTATATAGTCTTTTTATATATTTTTTAAAATACAGAAATTTTAATAACAGTGCATATTAATAAAAGGCATTAATATTTTGCCGATTTCTTAAAAAGATTTTTAAATTTTCGTCCGATTGTAACACATAAATAAATTTTTGAACACATTGTTTTGTCATGCACTGTATGTTGTATGCATAGCTGCCAGATTTGACGATTTTTAAAAATGAAAAATTTACATCATATTCTTAATTATAGTACATTACAAGCCATTTTAAGTTTTGTATTTACTTCGCAATTGTTATTATTGCAAATTTAAGTTAATAATACGAGTAGTAAAGTATTATATTTTTAAGTTACTTTCGAGTACCTATTACGAATTTTTTGTATTTTATTCCTTTTTAACCCCTTAAAAGCCAAAAAATTGCAATAAGTTATCACTTGTCGCTGCAGACAATTTTAAAAATTCGAGTAGAGCTTATAATATTACCTTCGGAAGAACAATGGCAAGCGTCGTTATTTTTTTTTTTCGTACGACCAACACTCAAGGAATGGATGACATTGTGTTTGGAACTATATTATGAGAAAAAGGAAAGAGAGTTTATGGACACTGAGAATGTGTAGTTTTATACCATAAGTAACAAGAAAGACCTCTGCAGGAATTGAGTTCCACATACGAATAATCTGACTAAAAACGTATTTTTTCTGACTGACCACCACCACTGTGATCAATTACATATCGATGTGTTGGCCGGGAAAGACGTGTGATTTTCGGGAACAAGTCCCCTTATTTCGTTCGAGCAAAATCCTTTTGTAGTAGCGATAGAGTAATGAAACACTCCAATGATTCAATGGAGTTGGATACACTACCGTTACTAACAAGCTACTACGGCCTCTCCTGTATACGGTCAAGAAACCTCAAAATAGACGTTGAGGCACCGACCTATAGACTGGTGGTAATAAAATGTAATAACAAACTTTTTTTAAATGGAATAAAAATTAATTTTTTTACTTAACTAAAATATTTTTAATACAGCGCTATTATTATATTTCACACAGCAATACGCTCTTGTTCTTTTTAGTTGTTCACTTTAAGCCAAAAAAGAAAATTGCATTACCAAACTGAAAGAAAAACTTGGTTATGCGCGGTAACAACAGCAAAAGATATAAATGAAAAACGACAACAGAAAACATAGGGTCCTTTATTTTAGCGTTTCCTAGTTTTAAATTTAAATCAAACAAATTGTGTGAGAAATATCATCGACTTTTTTCAGATATTTGAAAGAGCTACTGAAGGCATCGTGAGTGGAATATAATATCTTTCAAATGTCCGCCACTGCAACTCTGGGTGGAGAGAATTCGGAACATTCAATTTGTTTGACTTTAACCCATAAGATTAAATTTGGCTGATGGCATGGTTTATGTTAGCTTTCGGGACCGTTTGGTAAAATCCGTTAAGAAAACAGCTCAAGAAAAAGTCTAATGAAGTCAAATTGCAGTCTCTCGTTGGTTTGTTTCAGAGATCAGCAATGAATCGTTTGTTCGCTACTCATAAGCACTCATTAAATTTTGAATATAAGTGAGTTAACAATTTTAAAATTTAAGTACTCTGATTCATTCATACTCACTACAACGTTAATTTTTAAGTACAGTGTGCAATGAGTATGCGTACAACGTTGACATCAAACTCATACCATTCGAAATATGTTTGATTCATAAGTCTACTCATTTAGATTCATAACTTTAGAAAAATACTTATAATGATTCGAGTGACTCGAATTATCAGAATTTACAGTCTCAGTTATTGTTGCATTTACAAAAAAAGGAAAAAGACAGAGCAACAAACAGAGCAAAGACACAACCTTCTAGTGAGTATTTTAGTGTTCGTACGCGATTCATACTTTTTTGGGATTAATGTATATGTTGAGTTATGGAGAGCCGAAATCAACAACATCATACGTGTTGTTAAGTAAGTTGAATAGTTCAAACTTTGAATATGAGTAGAGGTTCCATGATATTAAAGTATATATGAATGCGTATACAGACATAAGTGGTCATTACAACTATTCAGTCAGGATTACGATCTAGTTTCTCACACCAATTATGTTGTGTGTGTTAATTTTACTACGGCGACGTATGCGTAAAAGTATCAGAAATTATGAATATGATTTGATTCCCTCATCTTTTTGAGTACTCATTGCTGATCTCTGATTTGTTTTCACATCATCTCGACATGAGATTGCTTCAAATCGCTCAGGCAGAATATCGAATGTGGCTAGAGCTGTGTGGTACATAGCGCCGTTATGTTAAAATCACATGACCTTGGTATGCCGAGCATCGAATACATAATGATCCATTACAACCCTTCAGACATGATTACGAATTAGCTTCTCACACCACTCATATTGTGTTTGTTAATTTTATACATGAGTGGCGGGACCTACAGTTTAAAGCCGACTCCGAACGACAAATTTTTAAGAAACTTTTCATGGCAATTTTATTTATTCTCAGAGTTTGTGGCAACAATCAGCAGAGAGATGTCTGACCTGGGGTTTGAACCGTGGTCTTGTGGCCACTATATACTAACCTACGGTGACTTCATATGATTATCATACACATAAAACATACATACTTTACAACGCTTTAGGCAGGATTGCAACATAACTTCTCATGCCATCCATGTTGTGCGTGTTAATTTTATACATGAGTGGCGGGACTTACAATTTAAAGTCAGCTACGAACAACAGATTTTTAAGAAACTTTTCATGGTCAAATGAAATTAGCAGTCATCGATCTATAAAGTCTCCGTTAACAGTTATGGCCTAGCCAATGTCTTTCTCAAGAAAATACAATGAGCAGTGACTTTTTCGGCATGTATTGGATGCTCTTGGATTTCATGTGGATTGATATCATGAGAAACTAAACAATTTTGTATATTCAAATACTCATTCATCCAGAAATGGGATTCATTGTTGAAGAATATTTTTCGAGGAAAATTAAAGTCTGTGGCCAACTACTCCAGAACCCATTCAGCAAACACTCAATGCTGCCTATGATCCTCCAGGGTAACTTAAAGAAACAGACTGATTAACAGCTAACTTGACAAATATAGCTTCAACAAAATGACCGTTATCAACTATTAATATTTGGAAGTTGCAATTGGACGACCCTATTTTTTTTTTGTGCTCATTACACTCATTACAAAAGCGAATAAATAACCACAAAATAAACCAAAATTATGAATGGACATCAAAGCCTTTAAATATTACAAGAGTTTATGTAGTTAAAAAAGAAAAAAATAATATTAAAATTAAATGATGGTAAAGGGCTCTACAACAACAACAATACAATGTAAGCCTTACAAAATAATATTTTTTGAGGGGGTGTTGAACAAGAATAAGACATTTAATCAAAAGCTTTGCTGCAAGGAAAATGTACTTTTTCATTTAAATTAGAAGCTTGTGAGAGCATGGAGAAAAAGAAGAGGGATTTTGCCAAAATGAGAGAAACTTTTAGAGAGAAAATACATACATACATAATTGGTCATTACAACCCTTCAGTCAGGATTACGAGCTAGTTTCTCACACCACTTGTGTGGCGGGACCTACAGTTTAAAGTCGACTCCGAACGACAGATTTTGAGAAACTTTTCATGGCAATTTTATTTATTCTCAGAGTTTTTGCCAGAAATCTGCTTAGAGGAAGTCGCCGAAGAAATACTTTTTGTATTTTATTTTGATGTCTGGCCCGGGGCTCGAACCCTGGCTTTTCGTCTAATAAGCCAACACACTACCTACTAGACCATGGCGACTTCAGAGAGAAAATGTAGTTTTGAATTAACAAAAAAAAATTAAAGAGTGAAAAGTCTAAAATGTTGAGGTATTTTGTAAATTTTTGGGTCATTTACCTTTTGCAAGCATAACTATCTCTTACAGTTCAATCTGTAAAAAAAAATTCTTTTAAAATCTCCCAGAGAACGTAGGCATTATAATTTATTTCACTCTCTTCATTATAAGGCATTAAAATTGTTTTTTTGAACAAAGTGCAGAGATTGGTATATTTGGTTATCAGGGGTGCTTTGAAATTCATGCCAGAGGCTGGCCTCGAAGTTATCCTGTCTCTACTACCATTGGACATCTTCCTCAAAAACATGGCTTTTAAAACTGCACTGAGACTTAAATTTTCAGATAAGTTTAGACCATGTACAGTTGGACAATAAGCTTCAATACAATCCCGAACTAGGCGGGTTTTAGATGAGTTTACATGGTACCAGAGACTGTTTTCGGATGAACATACAAAACCCACACTCGCACTCGGGAAGTATGGACTGTTAAAGCTGTCATTGGTAACGGTGCTATATCGATCCGTGGTCAATTCCGTCATACAGATTATCTAACCAGACAAGCGTTTTTATGACATAGACTTTTGATATTGAACAAGCTAAACGTATGATTGAAACCAGGAAACTACCACTTTTGAAGTTGCTCATATGTCTGGACAATCAAGCAGCAATCAAATAAATGCGATCACAACCCTTTAGTCAGGAATACAACATAGCTTCTCATGTTATGTGTGTTAAGTTTATACATGAGTAGCAGGGCCTACAGTTAAATGTCGGCTCAGGATGACAGATTCAAGAAACTTTTCATGGTATTTTTTATTTTATTTCACTCATATAGTTTCTGCCAGAAGACTGCTGAGAGGAAGTCACGGAAGCTTTGTTTCAGATGTCTGAGTCAGCTACTTCTACTAGACTACGGCTCCTTCAGTATGGATTCGTAGATTCCAAAGTAGATTGCAGAATTTCCAAAAGAAATTTCAACTCTTTTGGGAAGATTTTATTGGTTTGTTCAGATAGTAATTTCGTTTTTTCCCAACAGAGGATTTAATTGTATTTTTTGCACCCAACTTCACACTTAAGCCGTATAATTTTGAAAGATCACATAGCAAGGCTTGTGTAGGAAAAATTCCAATTAATTCTACGCAGTAGTTTTTGATTGGTGCCTTTTAAATATGGAGAAGCGATAATTAGCATTTTCGACATACATATCTTACTGTTTTACTACAGAAAGGGTAAAAATGCTGTTCAAGGTGGAAAGAAATTGGCCGATGTGTATGGAGAAGTTGTGGTGACAGTACACCAGCGCCAGAACTGGTTCGCTAAATTTCGATCCGGCAATTTTGATGTCGAAGATGCACCACTTTCGGAAAGGCCGTTTGAAGCTGATAAAGATGCAATAAAGGCATTAGTTGAGGCGAACTGGCAAATAACAACACGTGAAATCGGATTGAGGTTAAATTTATCAAATTCAACAGTTTATGACCACTTGATTGATATTATACGAAGACTGTCGTTTATTTTCACATTACTTTTCGAACAACCCAATAATTCTTAAAGTGAAGGAGACATACGGTATAGTCGAGTTCGATCTGTTCTGTTTTTTTTTATATATGTTATTTTATTTTCAAAAACTTTGTAGGCCCTTTTAATAATTCGATTGAGAATTTGTTTTTTGCATTTGCTCTTATCATTGCTCTTATCATTGCTTTATTTGTACGAACCAAATCCGCTTTAAATACTGAGAGTTTAAAATCAAAAACTAAAAATAATTGAAAATCGCTGATAAGAAATAACATTTTATTGTACTGATTTGTTCAATGTTATATCCAATGCTCGGAATATGTTTCCAATATTTTTTTCCTTTAATTCTCAGGAATATTTTTTGTTTGTTTTTTAGCCGTCAGTTCATTGGACTTTTGTGAAACAGAATTGCTAGAAGAGAAAATGTAAAAAGATATTATATGCAATTATTTTTAAGTGGATTTTTTGTAATTTAGTTTTGTTTCTGTACATAAATTTATTTTTATTTTATTTGCAATTTACGAGCTCATATTTTAAATGTTTGCAATTGTTTATCCTAAAATAATAGGAGAACATATTTGCTTGCGTTATTTGCTAATTTCATTGATGTTTTTATTGTTTTTATTGTAAATAGAAAGATAGAAACTTAATTGTGTCCAAAATTGTTAATTTGACTTTTTAAGCATCAATTTCAAATTAAAAACCATTTGAAGAATAAGCTCCTTAGAAATGCTTAAAACAAGGAAACATTTAAATTGAAGTTTCAAACTCAAATGGCTTATAGAACTATAGGATCTGCTGCTATTATTCGGCAACAAAAATATAAGGAAATAAGCAAAAACTACATTCTATAAACTAACTGGTATATCGTAAAGGCAAATACTTTATCGAAATGTTGTCTGCATTAACAAAATGTCCATAGCATAACAACAACAATACAACAAAGGAGAAAAAGAGAACAAAAACTGCATCTCTTTAAAATTGAATTCTATTGGAAGAAATACTCCTATAAACAGTAAGAACTTATTTAAAAACTCTTTATGGCTAGAAATTTTAAAAATTGCCTTCTAATCGAAAAAAGGAAACCAATTACAGGAAACTTTAAATCTAAACCCGAAACTGCAAAGAGAAGTAACAACAAAATAATCCACAAAATCAATTCAACATAATGTATGTATGTATGTATGGATTTTTAAAGTAGGTTCAAACATATTTGTGCAATCCATAATTTTATGTGAAAAAATCAGAAAAACCGTTTTTGTCAAATAAAACAAGTTTGAATGGTTCGAGAAAAATAAAAAAAGTATTTTTGAGTTCTACTTAAACTAGTGAATAACTTAGACAATGTAGTTACTCTGCAAATAAAATTTTGGTTCTTAAATTCTTTCGATTTTCAACTACCATTGAAGCCTCCGTTTCAATTCATTTCTTTTCACGGAATTTAATATACATAAATAATATATATTTAATATACATAAAGGACATATTTTTCGAATATTTAAAAAGCAATTTAAATTTAATTTTGAATTAAATTACGAATTTGAATTAAATGTCGAATTACGTATTTATTTCTTAACTTTAAAGAGTTTTATCTTAAAACGCTTCCAAAAATGAAAAAAATTGTTGGCGTTAATTTTTTTTTTTTTTATTTTTTTCTTTCGTCATGATTGTTGCGATTGTCATTGAAATATATCAGCAATCATAAAATGTATAGAAAAAACATATTCAGATAGCGACAGAAGAGAACGTTGGAATGGAAAATAATTAAAGCTTAGTGGGTAAATGCATTTGTATGAGGAGTATTTATTTGTGTGTGTTTATGTACTAATGAATGCGTATAACAATTACTTCCTTAAGATACTACATACAGACAGACAGCCATACAGACATGCTTGAATTTAATCATGAAAAGGTATTTCACACTTAAACTGCTGGCATTTACGCTCATTCCCACTCATTCTTACATTTCTCAATGGCAAACGCTCAACAATGAATGAAAAGTAAGAAAAATTGAGTCAGAAAAAGACGAACAAACGAATGTACTCTGCCTCACACTCTTAGAAAAGGATTTTTTATATTTCCTTTAAGATCATTAAATCGTAACTATAGAATTGAAAATGAAAACGAAAATAAACAGACACACTAAATTACTTCCAATTACACAAAGGAACAAGAGCCAGAAAGAATGCTACTGAAATCGAAAATTCTACTCCAAAGATGGAGTGGTTGGTAGAAAATGAATGAAACTGGTTCATAGACTTACAATTTTTTTTTGGCTGGAGGAAATGAGAAATAGAAAAATATTTAACGCAGAATTTAAAGAAAATATTTCACATACGAGGGTTGAAAAAAATTGTTTTCTTCTTTTTTTGTCGACTTCTACAGCAATACAAATAAATACAACTTTAAGTAATTTAACGTATACCTCCAACCTTTCGATTTTCTTTTAATCTTCAATAAAGCATTACAACCTTAGCAGCATAGACATAGACAAGTGCATTGCTGAATACCAGCATAGGGTAAACCACCTAGGCAAGTTAACTTTTGTCTTTAAAGTGTTTTATGGAAAGATACCAGATATACTAATATATTGTATTATTGTCATTGCTAAAGTGTCGCAAGAGTCCAAAAGAGGAGGGGGAGATTTAGTGGGTGAGAGCTCAACACACGTGATAGTGACGACTTCCCCTATGGTGCGTTTAAGTACATTTGCTCCTCCTCAGCGGAAAAAAAGGATCACAATAATATCTTCTCGAAATCTATTGCGCTAACAATCTTCGGAATGCTGCTCGGTGTCAACAAGAACAATTCCCTGGCCAACACTCAGGCTATGACTGACTCACTGCCAGGAATGTGTTCCGATGCTTTATACTTATTATCACAGAATCTACCTATTGGGTTCTAGACGATCCCCACTTTGAACAAATATACTTTGTGTCTGAAGTCACCGTAGTCTAGTAGGTAGTGTATTGGAATATTTGACTTAAGGTCAGGGTTCAAACCCTAGTCAATCACGTCCAACAAAACGCAATATGAAAAATATTTATCTTCGCATGCTAGTCGACTGTAAACTGCAAGTCCTAACACTGATGTATAAAATTAATACGCACAACATTAGTAGTGTGAGTAGCTAGATCGTAATCCTGACTGAAGGGTTGTAATGACCAATTATGTATGTACATATATATGTATACTTTGTGTCTACAGTACCTTGTTAACAGTCCTGTTACTAACCTCAGGTTATTAATTTCTTAATGTGTCATTAAAAACTTTTAGTGAGGATTATAATCATGCTTCTCACATCACCATCCATGATGTTTGTGTTAACTATGCCCTCGGGTGTCGGGAGCTACAGTTTAACCACGAATATAAACGATGAATTTGAAAAACTTTTCATGGCAGATTTATTTTCTCTAGAATTTTTGGCAGAAGAATGCTGAGTAATATTTTTTAATATTTCGTTTTGAACCATGGGCTCTCTTCCAGACTATGGAGACTATGACTATGCTTGACTCAAATTTTTTCCATTTGGATTGAAAAGAATCTTTCCCTCTTTTTATCTTCCTTTCTCCCACTCCACAGAAAATTTCTCGATTCTTCATCAGCGTTGATAATCTCTCCTTGCATGCTTATCTGTCAGTTCTGTGACCCTTGCTGATCAGTTGCCCAGAGAGTTCCATATTATCTTCGATTTAACCTCAAAGAATCGAAACCAGCGTTGAAAGAAAATTTTGGCAAAGACTCTGGTAAATAAAATAAAATAAAAGTAAATAAAAATGTCATGAAAAGTTTCTGAAAAAATCTATCGTTCGGACGGTAAGCAGTGGGTCTCACCATTCATCGAAAAAATTAACGCACGCAACACGAGTAGTGTGAGAAGCAAACTCCTTATTAGGGTTGTACTAAATGTTTGTAATGACCATTAAATAAGTTAAAGAAATGTTTATTATCATTTATGGAGACGGAGATCTAGCCTACGTACATTGTTATATTTTAGATGGCTTATGGTATGCCGGGATGGAAGCGCGATTAAACATTTCGTGCTCTATCTGCCTAGTCTAATTACAAATTGTAACTCTTTTAAAATCTGTAACATGACGCAGAACTACCTTACTTGCATAATTTGAGCAAAACAAATTAAAGAGTATCCAGTTGTCGAACTTAACCTGTTCTGTCACTTTTCAATTGCTTATTTTGTCCAAAAAGCAAAATCTACACACTCCAAAGCTATTTTGTATTGCTGTTTTTAAAAAATAATAAAAAAAATTGTGAAGTGCGTTGCCAAACAGTAGGACAAGTACTTCAACTCTTTTTTTGTTTTTAAGCCCAACAATTTTACGTTTTTTATACTTAACTTTCATGGTACTTGTTAAAGCCAACTAGCAAATACGAAAAGGTTTATATCGAATAAGAGAAATGTTGCCAAAAGCTTTTTTTATATTTTTTAGGTTCAAAAACAAAAAAAAAATTATGTTTTATATACGACGAGTATAATAGTAACACACAGCCAATAAAAGAAATTACGGTCGTCATAAATATGGAAAGGAAACAAAACAAAATAAAAAATTTCTCATAAAGAATGAAATAAACAACATCTTATGAAACTGTTGCTATTGTAAGAAAATATGAAGAAAGAAACGAAGCAAAAAAATATAATAAATAATCAGAATTGACATCAAGTGGAAGTTCTTTTAGATTTTATAAAAAATGTTTTAAAGACCCAAACAAGAAATCAAAACAAGAAATTTCAAGTAGGTCATATAGGCTTATAGATATGCTAAAGCTAAATTAAATCCTACCGTAAACTATTTCTGATCTCTATAAGTAGTGGAGAACCCAAGAACTTTACACGAATTTACTGACTCATCTGCAATAATAGCAAGCACAGCCTGTGGCCACTTCTAGTACATACTTGGCTTGTAAATATATACATAATTGGCCTTCAGTTAGATTTATGACCTAGCTTTTCACACCACTTATGTTGTGTGTGTTAATTTTATACAAGAGTGAAGAGACCTACTGTTTAATTTCAACTCGGAACGACAAATTTTTTTGGAGTTTTTGCCAGAAATCTGCTGTGAGGCAGTCGTCGAAGAAATATTTCCTTCATATTTCGTTTTGTTAAAGATGTCTGACCTGGACTTTGAATCGTGGCCTCATTTCTAAAAAGCCAAAACACTACCAACAGACTAAGGCAACCGCAGACCGTTACTCTTCTAAAATGTAGCTTTCAAGTTGCAATACTCACGTCTTCTGCTCAGGAGGGAGGTACTCGATCTTTTAGGTCAGATTAATTTCGTATTCAACGATTTGAATACCATTGCGGTTCTGATCTTCACTACCCTATGCAACGGGCTCAAACACTGCAGTGTTCTCGCACCGGTTTTGGACAAGTTTTTGTTCCACTGCCAATGATTGAGGGGGAATATTCGATATAAAAATGTTTTAAAATAGAACCTGGTAAATATTGTTATGAAAATAAAAAATTTAGATACAGACTTTTTGCTTTTACATCGCTTAACATTAAAATTATAAGCAAAAGCTACAAAAACAAAATGCTGTAAACAAATCGGTTTACAAATTATCGGACTTAATTAATATAATGCTTAATATAACAACAAACACCAGCATAAAAAAATTGTAAACAAGCAAACAAAAATACGGAAACAATACTAAATAAATAAATGTAAACAAAATACACAAAGAACGCTACAAGAATAAATTAAAAAAAGATGTTTACATTTACAGAGATTTCGAGAAACTGAAGTCATAAACATTCGAATTTAAAAACATTCATCAGACTGTTTACGTGGTCATATAAAAGGCAAGGAAAAGCAGGCGACTGAGTTAGTGAAGTTCCGTCAGTCTTTTGTGAAGACCCGATGTGGTTGAATATTTCCGTTACAATGATCTGTCGAATAATTCTCTAGTAATTGTTATTGTTTATGCAAGGGGTATAAATAGATAACAAAAAAAGGCAATTGTTGTTGTTTACATAAAGTTGTGAGTAGTGGCAGACAGAATTGTGCAAATAATAAAGAATTTTAATTAAAACTAAACACAAATTTATTCTTATTTTATTTACAATCTATGAGCTCATATTTTAAACGTTTTTAAAAGGTATAAACGTATAAGTCCTTCCAGTCTTCAAATTCAATAACATAAAGTTATCGTGAGTAAAATTGCTTGTTGAAATATAAATGAAAACTAATTTGTCAGATGTAGTTTCAACAGTGTGGAATGTGAAAGACCCATATTATAAACTTCAATGAAAATTAGGGTCAGTTGCCAATTCTCCAACTCCCATTCTATGATCTATGTAGAAAACTTGAATTATTAAAATTTTTCATTCGTCATTCGTCATTCGAAATATTTGGTCCTTATTTCTATTTAGGTATGATATAATTTTATCAGTGTTTCATTTGAAGCTGTCTATTGTTTTTCCTTTAATTTTATTTCCCAATAGAATATAGTGTAAAACAGTAAGTGCCTTGAAAATTTATTGACGTCTTCACATTACAATGCCAAATAAATGGAAACAAAATATTATTCTTGTCGCCTGCATATCTTGTCTCAAAATATTTAAGAAAACAAGAAAGAGAAAAGGAAAATAAACTTAAAAAGCGAAATAATTTATTATGCAACAACAATAGCGATGGTAGTTCATCTCCATACTTTATTTGTTACAAACGCAGGAATAGCCTCCAGTAAAAAGGGCATCTTGCATAAATTCACTAAAAGGAAATGGAGGTTACAAGAAACAAAAATTGAGAAGTTTTAGGTGTGAGGAGTATTTCCGCATTTTTGTTAGAAAAAATTTTATTTTTTAGGATGAAAAAAGAAATCGTTTGATTTTGCTTTTTTATAATAAAGACCATAAATCAAGAAGGAGGCACCTGTGTGTGAGAAAAAGCATGTGCAGTTTGCTGTTTTCACTTCCAAAGGAATTAAAAAAAATTGTATGTACATTAGGGTGATAGCAAGCAAGTTCATCCAAAGTTTAAGTACAAAGTTCTGGTTTCTATAACCTAACATAAGGGAGTTAGTGCTAAAGAAGACTTGAAGGTGATTTCACAAAAATTGAAAAATGTTTCAAAACCAAATCCAAGTTAAGTTCTAATTTTCTTTTTAATGTAGGTTGGTAAGTTTGAATACGTGTAGCGGTAAATAAAAAACACCCGGGGTCGTGGAACCTATTGTGTTCGTTTTCTACCTTTAATGACACCAGCTCATGGCAAATTGACATATTTTCCTGCTCCAGCAGAAGCCGTTTAAGACCCCAAGAGGATTCGCATAGCCCTGGTATTGATGACAGCATAAATTAGAAGTCAGATATTGCCACTGCGTGTCACAACTCATACTCAAAATCCTGTCCCTAAGGGTTCAGGCTAACTGAATAAGAACAATACATATGAGTGGGCGACTTCGCATTGGTACAGATTATTCTATAAAACTGTCAACATCTTCTTGGAATTAAATATCACCCAAGTTCGGATATCAGATCATTAAATATGCCATCCCATACAAAGTCTTCCCCCAGCGACATTTTTCTTTCCTTTATCAGTCAGTGCAAACCCAACTCTGGAAAATCGTTTATTTTTTTATAGTAGAAAGGACTTATACTCTCACCTTTGGCCATAAAAAGAAGAGGGATTGAGAGATCACCACCAGACGAGTTCATCAAGCCTCAATCAAACGACAATTTTAAAGTTTGTTCATTCATACATGCATTCATAGTTTGGAATTACAACACTTTAGACAGGATTATTACCTATCTTCTCACACCATATACAGTGCTTGACAAAACAATGGAAACTTTTTCAAAAATGTATTTAGTCGGACCAAAATTTAACATGTTTTTTAAAAATCGGCAAAACATTTGTGGAGCTTATTAATATGCACTGTTATTAACGTTTCTGTATATTAAAATTATGTATAAAAATGAATTATATAATTCAAAAATTAAAAAATTTTCCAAAGTTTCCATTGTTTTGTCAACATCAAATATGTGAATAGAATTATTTTTTTTTTAATTACTGAATTATATAGTCTTTTTATATATTTTTTAAAATACAGAAATTTTAATAACAGTGCATATTAATAAAAGGCATTAATATTTTGCCGATTTCTTAAAAAGATTTTTAAATTTTCGTCCGATTGTAACACATAAATAAATTTTTGAACAAATTGTTTTGTCATGCACTGTATGTTGTATGCATAGCTGCCAGATTTGACGATTTTTAAAAATGAAAAATTTACATCATATTCTTAATTATAGTACATTACAAGCCATTTTAAGTTTTGTATTTACTTCGCAATTGTTATTATTGCAAATTTAAGTTAATAATACGAGTAGTAAAGTATTATATTTTTAAGTTACTTTCGAGTACCTATTACGAATTTTTTGTATTTTATTCCTTTTTAACCCCTTAAAAGCCAAAAAATTGCAATAAGTTATCACTTGTCGCTGCAGACAATTTTAAAAATTCGAGTAGAGCTTATAATATTACCTTCGGAAGAACAATGGCAAGCGTCGTTATTTTTTTTTTTCGTACGACCAACACTCAGGGTATGGATGACATTGTGTTTGGAACTATATTATGAGAAAAGGAAAGAGAGTTTATGGACACTGAGAATGTGTAGTTTTATACCATAAGTAACAAGAAAGACCTCTGCAGGAATTGAGTTCCACATACGAATAATCTGACTAAAAACGTATTTTTTCTGACTGACCACCACCACTGTGATCAATTACATATCGATGTGTTGGCCGGGAAAGACGTGTGATTTTCGGGAACAAGTCCCCTTATTTCGTTCGAGCAAAATCCTTTTGTAGTAGCGATAGAGTAATGAAACACTCCAATGATTCAATGGAGTTGGATACACTACCGTTACTAACAAGCTACTACGGCCTCTCCTGTATACGGTCAAGAAACCTCAAAATAGACGTTGAGGCACCGACCTATACATGAGATTCCATTTTCGGTCGGTTATAAATGGCGTAAATAGTAAAATCAGATGATAAAATCTTAAGAAGGAACTGAAGGGAATATGAAGCCAACATTAGTCTGAATTTTCAGGATCAGAATGTCAAGAGCTTCTGACTCCTTAATATTTTCACCACCCCTAGATTAAGATGATGCAATATTATTGCTGCGGTTATGTGTCAATATGCAACACTGGCATAGATTGTTTAAACCTTAAATACTTTTCCCTGGATATCCTCATTTCCCCATTTTTGAAAAAAAAAATAATAAATGCTATAAACGCTAGCTTTTAATTTCTAATAAAATTTTTTGTTTGTTTTATTTTTGAACTCTGATATGTATATACATTGACTTTATATGTATGTTTTACTACAATAGCAATAATTTTAGTTTTTAAAAACTTTGAATTAATTTATTTATTTTTCTGACGATTTTTTGACGATTTCAACAAACGACTTTGACGATTTTTTCCCAAATATTTGACGATTTGGTGGTTCATTTACCTGGCAGCTATGGTTGTGTGTTAATTTTATACAGTCAACTCGGAAAGACACATTTTTGAGAATCTTTTTTATAGCGTTTTTTTACTCTCAGTGTTTTTGTCTGTAATCTGCTGAGAGGAAGTCGCTGAAGAAATAGTTTTTCATGTTTTGTTTTTCGTTCGACCGAAACCCAACCTAGGGTTTTGAACCGTGGCGTTACGTCTAATAAGTACCACGACTTCATTATATAGTTACAATTTTGACTACAATCTGACGGAGGAGACGTAGGCGTTACTGCCAAATCAAAATAGTTGTATCATGACACAAACAAGTTGTATCATGGCACAAACAATGTAATGATGCAAAAAAGTTGTATCGTACCACAAAAAAGTTGTGTCATGAGACAAAAAATTTGTATAATGATGCAAAAAAAGTTGTGTCATCGTACAAAATAGTTGTGCCATGACACAAAAAAGTTGTATAATGATGCAAAAAAAGTTGTGTCGTAACACAAAAAGTTGTATCATGACATAAAAAAGTTGTATAATGACACAAAAAAGTTGTGTTGTGACACAAAAAAGTTGCATCATGACAAAAAAAAAGCTGTGTCACGACTTAAAAGAAGTTAATTTCAATAGTACAGTTAGCCAGTTAACCCCCTCTTTCAGATAACCTGCTTTTTTGTATATTTCGTACAGTGTAGGACACTGAGCGTAATTAATTCAATTCCTTTGACCGAATACTTGTGCCACAGACAGGGGCCTTCGAAGAGCGATTAGAAAAATTTAATGTTACAAGTATTTTAGTGCAGTACGGTTTCGTTTCTAGAAATACGTTCAATACTTCGGCGATGATATACATTCGCTTTAAATCAATCTGGTTTTAAATTAGCTTACGTGGCTTTAAGGGTTTGTAACGCAGGATAAACTATATAGTTTGGTACTTCTTAGTTCTACTACAGCTGGTTAACTGCCCACCAGTCGAATAAGGAATACATATTTTGTTTTTGTTACCCTATCTAGTTAACATAAACGTATATTTCCTCCATATTGTTGCTGTTTGTCTTTCTTAATATTTTTGTTTAATTTGCTTGGTGACTTTTTTAGCTTTCATACGAATTTACTTAAGTTGATTTTAGGGGTCTGTTGATTTTATTGTCATCCTTGTGATTATTTATAGGAACATACGTGACTACATTCAGACTAACAATCAAACACCCACATACACGTTTGAATTTTCTGTTTTTTTTCCTTTTTTATATTTTCTGTACAGAAAGCTTATTTGTCTCAAAGGCACTTAAGAAAACATCAAAAATATGAATTTTAATTTTATTTCCTATAAATACACAAACACAGATACACGCTTATTCTTTTCTGAATGAGTATAAGTGCGTAAAAACCTTTTGTTTTTCGGTTTTCCTTTATAAATTCTACTCATAAGTAAGTTTACGGAACATACACACGTGAAACAGCTTTTAAAAGCTGTGTCAATATTTGTCTTGCATACAGTAGTGGATATGCGTTTATTCGCAATTGTTTGTTGATTAAAGCCCAACCAAAACGACCCTTGGGCAATTGTAGGGTATCGATCAATAAGTTTAATAATGTCAAGGGAAAATCAAAAGGAATGAATGGACAAATTTATCGGACAATACGAAAGACCTTCAGAACTATAATGAAACCTGGTTTAGAAATTGTTAAATATTGTTACGTTTTTACCTTTTAAAAACGTTTAAAATATCAGCTCGTAGATTGCAAATAAAATAAAAATAAATTTGTGTTTAGTTCTAATTAAAATTCTTTATTATTCGCAGAATTCTGGGTGCCATTGTTCACAACTTTATGTAAAGAACAACAATTGCTTTCTTTTGTTATTCTTCTGTTTATACCCACAGTGACAATTACTAGACAGACTCTCCGTTATAAAGATCGATGGAACAATTGTTATTGTTTACGCAAAGGTGTGTAAATCAGAATAAGAAACAAAGCAATTGTTGTTGTTTACATCAAGTTTTGAACAGTGTCACACAGAATTGTAAGAACAATACAAAAATTAATTTAAACTGAATACAAACTTATTTTTATTTTTATTGCAATCTGCGAGCTCAAGTCGCCGTAGTCTAGTAGGTAGTGTGTTGGCTTATTAGACGTAAAGCCAGGGTTCGAGCCCCAGGCCAGATATCAAGACAAAATACAAAAAGTATATCATCGGCGACTTCCTCTCAGCAGATTTCTAGCAAAAACTCTGAGAGCAAATTAAATTGCCATGAAAAATTTTCTCAAAAATCCATCGCTCTTAGTCGACTTTAAATTGTAAATTTATAAAATTAACACACACAACGTAAATGGTGTGAGAAGCTAGGACGTAATCTTGACTAAAGAGTAATAATGACCAATTATGTATGTTTTATGTGAACAGATCCTGTTTGATATTGGACTGTATAATTCACTTTTAAAGCCAATTTGGTATCACGTGGAACATTACAGATGTATTTGATTTATTTGCAAATAAAGCTATAAAACTACCCCCAAATCATTGACATTTTTTTTCAACATATTGTATATTTTTTCATTAAAATATGTATGTTAATTCAACACTAAGTGTAAATGAATTTAATAAACATCAATTACGAGTACAGACATATGTACATATCTTTATACAGACAAGATTGAATTGTTATTATAAATAAAATTAAAATAAAAAATTAAAATAAAACAATAATCGAACCCGCGACCTTCGCGTTATTATCACGACGCTCTAACCAACTGAGCTAATGCACTATATGTTGCACTAATGCATTGTTGCAATAATGCACTATATGTCTCTCAAGCGTTGCAGAAAAAAAATATTTATAAAATTTATTAATAATAGAATTCATATTGATGTCAAGCTCGACTTACGTAGTTATAGATTATTTTTAAGTTTAGATAGATAATGTAAAAATAACATTGTGGATCTAAAATCATTCTTCTATTTTAAATTATGTGGCGTATTAATTAATATATTAATACAGAGGCTTTAGATTTTAACTTAATTGTTTAACTTTAGCAAAAGCTAGGCCCTCAATATATTTTAGCAATTTCATGAGAGAGGGTTAGAGAACTAAAACTTACTGTTATAGCACAAACAAGTGTGTGTTTAATTGTGATTATAGTACAATACGTATTAAAGTGCGCGTTTCGTCAAGTTCTGTATAAAGGACCCAATAACTCTACAAAGCAGAGCATTGAATAGAATTATGAGAGAAATAGAAAAAGCCAACAAATGTATTAAATGGAATATGTACTGTGTGTAATGTTAACAGCGTATAATGCAACTAACGCTCTCATGATACTCTTTTTTTGTACTCTTAAAATTTTTCGCAATTGGCAGTGCTTCTGTATGTATGTATATGTTGATTTTGCTTTCTACAACCATTTATTAATATTGTTACTTCACTTTTATCTCACTAGAGTGTAGTAGTCATTATTAAACAATACTGGTATAGAAAGAACTTCCATATAAACACTCTGTTCTTTTTTAAATGTACTTGAAGTCTAACTCTTATCCTAAGTGCTGAATTCCACTACACTTGCTAACTTATGGCAAAACAATGCTTTAGAAAAAATAGGAAAGTAGTAAAAAATAAAAAAATACAACAACATTGTAGTATAGTGGTTTAGAGTGATTGTAATAAGAAATAGAATTTTGTCACATTTGTTGCTGGAAGTGCGTGCCATTTCTTTATTTTGCAATTCAGTTCATTACTTATTTTTCTTAATTTATTTCCTCTTTAAATAAATTTGCTGTCTTTATTTCAATTACAATTTTGCAGTCTTTCTATTCGATTTTGTCTTCTTTAGATGCGAAAGGCCACATAATGAATGAAATATTTTTATGAGCGACTATTCTAATATAAATAATAATTCTTTAATTATGAAAATATTCTTGAATTTTAAATTATGGTCGTAATGGCCCTTAGGTGCCTAAGCGTAATAGAAATGCTTTTGCTTTTTTTTGGTTTCTCCAGAGATCTTGCAACAACAGTGCAACAACGCGATTACTTAATTGATTACGTAATTACATTCATTACAACTCTTTAGCAAGGATTAAAACCTAGCTTCTCACATCATCTATGTTCTTTTTATTATTTTTATAAATACGTGACGGGACCTACAGTCCAATTTTATATACTCTCCCAGATTTTGCAAGAAAACCGCTGAAAAAGAAATCGTCGAAAGAAATGTTTTTTTTAGAGATGTCTATTAATTCACTAACTACCTAAGGAGTATAAAAATTCACACTTAATTCTTCGAATATTCTGGCCTAATGGCTCATAAGTTCTGACACAGACAGCTCAACGTTTACTATTGTACCAAAAGCAAATAAGAAAGCCTTAATAGATATATAATAATTTGGCGTACCCTTAAAAGGCAATTCAATTTCCATAGGCTGGATCTGTAAGAGAATAGAAGTAAGGAAGAGGAAGTCGCCGTAGTTTAGTAGGTAATGTGTTGGCTTATAGACGTAATGCCTGGGTTCGGGTCCCAGGCCAGACATCAAGACAAAATACAAAAAATATTTATTCGGCGACTTCCTCTCAGCAGATTTCTGGCAAAAACTCTGAGAGTAAATAAAATTGCCATGAAAAAGTTTCTCAAAAATCTGTCGTTCGGAGTCGACTTTAAATTGTAGGTCCCACCACTCATGTATAAAATTAACACACACAACATAAGTGTTGTGGGAAACTAGGACGTTGTACAATGGCTCAATTCGACCTCCGGGTACTATACTTGTCTTAATTGGCAAGTGCACGTCCTCTAACCTAACTTAACCTAACCTACGAGCTCATATTTCAAACGTTTTTAAAATGTAAAAACGTAACAATACTATCACTCCTAAAAGAAATATACGTGCACAGAAATGAACCGCCACCATTGTGTTCACACATCACCTCCGCCTACATTTAAGGCGAATATTAAATACGTAGAGCGTTTCATTTTATGCGTAACTCGTTTTCATCTACTTAATATAAGATATTTATTGTTGCTTTTATTACTTTTTGTTGTTTGTTTCTGTAGGTGTTAAAATTTATTGAGCGTAAATTTCATGAGAATTTTAAGTGTTTTTCATTTGCATATTCCCGTTCGTTAAACTCAAATTAAAAGGATTCCTTTGAATTGTAAAAAGTATAAATAAATGAACTTTCACTAATACATACAATAAATTCATCATTTTGCAAAACAAACGTAATTGAAGTTTATTCCCAAGCCTACAGTGTCTAAGGATCAGTATTCATTCGTGTTATTAATTCATATTTAATAATACACTCACAATAACGTTACTGCTAATAGGCCAACATTACAGGCACTTAACTTACCTGGACTAATGACACTGTTAACAAGCTCTTGGTCATTTAGTTTTCATGCCATAGGCAACAGGAACAACATGATGATGATAACAACACAAAACATACAACAAACGAATAAAGTATGAGACGCATTAACGAAATGTACATGTTGTATTAACAATTCTCAAATGGTTGTAACTCACTCTAGTCACATTGCATGAAAATTTTAAATGACGATTCTTTGTATTGTGGCCAGGAAGAAAAAAATAATCTTTTACTGGTTTAAGCAGTAATTGTGATGCAAATTTGCATTTCTGTTACTGAGTATGACTATAATCACCGTCATCGTTGTCATTATACTGTTAGTCTCGTTCGTCTGATTGTGTGATCTATGTTCTATGGGAATGTACTTTTGCTTAGTTCTGGAGGGGAAGGCATCAGAAAGGAAGGAATTTATTTGTTTAGTAGCAAGTTATACAATTTTTTGTTATATCGAAAATCTGCGAAACAAGTTGAAATAGGATACAACAACATATATACAGAATTGGTCATTACAATCCTTCAGTCAGAATTACGACATAGCTTCTCACGCCACCCATGTTGTGTGTGTTAATCTTATAAATGAGTGGTGGGACCTACAGTTTAAAGTCGACTGCGAACGACAGATTTTTGAGATCCTTTTCACAACAAATTTATTTAGTCTCAGAGTTTTTTACGGAAATCTGCTGAGAGGAGGCCTCACCGAGGCCTCACATCTAATAAGCCAACACACTATCTACTAGACCACGGCGACTTTAACAAGACGTATAAATAATAAAATTCTTTTATAAAAATTAGTCTTTTGTTCGGGAAGCTACCGCTCCGCTTGTCTTAAACCATGAGGACCACTTCTGGATGAAGAGGTCAAGCACAAACAAAGTTGTTGAATTTGGGACGCTACCAATCCACATTAGATCCAAGAGCGACCAATATATTCCGAAAAAGTCAATGTTTGGTGCGGATTTTGGACTGACGGTGTCACATAAGTCGCCGTAGTCTAGTAGATAGTGTGTTAGCTTAGTCTTAGTTCGATGAAAATTAGTAACAGTTTCTATTTGATCCAGAGCCTATTCAGCGAACACACGTAGTTGTCTATAGTCGTCTACATTCAGATCTTGAGTCAGTTAAATTTTGTACGAATGTAGGCAAGGCTGCAAAATCGCCAAGTTGTGCTTTACCAAAGGTGCAAAATAATTTGGTTGGTAAACTTAAAGACATTGAAAATTCATAATACTTGCCTATAAAATAAAATTCTAATACGTCTGTTTTTAAAATATTCTTCCTTTCACTTACTTCAAAATTTTAATTAAATTTACTGTGCCAGGATGTATTCCAGGATATATTCCGTATACAAAGTGTTGTTTTTTGCAGATGTATAAGGAATACGAATTATTTTGTAACTCATTTACTGAAGCTGAAGTCAATTTTCAATCATCGTCTCATTCAATTGCATTTTAATTTGTATTTTCTTAGCTTCGTTTCTTCAAAGCTAATTTGTTTTAATTTAAGCTTTCGTTTCTGGTTATACTGTAGTTTAAATCAAAAGGCAGCTGAAGTAATACTCCTACAAACTGAAGCATTGAAGCATTCATTTCATTGGAAAACTAAATTAATTTTCTTATGATCATACAATATGAAAATAAAGGGAAAGAGAAAACGGCATAGAACCCTTCACTAAAGAAGGAGGACAATAAAAACAGGACTGCAAAAAAATTTTGCATAGAATATGAACAAACTAAGTATGTACTAGCGATACCAGTTGTTAAAACAAACTGCAGGGCAAAAATTATGAATTATGATTATGAATAGAGTAATAATAGTATTCAGAACACTATCATATTGAATAGGTGCATATCACTGGAGGTAACTTTAAATTGTGGTGTCCTGAAATTGGTATTCTAAGGTTGACTAAGGCCTTAAGGCTTCTGATGCAAATTGGCTGGTTATAGTTTATCAATAGTAGGCCACGTGAGGCCACGATTCAAACTCCAGGTCAAGCATCTCCAAAAGAATGAAATATGAAAAAATATTTCTTCGGGGACTTCCTCTCAGCAAATGAAATTATCATGAAAAGTTTGTCAAAAATCTGTAGTTCGGAGTCAACTTGACACTGAGGATTCCGTCACTTATAGATGAAATTAAAACACACTCCATAAGTGCATAAATGGTGTGAGGGGGAAAGTTTCAATCTTGACTGAAGGGTTGTAATTACTAATTAAGGAAGTAAGTAAGTAGTCTGACTGACATACTCAATAACAATAAATGCAAGATTTAAGCCTTCCAATACTTTAAAATAGTTATTTTCACGTTTTATTTGGACTTTATGAGAAGAGAAAATGGGCTTCTGAGCCCAGTTATGAGAAGCAAAGTCGTAATCCTGACTAAAGTAAGCAATTAAGTAAGCAAGTAAATGACAGCAGATTATTTTCTCTGAGCACAGTAAAAACTACAAGACTTAAAAATATGCTCAAATTTTTTAATGCGAACTTCTTAAGGAACTTTACATATAGTTTTCTATTAATATTGGAAATTATGTGGAAATTAAAAAAAAAAATTTATTTATAAAATGATGTTTCAACTCCATCCATATGAACTTTTCGTATCTTATTTTATAATTTTGTTTTGTAAATATATTTATTTTTTAATTATTTTATTCTTTTTTATCTAATCCCGTCAATTTTAGTTGAAACAAGCAATTGTTTATAGTTTTGGCTTTCAAAAGCTATTATCCTTTAAAAATGTTATTGTTGCTGTTGGTTTTACTAATCATTTTACCAGACATGACTTTAGGCGACATTTACGAATAGTTTTATATTTATTTTCATTATTATTATAAATTTAATTAGTTCTCTCCTCTCTACCTTCTCTATGCGATAAAACAAAGTCCAAAGTATTGTTTCGATGGCAGAAGTCATCACTGTCTACACAAATAAAAATATAGGGAAAGAACCCTTTTTATACCAAACAATATATGTGGGTATGCTTGTGTATAACCACCACTAATTAAGTTAATTACACTGTTTTGTTTATAAACAATTTTTATAACTGCTGTACTACTTCCGTTTCATTACTCTATTGTCAGGGCTTAGCTCCTTTTCTGCTATTGCAGTGAGTTTTATGAAATTGTCACTTTAATTTTTTTATAAACGAACAGGAGTGTATAAATGCGTTTCTTGATATGATATATATAACCAAGTAAAATAAGTATTTATGTGTTCTAAAGAAATAAAAACTAGCATTAGAGTAGAGTAGTTTTCTCATTTCATTTTCTCTCGTATTACATGAAAAAATATGATACAGAAATAAATTACTGCCACCATTAGAGTACCACAGACCCATTAGATGTATAGACACTCCTTTTAGTAAGCAAACGTAAAAACACAAAAAATTTTATGAAATTTTTATGAGCAGGTAATAGCCGTGAAAGCATTTAGGACTTGACTCAGAATAGATCTCAGCCTGATTCGCAATAAACGTTTTTTTTTTTTTTGAAGTTAAAATTGAGTATGCTATACAAGAGAAGGAAACTGAACCAACACAATGGCATAAATCTTGAAGACACGCTCAGTATTTTACTATGGAATGGGCCATCTATCGATTAATATTATTATATAATATTTCGCATCTGGCAATTCTTATGTCGTTCTATTCTGTCACAAAATTCAGTATATTATCTCCACAGAACGTAAATAATCGAATTATGCTCATTTTCATCTTGATGGGTACGTTAATAAGCAAAATTGCTGTTTTTAGGGCTCAGAAAACCGACACGTGGTCTTACAGAAGCCAATGCGCTCATTACGGGGGACTGTTTGCTACGGCTTGTGGAGCGGAGATATCATTGGCCCATATTTCTTTGAAATTGAGGACGGCTCAACAATTACGATCAATGGAGACTACAAAAGCCGATGTAACCATTACGATTGACTGTTAAGTGCGGCTTGGGGAGCGGTGCATATTTCTATGAGATTGAGGATGGCTCAAATATTACGGTCAATGGAGGCACCTATCGCACCATGATAACCGACTATTTTGTACCTGTTCTTCATGGTATTAATGTGATCTACAGGATGGTGCAGCTTTTTAGAAATCTCATGCCACAATTGATTTATTTTTTCGAACGTTTGATGGCCATTTACATACATACATACATCATATCATTATCATTGATCTATGATAGGAAACAAAGTGTGCATGTGAGATATAATTGATATTTTTTATTCACTTGAAAGACTAATTGTTCGTGGAGCTCATTCGAAATGTTCAATTTTCCATAACTCTGGCGCTTAAATTATTCTGAATTTAATCGATGGTTTGGATTATATACGTATGCTTTGAGAACTGTGAATTGAGTCTCTTTTGCGTATCCCTCCGACTTAAGAAAACCCCATAAGAAAACTTCAAACGGAGTCAAACAGCATCATCTAGGTGGCCAGTTTGCATCACCTCCAAGTAAAATGACCTTGTCTTCATATCGTTCGTGTATAATTTCGAATGCGACATGAGCTGTGTGTTCGTTCTGTTAAAACCACGTCTTGTTGCTGGCATGATAATCCAATTCAGGCCAAAAGAAGTTGGTAATCATCGATCCACACTGTTCGTTGTTGCCAGTGATGACCTGACCAAAGTAAAGTAAAGTACCAACCAGCAGCTTTTTTGGGATGCATTAGATGCTCTTGGATCTCATGTGGCTTGATATCAGCCCAAATTCGACAAATTTGTTTGTTTACGCGCCCACTCTTCCAGAAATGGATGTTATAGCTGAAATAATTTTTCGTTGAAAACGTACAGTTCCTCGAACAGTACACCCATTCTGATAAAACAATTCTATTATTTTCTCGTATTGTTGGACCAATGATGCCGCAAGGTCAAAGTCCAAAACAAACAGTGACTTATTCGAAATTGTATAAATATTTAGGACGATCACATGTAAATTGGTATCGCCTAAAATTTGACAATTTTGTTAGTATACATACTCATTCATTTAGAAAAGGAACTCATCGCTGAAGATAATTTTTCGGTTATAATATGGTCAGTTGCCAACTGCTCCAGATCCCATTCAACGAACATACATCGCTCAGTATTGTCGCCCATAATAATTTGGCAAAACGGACGAAATAAATGACAAAAAATTTTACAGATGTAGCTTCAAAGAGATGGTCAAGATTCGGAAGATTGAAGGGTACAATCTTAAGATCATTAATATTGTTGCTCTGGCAAAGTATCTGTACATAACTTGGAATTCTAAAAACCACCCATGTAAGTGAAATTAAATTTGTTATTCAAATAACGATCGCGAAATAAAGCCCTCACCGCAGTGATGTTGCAAAAACAAAAAATTGCCCTGAGAGGTTTCTCCAGGTCCCGCCACTCATGTTAAAATTAACACACACAACATAAATGGTGAGAGAATCTAGGTCATATCCTGAATAAAGGGTTGTAATGACAAATTATGTACGTATGTATGTATGTATACATACTTTTAAAATAATTTTTCACTTTTTTTATTGAAAATTAAAAAAAAATTGTTACAACCTTTTGTGGCAAAATATTAGAACGAATATTTTTTTCTCCTTTTAAAACATAACCCCCAATGGTATGGTGGACTTTTCAACATTACGGAAAAAACCACAAAGATTTTTTATAAAGTTAACGAAGAAAAGAAACAATAAATACAAATACAATAAAAACCTTAATATTTCCTGCATTTGAAGTTGTCGCAGTCTAGTAGGTAGTGTGTTGGAAGCTAGGTCGTAATCCTGACTGAAGGGTTGTAATGACCAATTATGTATGTTATGTATGTAATTGGTTTAATTATCCCTCAATATTCCATGCATATGAGAGGCAACTGAATCTTATTAAAACAATAATCACACGGTGTATGATCAGGAAATTTTAAAATTTGTTTTTTTTATTATAAAAAAAATGTTTTAGGAAAACAATTGAATTAAATATAGTATCTGAACCAGAGATAAGCAATGAATTGTTTTCTCGCTACTCATATGCACCCAAGACATTTTGAATATATGTAAGTGAGTGAACAATATTGAAATTTCACTACTCTTATTCAGTCGTACTCACTACAACGTTGATTCGTAAGTACAGTATGCAATGAGTATGCGTACAACGTTGACATCAAACTCATACCATTCGAAATATGTTTCATTCATAAGCCTACTCAGTCCGATTCATAACTTTAGAAAAATACTTATAATACTTATAAATGATTCGAGTGAGTCGAATCATTCATCAAAATTTACAGTCTTGGTTTTTGTTGCATTTACAAAAAAAGACACATAAGCAAAACAAGACAGAGGCAGCAAGCAGAGCACACACACAACCTTCTAGTGAGCATTTTCGTGTTCGTACGCGAATCATACTTATTTTGTGATTCTTGTAAATGTTGAGTTATGAAAAGTCGAAATCAACAACATCATACGTGTTGTTAAGTATGAATATGATGAGTACTTCAGACTTTGAATATGAGTAGAAGTACCATGATACTAAAATAAGTATGAATGCGTACAAGTATCAGAAATTATGAGTATGATTCGATTCATGTTTTTGAATACTCATTGTTGATCTCTGATCTAAACATACCACATTTTTCTCTATAATTCTATTTTATAATTTAAACTTAAAGCATTTAAACAAATTAGTTATGCATTCAGTAGATGTAATACAAAAAGTGTATGTATAAAGCTCAATAACAAAATACTTGCTTATGGTGTAATTTAATGCATCATAAAATATCAGAGCCATACGCAACTGCTGCTCTTTTACTGTCATTAGCAAATTGTGTTGGTGTGACATAACTAGTGCCTTCCGTTAGAAAACAAAAATCCTTAACAGACGTCTGAGGTAGTACGCAGAGAGTGAGTATTGCATCGTTATCAATAATGCATAAACAACATAGGTGGTGAGAGAAGCGAGGTCGTAATCCTTACTGAAAGGTTGTAATGCCCAATTATGTACGTATGTATGTATGTAATGCAGAGGCAAAATATTTTTTGTTTGTTTTTAATTTGCAATTGCTTTTCTATATACCATTTACTTTGTAATTGTTTTACGAGGCCTGTATCATATTTTAAATTTAAATTTTTTGAATTCAAAAGAATTTAAAAGAAATTCTGTAAGTAGTTCGAAAAACTTTAATTATATTAGAAATAGCGAGTGACATTATGTTTTCATAAGCCTACAGATTGGAATGAATAGTTCAGAGAAATGCTGACTTAAAAAAAAAAGAATATGATGTATGGTTTGTCGAAGCCAGATTTGACGATTTATCGTCATTTTGACGATTTTGTGCTCCAAAAATAGCATATTGATGATGTGACGATTTATACCCTTATTTTTGCAAATTTAGCGTAATAATCACAAGAGTAAAGTATTATATTCTTAAATTATTTACTACCACCTTCGATGATACTACGTAAAATGCTACAAAATAACCTAAATAAAAGCGCCAATTAGTAAAGAAACTTAACATAAATTATCAGATATTTAAGAAAAATGGTAAGTTCAGAAAATATCCTAACATTACCTATTAAATAATAGCAATACCAAGAATTTTGAAATAAGATTGACATTTCTTGTAGTTGAGCTTAACTTACCATTTGCCGTTGATGACCATTTTTAAAGATTTGAATATGGCTTCTAATATTACCCTATGAAGACCAAAGGCAAGTGCCATTATTTATTTTTCGTACGACCAACACTAAGGGGATGGCTCCTACTCATTTAATGCATTGTGTTGGAACTGGGAAAATATGTTATGTGGTGTTTGTGGACACTAGATTTGAAACCTTTTATATCTTAAGTGACAGGAAAGACATTTGCATGAAAGGAGTTCCACATACAAATAGTCCGATTAAAAAAAAAATTTTGTCTGTAATGCAGTTTGCGATTCACTGGCCAATCCACCACAAACGGAGGTGCTCGCCGAGAATGATGTGTGTTACATGATTCTTGGGAACAAATCCTCTTATTTCGCTCGAACCAAATCCGTTGTAGTAGCGATATGTAGAACAGCGAAACACAAGCCACATTGCCATTAATGAGAATCTTCGGCCTCTCCTATACGTGGTCGAGAAGTCCCAAAATAGACGTTGAGTCACCTTCCCATACATGAGAGTTGTATTCCATTCCGTTCTCTTTCGAATATAAATGGTGAAATTTCATTATTATTACTTATTCACCTTATGTTCAACCGATTTACATACATACGTTATTAATCATTAGAATCCATCAGTCAGGATTGCGACCTATCTTCTCACACAACTTACGTTAAGTGTGTTAATTCTATACATGAGTGGCACCGATTTCCTATAATTAAATTCCTTGCAGTTTTCGCATCACTGTGTTTGGTAGAGAGGTACTACAGAATTCCTTTCCAGTTTTAACTTTCTATGTATAATGCGTGAAACACCAGCCAAGGCATTTTTCGTGCCCAGAACGTCAAGATCTTCTGACTCCCTAATATTTACACTACCCATAGATATAGATGATGAAATATTATTGCTGCGCTTATGTGTCAATAAACAACACTGGGATAGATTGTTTCAAACTTAAACAATTTTTTCCTTAAAAATTACATAAAATTTCTCGATTTTTGGAAAAAAAATCAGAAATGAAAACTATAGAAGGTAGCTTTTAATTTCCAGCCGTAGTTAAATTTATTAAGAAATATTAGTATTATCACAAGCTTCATTTAATATAGAGAGAGTATTAAGTCAAGCTAATTTAAATTCAACTAATTTCCTTAAAACTGAATTCCTTTAACTTCCTTAAAAGTAATTTATTTGAAACTTAGCATTTGTAACTTTTTCGACTTTAATTTTTTGAATCGATACGATACCAAACCACATGAGATGTCAAAGTTACTGTTTGGAGTGGATTTTGAAAACGACATTGACAGGTCGTCACTGTTAACAATAACCAACTTCTTTTGGCCTGAATTGGACGATTTTGCGCTCCAGAGACAAGTGATTTCAGCAGTCGGCCGTTAGACTTCTTGATGTGCTGCGATTATATGCGAATAAACCAATAACCACAGAGTCCTCAAGGCCAACATAATCTATGCCATCGGTCAAATTCAGCTTGATTTATGCGCCAGAAAAACGGCAAATTAGATGTTTCCGAGGCGGATTTATGAGCGATGTTTTATTTCACACATAATGGCACCAATAGGCCTTATAGATGAATAAAATATGTCGATGATATCCCACTCACTCTCTTACTTACTTAATTGGTCATTACAAACCTGTGTGTAACTTTTATCCATGAGTGACCTACAGTTAAAAGCCGATTTCGAAGAACACATTTTTAAAAAACTTTTCATGGCAATTTTATTTTACTCTCAGATTTTATGGCAGAAGGCTGCTGAGCGAAGAAATATTTTTTTGTTTTCTTCAAGATGTCTTCGCGAGGAGTTGAACCATGGCCTCTCGTCCAATAAGCCAACACATTAGCTACTAATTTACGGCAATTTACCTGATTGTTTTTACTTAGTAATCATATTTAGTCTCCTCTTAAATCTGAATTAGTTACGCAACAGTTTGTAATAGTGACACTAACTAACTAGAAGACTTTCCATTCCTCAAAATCACTCCTAGAAATCTTTAATGTGATTATACAGTGTCATATGAAGGTTCTGTCAAACTGTAGTAGAAATATCCTTCTTTTGCTGTGAAGAAATTCAAAAAATATCCAAATAAGACATTGTACACGATCACAAGCCTGCATGATGATTTCTCTTGCCTTTGAAGAGCTAAAAATACTCTCTGTGAGGAAAATGAATGTTTCATAATCGAACACAAGTTATCGAGTCATATCTTTCAATCAAGCGTCTAAAAAGTGCTCTTTGTTTAAGAAATTTCTGAACAGTTCAACACTTAAAAGTCATTTACTTTTCGTCAGCGCTCCAAACACTCTGTGTGATATCAGGTTTGTTAAACTCCGGTAGGGACTTAGAAGGTAATACAAAGTCAACGTTCCCTTTCAATATAAACTGTATCTGTCTATCTATCTATCTGCTTTCTTTTTTTTCTGTCTATTGTAACTGCTTTCTAAAATTGTTTTAATTTCGATGGCAATTTTACTTTGGTAAAAAAAATTCCATGAAAGATTTCAAAAGGCTTTCAATTAAAGTTGTTGGGTTTTCAAACACAAGAATTCCTTTGTGAGCCACTTGGCAATCCTAAATGAAACCCTAGTAAGTAGTTTAAATTGAGTTTATTCCATAATCTTAGTTTGTCTTTTAGTTGCCTTGTCTGTCTCAACTTACTTTCTGCCGAAGTATTTATGGTTCACGAGTAGATTATATTTCACTGCTGATATGTAAATAATTCAAAATCATTGTTGTTGTTATTGTTGTTGTTAATACAAGAAATTTTTTATTTTCAATATCAACATTACGGTAGCAGAACAACAAAACTATTTAAAGTATCAAGTAGCAGTAATAGTCTGTCTTACTGCCATTGCTTCTAACTTTTGATATGTTTATACGGTTGTTTTCAATAACATGAATAATTCACGACCATATACCATAGTACACTAACTTTAGCAGTAGAAACTATAGACGAATAGTACTTATGTAATGTAGGCAGCAGTGGATTTTAAGATGCAATTTATTTTTCATTATTATTGCCATTAGTGAGGCTGTCACTATCTACACAAATCGACCGAAAGTATAAATATCGTCTACTTGTTTAAAAGTTGATATTAACTTACCGAAATTGTTTGTACAAGTCTTTGCATATTATTTTCATTGCCAAGTCATGGTTTCCTCTATTTAATTCATCTTCTATGAAAGGTACATTACCATGGAGTGGTTACACTAACAACGTTTACATACATGTTTAAAATGTATTTAGAAAATGTGAGACACTCTCTTAAAAATATCTCCTTAGAGGGCAATAAATGTATGTAAGAACAACTGAGAGTGTAGTTGTTAAACAACAATTTTATGGATCGATTTCAATTGTCTCGTTTAGGTTCTATTGCCAAGCCACGAACCAGCTGTTAACATAAAAGTTAATTCGTTTTAATTATCGCTCTTTAAAGACAAGATCGAATATGACTTAATTACACGTAAAACATAATTTATCGGTTAGCCTTTTTACATGTTTCCTATTTCGGAATTTATTTTCCTTCCGTTTAGTAACCTATCCCATGATCCATCAAATGAACACTTTCAACTGGTCTCTCTGTTTATATCTGGCACTGAGACCTGGATTTAAGCGGAATTTTTTGCAAATGTTGGAATGCAATTGATGAACCTTTAAATTTTTTTACTCCATTAAGTCCAGATTTGGTTCTAATGAAGATTAAATTGCAATGAAAAGTTTCTTAAAAGATCTGTCGTTCGGAGTCTACCTTAAATTGTAGGTCCCTGTCACACATGTATAAAAGTAGCGCACTCAACATAAGCGGTTTGAGAGCTAGAATAATTCTTACTGAAGGCTTGTTATGACCAATTATGTATGTATATATGCATGTGTGAAGACAAACTTTGGTTGCATTAAAGAAACCAATCTTTTAAAGAAATCAACGCATCAAGTCGATAGCCATTCAACATACAACGAAAGTGATAAAGAGATTTAACATTTATTCTACTTGCCTTTGCTGGTAGCCGCAAGAAGAAGAATCTTGAAGTTAAGTAATCGATACTAAGGCCTAGAGTTTTTCAAATAATTTAAAACATGCTGTGGTTAGTCTTGATACAAAAAAACTACTTGTTTAAGGCTTATATTGCCAGCAGTCTCCTGAAGCGCTATATCTTTGCATAGAACTACTTGGTAAACGTAATTTGCGGAAAGTCCACAATATTCTGTCGTTATTTCATTATCAACGACCCAAAGCGCTAATTGTTGGAGTGATTGCGTGGTCAACAAAATATCCACGTCATAGTAACTTATTCGCAATTCCCTGGATATATTTTGGATCTCATGTGGATTGGTATCGCCTCAAATACTACAATTGTATTTGTTTATGTACCCTTTCATCTACAAATGGACCTCACCGCTGAAGAAGAGGATGATGAAGATGATAATTGGTGAAAATTAGGATCAATTATCAACTGCTCCAGAACCCATTGGCAAAACAGACTGAATAAATGACAACTAATGTGACAGATGTAGTTTCAACAAATTGGCCGTTATCAACTGGAAACTCGATATATACACTTTACACAGACAAAGTTTGATAAGTTTTACGGTCTACTTTTATGGTTTGTAATTAGGTACATGCCCTTTGGCGCTTTGCCATTGATTTTTCATTTTGGGTACCTGTCTATTAAAATTTTTATTATTCTTGAAAACCTGGTTGCTGTATACAATACCGCGATTTAATTAGAATTTTTATAGGGATTGTGCCATAAAAAAAAAATAAATATCTCCATAACCTATCCAGGTTTTATATATAACCGTACAACTGGTTATAGTCGCCGTGGTCTAGTAGGTAGTGTGTTGGCTTATTAGACGAAAAGCCAGGGTTCGAGCCCCAGGCCAGACATCAAAATAAAATACAAAAATTATTTCTTCGGCGACTTCCTCTCAGCATATTTCTGGCAAAAACTCTGGGAGTCCATAAAATGAAAAGTTTCTCAAAAATCTGTCGTTCGGAGTCAACTTTAAACTGTAGGTCCCGCCACTGATGTATAAAATTAACACACACAACATAAGTGGTGTGAGAAACTAGGTCGTAATCCCGACTGAAGCGTTGTAATGACCAATTATGTATGTACAACTGGTTGTTATTTTGAATGATACATTTAATAATTTCTCCTAAAAATTTCTCCTTTCGTATTGCCTTTCTATTGAGAAACATTTGACACTAATAAAACTGCTTGTCCTATTTTTATATTTTCAAACCCTATCCACCAAACCAGAACACTTGTAGGCAGGCGGTTGTCTATACAGTTCAACCGTTAGCTACGTTAGTATAAAGGGAGGTCGCTGTAGTCCAGCAGGTTGTGTGTGGGCTTATTACATCAAAGGTCGTTAGATCCAACCTCAGCTCTGACATTTCAATACAAAAATAAATAAAAAAATTTTCTCTCGGTGAACTCCTCTCATCAGTCTTCTGGCTCTCTGGCAGCTCTGAGAGTAAATAATTGACACGCAGACTTTCCAAATTTGTAGTGAGAGGCGAGCTCGTAATCGTGAGTAAAGGTTTGTAACGGCTAATTAAGTAAGTATGTATCTCTGTAATTAGTAAAAATTTTTGTTTTTATTAACCCATCTACAATAATGCATTCGAACTGATAAAATGCGCGATATAGTTTTCTTAATCCATTTCTTTTTATCACACTCGATATTATATTTATTACACAGCCAGTGTAAACAGCTTATTTGTGTACAAATATTTAATGTTTATTTCCATAGTAAACAATACTATTTAATGCAAATTTCTGTTGTCATTTATTATTTATTATATTTCATGTTATTATTGCTGCGGCGAACAAAACAAAATATTTTCTTTTGTTACATCTCACGTTCTCTCTGTTTAAATACTAGATATTCAGAATTTTGTAGCAAATATTTTTAAATGTAATTTAAACAAAAAGACACAAAAAATTTATAAGAAAATATCCACAGAAAAACTAATGAGTCTACTTGCTCTTTCATTTTTTTCTAAATTTTATGCACCCGCTTCAATACGAATAAATTTATTTAAAATTAAAAAATATATAAATTTTATTTTATTGTGAATACAGTATGGTCAACAATGTGAACTTTTTTGTTCTTTATGGCACTTTAAAAATAAAATAATTTTTTCTAACACCAGACCATGAAGGTCACCCTATTGAAGCAAAAGCTGCCAAATTAGTTGTCACTTCAGACTTTGTGGTCAAATCGCAGTGGATATACAATAACACTTGCAAATAATAAAATTCGTGTTCTGTTCTTATCCTAATTTTAAAAAAATCACCGATAAGACTTTCCTCTGGATGAATAGGTATATGAACAAACAAAAAATGACGTTGACCTGGCCATTGACGGCAAACACTATAGGTCGTTGATTACCAACTTCTTTTGATGATCTCCACACCAACGACATCAGATTTCAACAGGAAGTCACTACGTGCTATACAGCTCATGCCACACTGGATATTCTGCAGGTCGATTTGATTACAAGATCATGGAGGAAATGCGAACTGGCCACCGAGATTTGTTACTCTTGAACTTTTTCTACAGGGATTTTTTTAAGGCACAGGTGTACGTGAATAAGTCACAAACACTGGTACGCAAAGTCAATACAACCAATGCTATTGCTAAAATTAAGATTAATTATGTGGCAGAGTCATGAAAAATGTAACATTTCGGATTAGCTAGACTTCTAGAAGACGTGGCGGACATTTGAACTATTCTATATTAAACACATAATGGCAATGTTAACCGTTACAGATAAATAAAAAATTGATTTTGACGATAATACACACACATTTTGTCTTATTTAAATTTAAATATAGAAAGCGCTCAATAAAATATATGAATGAAAGCCATTAGAAATTAAGAGAAACTTAATTTAAAAGTAATGAAATAGAATTTCCTTGAAACAGAAACACCGTAATAGTGCCACAACATTTAAAGAATGAAAAAGTATATCCTGTATGACAATTGACTTCTTCCATTATCATTATTCGAAAACGAGGTCAAAAATCTCCAACAAAACGAAATATAACAAATGTTAATTGGGCGACTTCCTCTCAGCAGATGTCTGGCAAAAACTCTGGAAGTAAATAAAATTACCATGAAAAGTGCTTCAAAAATATATCGTTCGAAATTGACTTTAAACTGTAGGTTCCGCCACTCACAATTACGTATGTAAGTATGTAGTATTAGCTTTTGCAAAATAATTGCCTTTCTTAAGCATTTTGGCCAAACCGTATACAAATTTCACTTTTAATACCGTTCGCAAAACCAGTCACAATACCGCCTGACGGTATTTTGCTTACAAAGTGTCTTGTTGACAGTTATATCATCGTAAATTTTTTTTGCTGTTTTTTAACTGCAATGCATTCTGTTCAGTTCTATAAAAAATTGTTGATTGTCACCTGCAGAAAATTGAAAGCTTCCAGGCGAGAATGTTTTAAGAAATTACGCTGTGTATACATAATACAGAGAGAGAGAATAAAAACAAATGGAAAACCATTATATGGGCTGACCGCACAAAGGATGATAAAGTTTAACACAACAGCAGCTACAATGATGAAATTAATTGATGATAAAAATATCATCATCACTATCATCAACTTTGGTTTCTGACTTAATATAAAAACAAGACAACAACAGGTTTTCGATGATAATACAAAATAATGATGAGTAATAATGAGTAATTAAAAGAGAGAGGTGTGCGTAAAAATGGTCACAGAATATCCACACATTAATACGTTATTTTGGAATTTAATATAGAACAGTTATAATAGATTTTCATTAAAATCCATAAAATACTAAAAGGCTGGGATGTCTGGAAGTCCGAGGGGTAGTGTTCAAGCCTTTTAATGTAAATGTTGTGATTTCAGTTCCCACCGGAGACTCTGGTCACTAACCTAACACAGTGCATAAGATCTTAGTTACTTAGCTCGTTGTAATTAGAAAATAATTAATCTGTAGTTATCCAGAATTTCGCTTATCAAGCTACACAATTTAGCGGCTAACTCATGAGAACTTAGAACTCCTTCAGTAACCTGGCTATACAAAAGTATGCTAATATTTCTTCTGTAGATCGTCACTAGGCGTAATTCGAAACTTGGTTATATACTGGGTTCAAAAGAAAGCACTCATAGACAACGGTATTCGCTCTATTGAAATCTTTAATTCTTCCAGTCTTTAGTAAGTAGACATAAGATATCTGTTAGTTACCAATTAAGTTTCGCAACCTTCATTACTGAATTTAGTACAGCGATTTCATCATCATATGCAGCCGTTGTAGTTTAGTAGGTAGTGTGTTGGCTTATTAGACATGAGACTACGGCTCAAACACCATGTTAGACATCTTAAATGGAACAAAATATTATATCTTCGGAGACTTCCTCTCAGCAAATTTCTGGCAAAAATTCTAAGAGTAATAAAATTGCCATGAAAAGTTTCTCAAAAATCTGTCGTTCAGAGTCGACTTTAAACTGTAGGTCCCGCCACCCATGTATAAAATTAACACAAACAACATGAGTGGTGTTGGGTAGCTAGGCCGTAATTCTGACTGAAGGGTTGTAGTGGCCAATTATGTATGCATATATATGTAACAACAACAACAACTAATCAAAAGTCGATGTAATAAACTTAGCAACACAAAAAATCAAAACGAAACTAATAAGCAAAAAAGGGAAAGAAGGTATACAAAATGCTTTAAACGGAAATACAGAACCTATATACATTTCATTATAATTTACTGTACTTGCAAATTGTTGTGATCAATTAATGCCACCATGTTACCATAAAAAACAACAAAACTTTACTGCCAAAAGTTTAAGGCTGTCAGATCGACACCCCTGTTGTTTGGTTGGTTTTTTGTTTGACATCATGGTGGAACTGCAACCATATTGCCGTTATAAATATTAATAAATAATGTTACTCACATTTTTACTTGAATTTTGTTTAAAGCACTTGAATTGTGTACGAGGAAAATTAACGTTCAGCATGTAGAGAAATTCATGCAAATTCGGAGTAGTGATTGGAAGCATATTTTTATTTTACATTACAAGCATAATTGCACATATTAAAACATTTATTGTAGAAAATATTGATTTTATTTGATTAAATTTTCTTGTTCCAAATCAATTTCTCTGTCTTTAATTTTTTTACAGCACAATTATGACTCGGCCAGCATTCTGTGAATTTTTCTTTCGTCCTGTTTCTTGTCGAAAATATTTTTTAAACTTGAAGGATATCATTGCCAGTACATACATTGAAATAAAAACTGACCGAGTTTAAATAAAGCAAATGAAATCAGAAAGTGAAAACACTATCAATTCAATGACGCGTAGAGATATCCTTTTGGATATTTGGGACCACACACAAAGCAACAACAAGAAATAGAACAGGACAGAGCAACAAATACGTATACGATTACAAAAACAAATATGAGATGTATTCGCAGTGAACGTTGATTTTATTTGAATGAAACTTTAAACATCTTTTGGTACAGGCCCTGGCAGTGTAATAAATCTTGATTTTACCTACCAGTTTAGGCTCTTCAAAAGGAACTTTTTCTTTTTAATGTTGCATTTGTTGCTGTACTCCTTGCGGGAATTTCACCAAAAAGAATAAATGAATTGCTCGCGAATGCCATTTTATTTATTTTTTTTAACAACTGAGTGCTGTCATCAGGTTTATGTTTCTCCTCTTTTGCTTAGCTTCTATTGTGAAGATATTTTATTTTCATTTCTGTCTGTATGCCAAGGTCAACTTATCTGATGTATTGTTGGTAGAGTTTTGCTTTACTGCACGAGTGCACTTTTAAATTGCTGGCATACTGAACAGGAACAAAGCTCTTGACGGTGTTTTTATATTATTATTTCCTTTACTTTTCATTATGATTTCCTTTTTAATTTCATTTATTTCAATTTCCTCATTCTCTGCTTTTTTGTGTATTTGCTGATGTTTTATTATTTTTTTTTCTTAACTTTTTGGATTTAAAAACTGTATCCTCTGTTAATTCTTTTTTCTTGTTGCAATGTAGTAGTCTCCGTAGTTTAGTAGGTAGTGTGTTGGCTTATTAGACGTAAGGCCACGATTCAAACCCCAGGTCAGACATCGAAACAAAAATATGAAAACATTTCTTCGGCGACTTTCTCTCAGCAGAATTCTGGCAAAAACTCTGAGAGTGAAAAATTGCCATGAAAAGTTTCTCAAAAATCTGTCGTTCGAAGTCGACTTTCAACTGTAGGTCCCGCCGCTGACGTAAAAAATCAACACACACAACATGAGTGATGGGAGAAGCTAGGCCGTAATCCTGACTGAATGGTTGTAATAGCCAATTATGTATGTATGTATCGTTAAAAAATACGCAGAATCTAATGCATATATGTCAGCAGTTTTAGACCACAGTTGTAGCCATAACCCGACGAAATACAATAACTCTTGGAATAAATTTTTAAGGTTCAACTTAGACAAAACCAGTCTGGTTCACTTTTTTTAGTAGTCTAACAACCGTAGTCGGTCGCCTGTAGTCACCTGCAATATCTTCAGTCATAATCGCTATATTATTAGTACAACGACCAACGACCGGAATTTCGTGTTGCATGATGCTCATCCGAACAGCTGCATGCAATAGTGACTGCCCAGTGGATATCGAACAATCGGGAAATATATCCATAATACTCTATACATCAACACCATCGACGTATTATATGGCAAAGAAAAAACTGAAACCTTGGAAAATATAGCGATTTATATTGCAATTTGTGAGTGAGAGTATACAGTTTCAAGTTGCTCACAAGAATTCGGCGTTTCGTTAACCACAAACTGGTGAATATTATGACGTAATTTGAGCTTGCATACTTTAGTCAGGATTAAGCTTCTCACACCACTTATGTTGTGTGTGCTTTATACATGAGTGGCTGGACCTACAGTTTAAAGTCGATTGCGAACGACAGATTTTTTGAGAAAGTTTCCATGGCAATTTTATTTACTCTCAGAGTGTTTGTCAGAAATCTGTTGAGAGGAAGCCGGCGAAGAAATATTTATTCATATTTCGTTTTGATGTTTGACCTGGGGTTTGAAACGAGGCCTCACGTCTAATAAGCCAACACACTAGCTACTAGACTATGGCGACTACTAGTTTGGGCATGTATCCTTAAACCGAACTTGAAGGTAACCGACCATAAATTATTCGCTGATTGTTCTTTGGAGTAATAGGCAACTGATACTAATTTCCATTGAAAAATCGTTTTTAGCGATGAGACCTATTTCTGTATGAATGGCTACATGAACATACAAAATTATCATATTAGAGGCGATACCAATTCAAATGGTATTTAAGAGTATCCAATGCTGTCCGAAGAAGTCACTATTTGGTGTGGATTTAGGCCTGGCAATATCAGCGTTCCCTATTTTTAGAATAACCTTGGACAGATCATCACTGCTGAGGACGAACATTTTAGGTCGATGAGTACCAAATTGTTGTGATCTGAATTGGATAATCTCGAAACCAACAACATGCGGTTTCAACAGGACGGTGTTATGTGCAACACATCTCATGCCACATTGGATAAACTGCACGAACGAATTGTCATCTCACGTGAATGTTATTCAAACTGGCAACCGAGATCTTGCGATTTAACCCTATTGAACCTTTTTTGTGAGATTTTCTTAAATTGCAAGTTCACAAACCACACCGGTTCTCAACATACATACACACAGTTACTAAATTATACATACATACATAATTGGCCATTACAACCCTTCCGTCAGGATTACGGCCTAGCTTCTCACACCACTCATGTTGTGTGCGTTAATTTTATACGTGAGTGGCGGGACCTACAGTTTAACGTCGACTCCGAACGACAGAATTTTGAGAAACTTTTTCATGGCAGTTTATTTACTCTCAGAGTTTTTGCCAGAAATCTGCTGAGAGGAAGTCGCCGAAGAAATATTTTTTTTTTCATATTTCATTTTTGATGTCTGACCTGGGATACGAACCCGGGCTTTACGAATAGTAAGCCAACACACTACTTACTACACCACGGCGACTTCAAATTACTAAATTATACATACGGTTAAAAAATTTCAGACATTTTTTAACTAATCCGTTTTCGTTGAAAATCTTTATAGTTTCCTTGATGTCGAGACGGTCTTTTGCATTGGTTAAAAAATTTCCCACAAGGTATACATCCGATTTACAAATTTCACAAATTTCTGAACCAATGCAAAAGACCGTCTTAAAATCGAAGAAAGATGTCAGACAATTATAAAGATTTTCAACGAAAACGGATTGGTTAAAAAATTTCTGAAATTTGTTAACTTTTGTGAGCCTGTTCAAATTTCAGAAATTTTTTAACCAAGACCGTCTTAAAATCGAGGAAAGTTGTCAGACAATTACAAAGATTTTCAACGAAAACTGATTAGTTAAAAAATTTCTGAAATTTCCGTATGTATACTTTTGTGGCTGAGTGTATGTATATACAAACATACTACAGTTTAAAACTATAACGAACGACAGGTTTTGGGACGGCAATTTCATTTACTCTCGCAGTTTTTGCCAGAAATCTGTTGAGAGAAGTCGCCGAAGAATTATTTTTTCATATTTCATTTTGTTGGAGATATTCGACCTGGGATTTGAACTGTGGCCACACATGTAATAAGCCAACTCATTACCTATTAGACTGCGACGACTACAGCGGTTATCAATGGCAACGTAATTCATGCCACCGGTTCAATTTAGTCTGAACTAGTAGCCAGGGTAATGAAAAATTAGACAATTTGGATACGTTCCACCCAAAGAAGGCATGGTGGACATTTGAACGAATCAAAAATGTCTGCTGTATCACACATGCTTTGTTTTATTAAAATTTAAAGACAGGAAGCGCTTAATCAAAGGCCCGTTGTTTGATTGACTTGTATTATGAATATGTTTTCTTCACAAATGTTAAAGCAGAACTGGCGTTTACCAATATTTTCAAAATTTATTGCATCTTTCAATAGGGCGATGACTTTTGTGCTACATTGCATGTATATGATTACAATAAATTTTTGCTTCTACACAGAATTTTACGGCGTCCATTACTTTATTTAATTATTTCATTTACTGGTAACTCTATTTTCTCTTGAGCAGTTATAAATTGCATGTCTTCCGTTTGTGTTTATTAAAGCCTACGGCTAAAAATATATCACTTTTATGCTGATTTCTTTAGTTTTGTTAATGTTTTATAATTACGCACATAACCTATGCAGTATTCATGTGTCCACAGAAAATTAACGCAAATATTTCTGCATCATTAATGAGTAAATCATTTTGTTAATATTTAATGATGGTATAAAAGAAATAGTAGGATATCAACGCAAGAAAGCAAAAAAGAAAAATAAATAAATGGCTCATGAGATGGATTGCATGTAATTAATATTCATTCTGAATGATGACAACTAAGGCAAAAATTTACGCATAAATTTATTCATTTATTCAGTTTTGTTAAAATATTTTTTTTGCTAAAATGTGAAATTCATATGCGAAAATTTTTTTGTGTTCATCAAAAACGTTCGTAAAGGAATGGTTGTGCCAATAAGGAAAACATTATTTAAAAAATTCCTGACTAGTTGAAGTATATCGTATATTGGTTTGCATATGACAACTCATCAGAATGAACACTACTTTTAGATAACGGCGAATGTACGGATCACGTTATTTTGAAAAGTTCGCGATTTAAATAATTCTGAAGAAAAATACAGCGGGATAGAAAATACAGATGTTGCTATCTGAAAAGACCTGTAACGCAATGAACAAGTCCGTTATAGCGGTTATAAAAAGGAGAATAATGTGCAATCTCATAAGGCTAATGCCGTTTTTTTTCTGTTAAAGGAATCTTACTCAATAATATCATACATAACGTAAGATGTAAAGCCTAAATTCAAAGTGAAAAATACGGATGTTGCTATCTGAGAAGACATGTCACGCAATGAACAAAAAAAGAACAATGTACTATATCATAAGGGTAATGCCGTTTTCTTTTGGTTGAAGGAATCTTACTCTATAATATCATACATACACACATACGTAAGACGTAAAGCCCAAATTCATACAGACACCGAATAATTTTATCAGCCGTGGACAATGTAGAAGATTTTGTTCATTTGCTTATTTAATAATTAGAATACAATTACAAAATGTTTTGTAACTATTACGAGCAAAGTAACGTAGAAATTATACTTAATGTAGTGTAACAGACTAGAATTTCTGGTGGGAATATAATCCTCACGCTAATAATCTAGCGCACTACACAATACGCTACCAGGCCACTCTGTGTTGAAGATTAATTTGAATAATAGTGAACAATACTGAGTAATTGAAATTACTTACATACATTACTTTATTAATCATTACAAACCTTTACACAGGAGTACAACCTAGCTTCTCACACTACCCACGTGACGTATGTTAGCTTTATACATGAAAGCCATGTTAATGTCTAGAATCTGCTTCAACGAAGTAAAATTATATTTTTCTGGCACGAGATCGGATGCATTTCTAAACCGAAATGAAATTATTCTTCAAGAGAGTCATCCAATACATACAAACATACAAACAGTCAGTATTGCAACCTCACTTTCACACCATTTATGTTGTTTGTTTAATGTTGTATATACTGTGGAGGGAGATTTTAAAGTCGACCTCAAACGACAGATACTTGAGAAACCTTTTCAAGGTAATTTTATTTACTCTCCGAGTTTTTGTCAGAATCTGTTGAGAGACAGCCGCCGAAAGAAATATTTTTTCATGTTTTCCTTTGTTGGAGGTGTCTAACCTGGGGTTTAATTCCTCTTTCTTATTCTGACAGCTCTTACAATACCAGTTGTTCCGACATACTATCAACAATTTAGCGTTCAATAATTATGACCGTTTGAAGCCTCATACTCTCTACTAAATTGCAAGAGAGTTTTGGTAATTTTTCAATGATGGAAAAAACTAGAGTATTTTCAGTGTTCTGCATGTTCTGATCTTAGTAGAACTGAGTTCTGCTTGACTCAACGCCCATTTATCTATCACATTCGACAAATCTGTAGTAAAAGGATGTACTTTACACTTCGTAAGGGTCGTAACAAGGTCGTCTCAAATTCGACAATTTTGCTTGTCCATGTAGCCAATAGGCCTTATTGTTTATTATGAAAATTGGGGTCAGTTGCCAACTTCCGTAGAACCCATTCAACGCAGACATACCGTTGTCTGTAATCGTTTATGGTGACTAGACGAAAGAGCTTTACGAGGCGATATCTTTACAACTGATGTAGTTTCAATAGGACGATGGTTGTCAACTAACAAACTTTACATTTGCAATAACCTTTTATTGTGGGAAGTGCGTTATTTTAAAATGCTATCCCGTATCTGTCCATACACATTCTCTGCTGCTTTATATTGAATACCACTGAACCATATCTCTTACTACCCGTTTGCTTAAATGACTGCATTCTAATTCATTAAAGTTAACCATCTTAGATTGGCATAGAAATTTTTGAGAAGCTTTCCATATTGAATTGCAATAACCATCGAGAGAGTGTCTTTCTTTTTTTGGCTGTAATTTTGTTTTTATTCTTTTGAAGCCAATATTTATTAGGATTTTGTATTTTATCTATTGCCTTTTTTCTTTTCTTGTATGCCGTCCAGATGCTAGTCTTAGTCTGACCACAGATTTCATTTAATTTTATTGTCTGTTTGTGGTCCCATGGAGATGAAGAGTGTGAAGACGTTATTTATAGGTTGCACTTAAATACTATTGCATTTTTGTTTAATTTACTTGAAATAATTTTTAAATTAATTTTTTGTACTCTGAATGGAGAACCACATTTTGTTATTGAATTGAAAGACAAAAATTTTATATTAATTGTGGAGATACAGTGCACTTTGCATTGATCTGAAGATTTTAAACAACTTATGGATTTTAAATTAAAAGTTGGAAAAGATTTTTAACGATACAATATATCTAAATATAAATACAGCGATATTAATCTTGCAGCATTAAATTTAACAACTTATTTGTCGGTATGCCCAAGCCTACAAAATAACACGCTTTTAACATACCAGTGTCAACAAAATGTTTATAACCTAAAAGCAATGGAGCAGTTAAAGCCAAATCTAAGCAGTTCTTAACAAATACGGCATATCTCCTCTTACTCGGCGGAAGGAAATTTCATTTAATTATATAAGATTTTCCAATAGAGACTTCCGAACTTTAACATTTGTTAACGGCCATTTGTTTGAAGCTACTTCTGCCAAATTAGAGACGTATACAACATTTTCTGTTTGGGAAAATTTCTGCTCACTTCGCCTATTTTGCATTCGCCATAATCGTTCTACCGAGATAACCATGCATAATGTGGTAGATAAATGCGAGTTCACTGATTTAGTAAGCAATAACCAGCGAAACGCAACATTTGTCGAAAACATTGCAGCTTTGCCCACATGAATTCGATCACAACTTTGTGAATTTTCCGTCTTGAGTGGGGGCCTGCATCTACATAAAATTTATTTTATTTTATTTACTTTTAAAAGGTTATACAAGAACCAAAGGTAAAAAACCATGCATAGTGAAGTGTGTTCGCGGAAAGGACCTGAAGCACTTGCCAACTGAGCCCAATTTATATCGGGAAATCATTTTCAGCGACTAGACGTATTTCTGAATGAGAATAAGAATAAGAAATCACTACTAGATTTGGATTTGATGATACGAACAGACACCACCCGTGGTTTCAGCAAGTCAGCGCTATTTGCCCCACAGCTTACGTATTCTGCAAAAGCGATTTGCACGTAGAGATGATGTGGACAGGCTACCCAGCTCGTATGATTTTATCTTATTAGACTTTTTTGTGGGGTTTATGCGAAAGTGTATTTGATTAAACCACAAACCGAAGCCAACATAACCCATGCCATCGGCCAAATTCAGCCTGATTCATGCTTCAGAGTCATTAAAAATTGGTAATTTCAAATGCGCTCTAACCAGAAAAGAAATTCCAGGAATTTAAAAACATTATATTGCACACATATTTTTTTATATTGACATCAATAGGTGTTTCAAACAAATAAAACAAATTCAATGATATCTCACAAACGCATTTTTCACTTTAAGTTAAAAATACGAAGCGCTTAATGAAAGACTCCATAATTTTTTAACGAAATAACTTTGCTGTGTTGACACAAATTATGAATGAATAGTTGTTTTTAACTTTTTGTATTGAAATATTTTTCAAAACTAATTAAACTACTTTGCTTGCTCTTCATTGGCTTGATGGCCTAGTTTTACATCAATTACTTTATGAAAGAAATTAAAGCTTCAATGAGACAACAAGCTTTTGAGAGAGCTATGAATGTATTAAAGGGAGGTTAAGCCTAATATTATTATTAATAAATATTTTTCTTTTTTTTGTTTGAGTGAGATAGATAAAATAGGTTAAAGGGTAGGTCTTCTATTATATATTTTATGAAATATGGGGTGTTAACAGGCATAGTTAGTTGAATAACTGTACAGACATGTTTGAAGTGTTAGCGCTAAGCTGCCATGCAACCCGCTACTTAATTATGGAGAACAAAAGGTACCGAATGTGTATTAAATATATTTCTTTTTTACTCTCTTTTTTAGCTCTTCTTTTCCTTAAAATAAAATAAATAATTATGGAATAAATTGTAAGCTGTAGGCCCATACGTACATGCGGAAGAACTTCTACTAATTTTTTATTTCTCTTTATTTCTCCGGCAACTTCCTCTCTCAGCAGTATTCTGGTAAAAACTCTATGAAAAGTTTCTCAAATATCTGCGGTCCGTAGTCGAATTATAACTGCAGGTCCTGCCACTCAGATATTAAATTAACACACACAACAAAAGCGGTGTGAGAAGCTAGAACGTAATCCTGGCTGAAGGGTTGTAATGAGCAATTATGTATGTATTGTCTATTGAAAACGCTAACTTCATTAACCTTTAATATTAACCTATATTTGTATTGGCCATTGACCAGTAAGCATGCTTATATTTGTAATTTAAATAACATATTTTAATTTAATTTTTATAACAAATCATACTCATTTTTAATTGCATTTATTTATTGATAACTTTTTTTTTCTTTAGAATACTACACCGAAATGAAACAAACAAAAAACGTTAATAAATAAAAGCCACACAATTTTGTTTTAAACAATTTATTATTATTAACGGGTTTGTTTACAATACTACGATAAGGTAGGACAATCCCTTTGCAACAAATTACACAACATTAGTTTAGGGAATATATTGACTTACTGAATTCAATTAAAATATTCTAAAATTCATGCAAAATTTTTTATTTTGGATAGTAAATTCTAATAAAATTAGAATTAAACCATTGGAACCCTTTAGTCAGAATTACGATCTAGCTTCTCACATCACCCACGTTCTGCTTGTCAATTTTATCAATGATAGTGACGGGACCTACAGTTTAAAGTTGACTTCGAACAACAGATTTTTGAAAAGCTTTTCATGGCAAATTTATTTACTGTCAAAGCTTTTGCTCTTCTGAGATTAAGGGCCATTATTACAACTTGCCGTTAACTAAAGGGAGGATTTTAACGGGCAGATAAATTGTTTTTCAATATGAGTACCCAATAAGATAGAAGTGATCGTTAAGGTAATGGGAAGATCATCCTGCCGGTAACTTTTAAAGTTAACTTTATGTTTGAACTTGCCATATATATTATTCTCAATACGGTAAAAGTTAACAAAATAAACAAAATAAGCATATGTAAGAAAAAAATCGATGTTCGCCGTTGCCACTACGTTAAAAAACTTGTTTAATTGAGCAGTTTCATGGACATTGCTCCGGCAATGCCGGCGTCCGCTATTTGTCCACTATTTTACCACAAGTAACTTCTGAAAGTATTTATTTTCCAAAATGTCCTCTTTTGTCCACTTTTTTCACTAATTCGGTAAAAACGCTTATATTAGCTGGAATTATATATTGTTACGTTTTTACCTTTTTAAAAATGTTTAAATATGAGTTCGTTAATTGCAAACCAAGTAAAAACAAATATGTGTTTAGTTTTTCTTAAACTCTCTTTATTATTTACACTACGTTTGTGCCACTGTTTACAACTTAACGATACAACAACAATTTGCTTGTACACTATTCTATTTCACACTTCTGTCCGCGTTAACACTAACAACTGTTCATTAGATCTTCTCTGCTTACAACCTTTTTGCAAGCAATACCACTTGTACGTTCAAACCGCAACGCGTCTTCACACTAGGCTGACTGAATTATCACTGACTGCTGACTGCTTTGTCCAGCCCTTTTATAGTCCGACACAACCAGTCTAACGAACATTCTTGAAGTGGAAGATTCGTGATCTCGCCTTCTCGAGAGCTCTATTGCTAATACATTATTGTTTGTGTACTTTGCTTATGTTGTCTATCCCTTTTTGTCACATACATGTTGTTGTTGGTACCAGGCGCAACCAGGTTCGTCGTACATATGTGTATGTGCAGCTTTAGATAATCAACACGTTCATTGTATTCGTAGTGTTAGTGTGTATTTGTATCGTGTGTATTGTGTTGGTGTAGTTGGTAGCTTTTGTTTATCGTTTTTATTGTTAAACGATATTAGGTATTTTCGGTTTATGTAACAATATTAAATTGAGGTGGAAACTATCTATTTTGTCTTCTGTTTCTTGTTTTTAGTAAGCAAAAGTTAGCATTGTGAAGAATGTAAGAAAAAACAAAAAATAATGTTTATCGTTCGTGTCCAAATACTTACGTACATGGTGAAATTAATATCGGGTGTAAAAAATTATGCTAATGGTGAACAAATAGAAATACGGAAACAATCAGCATTAAATCCCTATAAAAATTGGGTTGAAATGTTCAAATTTTTCTAAACGAAAAATATTCCTCTTAAAAACATTCTGAAATAAGTAGACTTTTCATTTGCTTTGCCAACGTCTAATGCACCAACAGAAAGAGTTTTTTCTATATCCAGCAATATTTGGTCTTCCGAAAAATCCCAAGTGGGACTAAAAACTTTAGAATCTCTTTTGACCATAAAATGCAATTTTGAAATGGACTGTTCGCCCAAATATTAAAAAAAAATACGAATTATATATGTATGTACATATGTATAAATTTAAGTTTGTGTATATTATTATATCATTTATGTCTGTATTTTAAAAATCTTTATACAAAATATTCATTATAATATATGAACCTTTTGTTTTTCAAATTTATTTATATTTGTCCGCTTTTTTCTCATGGAAATAATGGTTACCGTAATTACAATTGTAAACATAAATCATTTGTACAAAAGATTGGAGTAAATTTTAATTATATTTGATCTCTATAAATATTTCAGTTAGAATTGCATATACTATTATAATATGAAATTAAAGAGACTAATTTAAAATTTTAATTAACATTCCCTATTAATTAAATTAAATTGTATACAGTTTTGTTTTGGTATTCAAATTGAATAAAATAATAAAACAATATTAATATTATTATTTATACACACATAGATAGATAATAATTACGCGACATAATTGTGAAAAAATTTCTACCATACAGACATGGAAACAAACAACGGGTCTTGTAATAGGGGCTTTTGAACTTGGACATTTGATAATGGGCATCTTCTTAAAGTTGCAACTGCCAAATTAGCAGTCACCACGAATGGATATGGCATTCAACACCACTCACAAATAATAGAACAGTTTAATAGAAATGGGAGTTCTGTTCGGACAAAGTAACGCGCATTTCGCCCATTTTACGATCGCAAAAATCGTCCTACCGATAGGTCTTTTCGCAACGTGGTGGATAAATTCGAGTCCACTTGTTTAATAAACAAACGACCACCACACGTACGTCGACGCAAGATCTACTGAATACATATTTGTTGTTGTTGTTGTGTAAGCGTTCAGGAGAATCCGATGCCGTCAATTTCGCGTCGCTTATCGCAATTTTCGAATAAGGGCGATACCAATCCAAATCTGATTCAAGAATATCCCATACATCCACAAAAAAGTCACTATATTAGCGTGGATCGGTCTTCTTGAAAACGTTATTGGTCACGCCATCACTGCCAATGGCGATAACTTTAGGTGGTTGAATTATTTGGTTTCAACAAGACAGTGCTACATGCCACATCGGATATTCTATACGAGTGACCATGCCTTCAGGTCATATCTCATGGAAGTGCTGCTAACTGGCCATCAGGATCATATTGTTACGTTCACAACTTGAGTAACAACAACAATTTGCTTTGTTTGTTATTCTCTTTACAATCTTCTGCGTAAACACGAACAATTGTTCGTTAGATCTTTACAAGGGAGATCTTCTAACCACGATTATAATCTTCACACGCAACGCGTCTTTACACAGACTGACTGAATATTTACTGATCCCGTTGCCTGTTTTGCCTTGCCTCTTATATCGCAGGGTAAACAGTCTGATGAGTGCTCTTGAAGGAGAATGACTTTGCCTTTGCGAAATGTCTATAAATGTAAACATGTTGTTTACATATTTAGTTTACGTTTGTCCTAGCAGTGTTGTTATTGCATGTTTGTTTGCTTATTTATCCCTTTTTTATATGTTGTTGCTATATTTTTGTTTATTTGTTGATTATGTAAACAAGTCCATAGTTTTTTTTTCTAGCTTTTGTTTATCATTTTGATGTTAAACGTGTAACACCATTTCCATTTTCGTAACAATGTAATTTGATACCGTCAGATAGAAACGCAACTCATACATCTCTGGGTGAAACGCGTCCGAAATATTCAATTTTTCAAGATTATGGCATTTAAATTAGGCTGAATTTGACGGATGGTGTAGTTTATGTTGAGAACCGCTGTTGTTTGTGGCTTATTTGCATAGAAGTAACACCCATCAAGAAATAGTATAACTGGGCGCAAATTGCACGATCTGGGGGGTTAGATCTCAATCGTCATCCTATTGAAACTACATGTCGTTGTTGTCTCATTCCGTATATTTCAGTTCAAAATAAATGAAGTTTGTAATCTTCGAACTATAGTTCTCGCGGTTGATAGTCTTGGCTCAAATTCCTCAAATTTGTTTGGAAAATTCGTGAAAATATTGCGCACATTTATTATCATTGAAAATATATTCAATTAATTTTGCAATGAAAATGAGTGAATGAAACCTGCCTTCGTGAGGAAAAATTTCGAAATTATTTTCCGTTTATTTTTCTTTTTTTTCCAAACATTATTATTTTTTTTCTAATTGGTTCCTAATTATGACAGGTCTTCTACAATGTTTAATATTGCAGTTATAAGCAGATTTAAAGCACTTAAACACAAAAGTGCGTATGTTGAAAATTTGATGTTTGCATATGGCATGGATTTTAATAATGTTGTTCGTTAAAATTTGGCTGTCCATAGCGTCCGATTGCCCTCATATGCCGATATATACTGCATAGCATAGCTGCTGCTTTCATTCTGTGGTTAACAACGTTTAATTCTGTAAAGGATTATAAACGCTTTTTTAAAAAATTAGTTACGTGTTGTTGATTCATACTTTTCTCCTTTTATTTCTGATTGCAATTAATTTGAAATAAAATTAAAAATAAAAAGTGATGTTTAGAAGAGCAATTTTTCTTACTCTGAGCAAGTGTAGGCGTGAAATCCTAAAATAAAAAGTCAAAATCACAATTGTGAGTTGGCCTAACAAAATGTCTTGTATGACTAGAGCCTTTCATTTCACTAATTTAAGCTGGAAACATTTGTCAGATTAAATCGTGCTATTTTCTTCGTTTGTGTTGGATATAAGACGTGCCACCCCTCAAAACACTCGTAAAAACACTGGTCGGACCTTATCAGAGCGGCTTCAGTCCTAGCAAGTCCACCATCGACCAGATTTTCACACTACGTCTAATCCTGGAAAAGACCCACTAAAAACAAGTCGACACACGCCATCTTTTTTATCGACTATTAGGCCCAATAAGGGATCGTGTTTTTGCCGCAATGTCTGAGCTCGGAATATCTGCGATCCTGATACGATTATGCAGAAAGACGTTGAGTAATTCCTACAGCTCCGTCAAGGTAGGAATGGATCACTCCGAACCTTTTGATACCGTGCGAGGTTTCAGACAAGGCGAGCAATTATGATGCGACCTCTTCAATTTCGTCATGGAGAGTGTTCTGTAAAAGGCGGGATTGCATCGTTATGGCACTATCTTTCAAAAAACTTCCCGTTGCTTGCGTACGATGACGACATTGATATCATAGTCATCGATATAGTCAAGGAATTTATTTATCATGGCTCCGCCCTTACCCCCAAAAATGATGTCAGTCTCCAGATCAAGCGCAGGATTACTCTTGCCAGCAGGAGTTATTCGTTTCAATAGGTAATTCAGTAGCAGCAATCTCTCTCGTACGACGAAACTAATACTCTACAAGACGCTCATCCTCCCCGTGTTTCTTTATGGCGCAGAGGATTGGATGCTCTTAAGCACTGATGCAGCAGCCTTGAGAGGATTCGAGAGAAAAGTTCTGCGTAAGATCTTCGGTCTAGTGCGAGTTGGCGATGATATCCGCAGCCGATCCAACAGTGAGATGTATGAGCTCCTCAACGACATAAACGTTGTGCAGCGTATTAACATCCAGCGGCTGCCCTGGCTAGGAAATGTCATTAGAATGGAGAAGGATGCTCCGGTGAGACGGGTATTTGATGCGGAGATCTGCAGAAGTCGGCGAAAAGGACAACCTTGTTTGCGTTGGAAAGACCAAATCGAGGAAGCCCTGTCATCGATTGGCGTGACCAACTAGCGTAGGCGCGCAAGAAGCAAAGGCGCCTGGAAGGAAGGCAGCGTGAATCGGGTTGTTAATGGCCAATTAAGTAAGTAAGTGAGTATAAGACGTTAGGTCACTTAAACCTCAGGTCAAACATTTTCAACGAAAAGAAATTTAAAAAAATATATCTTCGGCGACTAGGTCTCATCAGATTTCTTTCAAAAATCTGTCGATCGAAGTCGACACTCGTGCATAGCAAACACAACATGGGTGATGTGAAAAGATAGGTCGCAATCCTGACTGAAGGGTTGTTATGACCAATTATGACTCTCTTTAATCTTGACGTAAATCCAATGCCAAGTTAAAACCAATGACTGCTTTTCTATGAGTAGAACTTGATTGACACGATTATATCAGATTCCTTGACGAAACGTGCTAAACATGACACCATTCTGCAAGCTCAGGTTATTACAGGGAGGATTGTCATGAAGGCATTAGCTGACTCCCATTGTCCCCTTTTTTCATTCTATATACGTGCATAAATTTGTGTTATATTCTAAAATAAATCCGTATATACTTTTGATCTTTTTGGATTTCTTATTATTTGTTTTATTCTACAATTTAATTGAAAAATTTATGTATGCATACGTGCACCATAAAATATATTGTGGCATTTATTTTGATTTAATTTTTTTTATTCAAATCATTGAAAACTAAAAGCAAAAACAGTATAAGGTACCATTTCGAATTTAGTAGAACGTGATAAATGAGTGCGTTCTATAAATTTGATGATTTTGCGGCAAATAGATTCAATTTAAATGTAGTCAACACAATTATTTGGTGTACATGTGTAAACAACACATAATTAAACAAACAATGCCAACCAAAAACTATATGAACTAAGGAATCTGCTAAATACTTTCAGTATGTTTACACATACGTACCTACATTACGGTTATTACAACCCTTTAGGCAGGATTACGACCTAGTTTCTCACACCACTTACGTGTTTGTTAATTTTATACAAGAGTGGTGGGACCTACAGATTAAAGTCGACTCCGAACGACAGATTTGGAGAAACTTTTTCGTGGCAATTTATTACTCTCAGAGTTTTTGCCAGAAATCAGCTGAGGGGTTCGAGATATTCGAGATGCATGACCTGGAATTTGAAATATGGCCTCACGTCTAATAAGCCAATACACTTCCTACTAGACTACAATGACTTCAGTATGAATACAGCATCAATAAAATAAAAAAAGATTTCACGGTAAAAATACAGAAAAAACGAGATGATTTTCCGTGTGTAGCCTGAAAACCCATTTTGAAAATTTTCTCTTCAGATATCTAAAACTTTCTAAGCCAGGTAGTTCTATCTCGCCTATCTTATTAAAACAGATTTCAGTTGACGTATTGCATTGAATACACAAAACGTTTAATGAATTTGTGTGTAAATCGATAACGAAAAGGCACGCATATTTGCAAATATTTATGGAAAAGTATTCATCAGAATTCAAATGTATTTTGTGTTGTATGCATTACATGCAGGTTCCTATCAAAATACATAAAATCGATGCAATTTTCATTACATTAACATGTGTGTTATCAGCATGAACGCGCTACAAAACTTAATAAACAGACATGTAGTAATATGGACATAATCTATGTGGCGAAGCGAAAATAGTTTTTTATTACCTACAATTGCTTTAATGATACACAAACACGTTTGTTACACCATTTTTAAGAATTGTCGTAAAAACGAACATTTGGTGGTATGGTGGTAGTCTAGTGAGTAGTGTATTGGTTTCCTAAATTAGTAGTTTTCTGCCAAAGGTTCGGGCAGTAAATGTATTGTCAAGAAAAACTTCCCAAATCTGTATATCAGATTCAAGAGAATCTAGGTCGTAAAGAGTTTTAAAGGCCAAAAGTGCATGTAAGTATGTTACCCGGCATGACGCCAAAAATCTATAAGTACAATCGAAAACGACATTAAATAAAATTTTACAAGACGGGAATTACAATGTTTTATATGACGATTATAAAAACGATGGTAGGTAAGAATATTTTGTAATAAAACACGAATCCGTTTGCTTGGATTGTCCTAGTAGATTCATGCCACTTTTAGTGGAGTCTTACTGACGTGCAAGAATTTTTCATTAGTATAGAATTGAATGAATGGACTCTAAGTAGGATGCAAAAAACGAGGACGTCTTGTTAGTTAGAAAATAATTAAAATTTCACTACAAGTCGGTATAACAGCAGTAATTAAGGATCAATCTGTAAGGTTTTTACTGAAGTTCACAATAGTTCAACGAAATGACCAAGTACTCTCACTTGTTTAAACCATTTAGCCAGGATGATGACCTACCTTCTCACACGATCCATGTATATCTGTTAATTTTATACATCAGTGGCAGGACGTACATTTTAAAGTCGACTCCGGACGACTGATTTTTGAGAAACTTTGTCATGGCAATTTTTATTTACTCTCAGAGTTTTTGCCAGAAATCTGCTGAGAGGAAGTCGCCGAAGAAATACTTTTTGTATTTTGTTTTGATGTCTGACCTGGGGCTCGAACCCTGGCTTTACGTCTAATAAGCCAACCCACTACCTACTAGACTACGGCGACTTTTAAAGATAGGAGCTCATAATGAAAGAGGATATTGTCTTATATTCTTTAGAAATTCCCTCGTCATTTGTCAATGATATCCATCTGTTCCTAATGAATTGAGATACACTTTTTTAATATTCGTCTCAGCTTTTATTTATCATTTTTTTTATTACACAAGAACGACTTTAATTTAAAATCAAGGCGATTTTGTTAAGTTTGATTCATATTTCGTTTAAAAAATTGTAAAAATTATTATCAGACCTCGATAAAATCTACAATTTTCCACTCCTGGTAATTGAGATCGTTTGAAAGTATTTTGGTATTATGCTGCTGTTGTCTGTTGGCTTATTCCATCAGACTAAAGTTCGGTACAAACCAGTGATCAGCAATGAATCGTTTTTTCGCTACTTATAAGCACTCATGAAATTTTGAATATAAGTGAGTCAACAATATTGGAATTTAACTACTTTGTTTCATTCGTGCTCTCTAGAACGTTGACTTATAAGTATGAGTACAATGAGTATGAGTACAACGTTGACATCAAACTCAACCCATTCGAAATATGTTTGATTCATAAGCCTACTCATTCGGATTCATAACTTTAGAAAAATACTTATAAATGATTCGAGTAACTCGAATCATTCATCAAAATCTACAGTCTTAGTTGTTGTTGCATTTACAAAAAAAGAAGAAATAAAAAGACGAAGACAGCAAGCAAAGCAACACACAACCTTCTAGTGAGTATTGCAGTGTTCCTAAGCGAATCGTGCTTATTTTGCGATTCTTGTAATTTTTGTGTCATGGAAAGTCGAAATCAACAACATCATACCTGTTGTTATGAGTATGAGTATGATTCGATTCTACTCATCTCATTGTTGACCTCTGGTACGAACTTCAACAATATGGAAAATCAAATGTTGATATATTCCTTTTATTTCTGTTCGCTGTATAAAATTGTAAACATAAAAAGTTAGTGGAGCTGTACAATAGATTTTATTGGTAACTATTCCATACCTGCGACCAGCGTTGTCATTTGCCAAGTTTTCCCTTTTAATAACACGAAATATTTACATTTTTAAATAAAATATTGTGTATTTTACTAGTTGTTGATATTAATGTTGATACTTTGTAAAAAAAAGTTTTTTTCCCAGAAATAAAAAGTTTTTAAAAAAACTTACTGACAACGCTGCCTGCGACATACATTTTCTATATTCATTTAACCACGATTTTTTTCCAAAATAATCTATACCGTCTATTAAACACAAATTAAACAGAAAAACAATAACCATCTGATACAATGGATACCAAAAGTAAATTTTTTTGTTGTGCAGCCATTCTATAGCAAAATCTATACGTATTTATTGCAATAACAATCCACAACAACTAGCCACGCGTTTTAAGCATGCCGCATACTAGCAATAATCATTGTGTTACGGTTCTGTTGAAAGCTAACAAGTGAATGCTCACTTTTATTGAAAAATATGGGGGCTTTCAAATCAAGTGTCATAAATATTATTCTTAATAGCCGAGTCAAAAAAAAAAATTATCGTTGTACAATAATACTGATACGTTACCAAATTTTGTTTATTCGTTAAGAATTTGAAATTTGTAGGTGAGGCTGTTTAAAATAGGTAGTTTTGTGTTGCAGTTTTTAGCTTGAAGTTGTAGCCTAAAAATATCGTATTGATGGTAACGCACGTCAATCTTATGTTCAATTGTCTTAAAAACAAAAATGATTTTTTTCATGTTATTTTTTAACACCATTGTGTGGAGGTAAAAATTTAAGATCGAAAAGAAACTAATTTATGACAAATGTAATCACATGCACTTTACACTAATCACAAGGATATAATGAACCGTGAACAAAACGTGGAGTGATTCAGCGATCATTGATTGTTTTGTTAGCAATGGGTGGACTAGTAGGTAGTGTGTTGGCTTATTAGACGTAATGTCTTGGTTCTTGGCATCTCTAACTAAACGAAATATGAAAAAATATTTCTTCAGCGACCTCCATTCAGCAGATTTCTTGGAAAAATCTCTGAGGGTAAATAAAATGGCCATGGAAAGTTTCTCAAGAAATCTGTCGTTCAGAGTCTACTTTTAAAAGTAGGTCGCACCACTCATGTATATTAACGTACACAACATGGTGTAAGAAACTAGGTCGTAAGCCTGACTAAGGGGTTGTAATGACCAATTATGTTATGTATGTAATGGGTGGACGTATAGTCGCCATAGTTTAGTAGGCAGTGTGTTGCCTTATTAGACATAAGCCATCACTTTAAACCCCACGTCAAACATGTCCAACAAAAGAAAATATTTCTTCTGTGACCGCCGTCCAGTAGAGTTATTTCAAAAACTCTGACAGTGAATAAAATTTACATGAAAAGGTTTCTGAAAAAACTGTCGTCCGGGGTCGAGTTTAAATTGTAGTTTCCGCCACTCACAACATGGGTGATCGTCATTCTGAAGGGTTGTAATGATCAATTATGTACGTATGGAATGGGTTAAGATTTAGCTTAGGTTGAATTTAATTATCAACGGTCAAGGCTTAGCTAAGTTAGAATCTGGTTTCAAGACCTTGGAAAATAATAAAATTTTCGTTCCACGCTTACTTTTCATTCAAATTTACTTAATACGCTTTAACAAACCGATATTTGGATTACGGCCTATTTACTGACTACGGCCTGGATTATTATCCTGGTTAGATTACATGGCATCCTTAGCTTATTTCTTATAACGCCTCCAAGGTCATCCTCTCACCGACGTCTGCTGATCAATCTCATCCGAACATCCTCTTATAATAGAAGCCGCTGGCATTCAATACCCTTTGCAATATTCGTGTCGTTGACGAGTTCATACAACTGATTGTCAATTGGGATGCATAAATCATAGCCAACTCGCACAGGACCGAAGATCTTGCAAAGAACATATTTTTTTAAATAATTTTTGTGGCGACTTTCTCTCACCAAAATCTCCGACTCGACTTTAATCTGTAGACCCTACCACTCATATAATACCATTAGCACATATAACGTAAAATGGTGTGAGAAGCTAGGTCGTAACCGAAGGTTGTAATGGCCAATTATGTATGTTATGTTATGTAGGAAAGGCAGTTGTATGGTATGTAACAGCGTCTAAGCTCGTGCCTCTTAAAGAAGACTATAGAGGATAAAACTGTTGTATAGCAATTACATTGTCCACAGATTAATTACCTTTCAAGAGAATACATCATGTTCACCAGATTGATTTTAAGCTTGACTTATGGACTGATATCTTAAATTACCGAAGCGTTTCAAACATTATTAGAGGCAGGCGCTACTCCGTATAGACAATGCACCCAGTCCACGTCTGCTCTGCTGCGGTTTCTTCTATGCATAATAGGAATGTGTGTCTGAAAATTCTCAGTCAAGCTTCCTTGGCCAATACAAAGCATTTTATGGCCAAATTTCATTTTCTCTTGCCTGTTGGCTTGCCTTTAACGTGAATGCCTTTTACTGTCATTTTGGTTTCATTGAAATTTTTTTATTTTTCAACTCCTTCATTCACTTACCTATCAAATTTTTCGACGTTCCCTACAGTTATTTGTTTGTTGGCATTTTTTGCGAGTTTTAAGTGTGTATGTGTTGTATGAGTGGTTGAATATTTTTGCTATTTGAAATCAAATAAGTTGCGGAATGTTTTTACGCAACCATCCTGTACTCAGTTGTTGCTGACGTTGGAATAATATGTTTTCGTTTCGTTTACCAGTGCCTGCTACTTGCTGCATCTTTTTGAGTCATGCAACAATTTGCAGTAATAGTGCAGTATGTGCAATACTTTTATACTGTTTTTGTTTTCTTTAGTGCTTCCAATCCAGGGATACTCTGACTTACTTTGTTCTTTTTGGTTGTTTGTTGTTTTGAACGCTGAAAACGTTTGTCTAACAAGTTTGAAAGAGGAGAAGACTTTTAGTAGAAATGATGCACAATGGGGTGAGCAATAAATGTGAAAAACGAGTTTATTTTTTCTTTATTGCACACATGCATGCCATTTCCTGCAGAATGTGCTGTGTGCTCTGAAATGTTGACTTGTGCTTGGGTAGGAAACATTTTACTGAAAAAAATCGATTAGGATTGTATGGGCGGTGTTGCGATGGGCGTGGCCAAATAACAGAATGCTGAGTACCAATTTTCAATAATCTAGCACAATGTATGAAGTGGAACCACTATGTGCCGTTTTCACTAAATCCATAGATGTTAGTCTCAGATATACTACTTTTGTTCAAAGGGTAGCTGCATGGAGCGCAGTGAAACCAGCGAATGAACTTGAGACTTGTATTATTGGTCAAAAAATTTAAATACTTCTCATTTCCGATACATTTTCCACAATCTTTTGTATATTTTACAGACTTTTCCGTTCAACTCACTGGGTGAAGGCATACATAATTATCCCAATCACGAATAATAATTCCATGGGAGCTTTTTTTCCTTTTCCAATTCTTTATCTTATCAATAAAAATTTACATTAAATTTCTCGCTTTTGCCTCTTAAGAAATTTATAGAGAATAATCGTGATTGGGTTGAATATTGATCTGGTTTTGAGAGAAATACTTATTATATAGTGTTGGCCATCTATCGGGTTAAATTTGAACTATCGGTTATTTCGAATCTGGCAATACTTATCTCATTCTATTCTGTCGAAAAATTCAGTATATTATCTCCACTGAGCGGAATGTATCGATTTGCGTTTGAGCAACGTTGGGATTTATTGGGCCAATGAGATACTGAACGGTGATGTTGATTTTGTCAAAATTTTGTCGGATGAAGCTCATTTTCACCTTGGTGGGTACGTAAGTAATTAAAATTGCCGTATTTGGGGCTTAGCAAAACTCCACGTCGTCTTAAACCCATTACGAGTGACTGTTTGGTGCGGCTTGTAGAGCGGACGTATCATTGGCTCATATTTCTTTGAAAATTATGTAAACGATGTTTTGTTTCAACAGTACGGTGCAACTTGTCACATTTCTTGCCACAATAGATTTATTGCGTAAAACGTTTGATGGCCGTTTGTTGGCCGTTTGATTAGCCGAAATGGTGATGTCATGGCCGCCGAGAAGCTGCGGTTTGACACGGTTGGGCTATTTTCTGTGGGGCGCCGTAAGAGAAAAGTGTTATGTCGACAAACCAGAGACAATTTAGCATTTGAAGGTCAACATTCGTGCTGCCATTGACGAGATAAGACCCCATAACTCAGAAAAGTGAACGAAAATTGTTCCGATGGAATGCGGTACTTTGAGACCAGCTGCGGCAGAAATATGAATGAAATAATTTTTCATTTCTATTTGGAACAATTGTATTTCACAACAAAACAATAAATTATGGAAAACTTCAAATCGTTTTTGTTTTGCATTGAATTTTTAAATTTAAACTTTTTAATTACCCACTTTATATAGTTCCAGCCCATTGTGAATCCTGTCTACAACTTTTAAACCGAATCAGGTGATGCATTTCATTTTTTTACTCTACAGTGATGGCACAAGAAAAAAGAATGAAACAAATAATTGATGGTTTGAACAGCAATATTGGATTTTTTAAAAATTGTTTTCGTAAATAAATACATGTTTTTTCTTTGGCATTTATTTTTAACTTTTATGCTTATTATTATTATTTTTATTCTTATTGTGCTTATTTCGTTGCCTGTCATAATACTGTTTTTCAAGTGTTTTTTGTCTCAGAAAGAAATTTTGTTGAAGAAATTAAATTGTAGACTTTGTTATTATTATTTCTATTTTTTTATTTTTTTGGTGCTGTTGTGTAAGTTAGTTGTAAAGTTTTCAAATACAATTCATTGTGATGTTGCATATTTTTGGCTGGCAGATAAATAAAATTCATTGCAGGAGCGCTTATTTAATGTCTGAAGAAGAAATTTTTAAAAAATTTTCCCACTGGATTGTTATGATTTGAAGTTATGAAAATTGTACATAAATTTGAAGACTGTGTAAAGAGAGATCAAAAGGAAGATAGTAGGATAAATCTAGTAGTGCACCACAAGGTGCACATTATTTGCTTAAATCATTTGAAAGACTCAAATATCCTAGCGCAACATAAGTAATTATGTCATTGATAGCCTATGCTTTCTTATATTTCTTTAAAAAATTTGTCATTAATCATATGTCTTTGCAATAATGGAAACTGACTCATAGATTAGGTTAGGTAAAATGACGAACTCTTCTTGAAGTAAGGAACCAGCTTAAGCCAGCATTTAATCCCATTGTGATTCCACAATCAATATTTAAACCGAGAATCGGATATTACTTAGAGTTTATGAGCCGCAGATATTTAACTTCCAGAAGATTTCTGGTTTCTCACACCACTTATGTTGTGTGTTTTAATTTCATACATGAGTGGCGTGACCTACAGTTTAAAATCGACTCCGAACGACAGATTTTTTTGAGAAACTTTCCATGTTTTATTTATTTAATTTGAGAGTTTTTGCCAGAAATTTGCTGAGAGGAAGCCGTCGAAGAAATATTTTTTGTATTTTCGTTTTGATCGTTATGCCACACTACCTACTAGACTACGGAGATTTCAAAAATTAACTCCATAATTAGTGATGCATCTACAGTAAAATACGGAATACTTTTTGCTATACTTAGTTGATAAGCAGTTGAAAAAATTATTGCATTAGTGTTGGTCTTTAAAATCTTTATTATTTTACCGATAGGAAAACTTCAAAGGCATTATTGAAATCAAACTTATCGAATATGAAACAGATTGGCAGCTATTCTATTGGAACCATGAATACTGTTTATACTTTCAATCGTTAGCTTGTGTTAGGTAGGTAGGTTGGAGTGGTAGCTTTGATACCAAAGCTAACTGGGGCACCCGTTGAGATGTACTGACCGAATTTCACCAAACTCATCGGAGAAGTTTATCACCCCAGGGTCTACACAATTAACTTGTGTTGTATTGAAAGATAATTATAAGACCTATTTTTAATCCTGACTGAAGGGTTGTACTGACCGATTATTTTTTCATTAATGCGATAACGAGTCTGTTAAAACAAAGATAGTTCAGATTTCTATGTTTTTATCTGAAGATTTCTAAGAGTATAACAAAAAATACTGTCTGTAAAGATTGCAAGATTAAACCAACAGTGAAAAGTTTATTAGCAGTACTTCTAGGATGTGGTGAATAGTTTACATAAAAAAATCTTACAAAAATTATTTTGAAAGGAATAACCTTAACGTCGAATAAATAAAAATGTTTTGTAAAGAATTTATTGCAACATATTGTTACGAAAACGTAATAAGTTAACATTAAAATTATAAACAAAAGCAACAAAAACATAACAATGAATTTGTTTACAAATTATCGCACTGTTTAGTATAACAACAAACATCAGCATAAAAAATTATAAACAAGTACACAAAAATACACAAACAACACTACAACAATAAATGTAAACAAAATACACAAACAACAATAATGAATAATGTTTACATTTATAGAGATTTCGAGCAGGCGAAGTCGTGAACATTCGCCTTCAAGAACATTCATCTGTTTACTTTGCCATATAAAAGGCAAGGAAAAGCAGGCTACTAAGTTATTGAAGTTCAGTCAGTCTTGTGTGAGGATGCGGTCTGTTTGAAGAGGCTAATCGTGGTTTGAAGATCTTCGTTACAAAGGTCTGTCTAGTAATTGTTATTGTTTATGCCAAGGTGGTAAACAGAGGAATAACAAACAAAGCAATTGTTGTTGTTTACATAAAGTTGTGAACACACAGAATTGTGCGAATAATAAATAATTTTAAATAAAACTTGAGAAGATGGGCTTAAATCTGCAGTTACTGCTATTTTTATCAATATCACTTTTACTAATATTTCTATTTGTACTGTTAGTTACTACTCTGTTAAATATAACAAACTCTGATTGTCATTTATACAGGCTGAGTTCTTTCTAGTATATTCGACTGTTCATATTGTTGTAAACTGAATTCTACTATTAATAAAATTACATTAAATATTAAACAAATTATTTATTTTGTTTACATGGTGCCGAAACCCGTAGTGGAAAAAATAATAAATACAGCAATAAGAATAATTTAAGAACTCATTGTTTGACCTATATTTTAAAATGGCAGACGCCTGCAATTTCTTAAGACCGCCGAAGTCATTAATGATAGAACACGACAAAGATATGGCCAAAGAATGGAAACTGTGGAAGCAGCAGTATGAATATTTTGAGGTTGCAACACGATTAGATAAAAAACCCGAAAATATACAATTTGCAACATTTATGTCATCCATTGGCTACTCGGCAATACAAATTTACAATTCGTTGCCGGCGACAACTAACGAAACGCTAGCCGTCGTTAAAGGAAAGTTCGAGAAATATTTTACACCAAAGCCGAACACAACCTTTGAACGATATAAGTTTCATAAAATTATGCAAAATGATGGAGAAACCGTTGATGAGTATATCACTAGATTAAGACTACAGGTAAAAATTGCAATTTTGAAGCATTAACTGATAGTATTTTACGGGATCAACTCATTCTTGGCATTAAAAGTGACACCATCCGTACAAAAGCTGCTGTCAGAAGACATAACCTTAGAACAAGCCCTTCAAATCGGTCAAGCCACCGAATTAGCACAAAAACAAACTGCAGAAATACATAGCGAAAGCGATAAAAATGTAAATAAAAATCACACAGTTCGCAATTGTCCAGCTTTTCGCCATTAGTGCAAGAAATGCAAAAGAAAAAACCATTATGAAAGCATGTGCAAGACAAAGGCAAAATATAAGTTTGATAAAAACAGAAATATTGATTTTTGTGAACAAAAAGAATTTAAAGGTAGCGACAGTGACGCCGACAGCGCTGCCCACAGTGACGTGGAGCTATTCATTGCTTGTGTTACGAAAAATAATAGACAAGAAAAAGAGAAATTTACAGAAACTTTAACTATCGGAGAGAAAAATTAAGATATTAAACTTGATACTGGTGCTCAGTGTAATGTTCTGCCAAAAAGTGTGATCGATGAGCTTAAAACATTTAATAAAGAAATTAGCATTAAGCCTTGCCGCGTAAAAAATCTAGTGTCCTTTGGAAACCATAAAATGAATGTTGTAGGTGAGGTTTTGTTGACATGCAAAATAGGCTAGAAAAAATGCAAAATTTATTTCAAGATCGTGAACGAAAACGTAAAACCAATACTCGGAGCAAACTCGTGTGAGAAACTACACTTAGTAAAAAGAATACAAGAACTGGAAATTGCTGAAAACTTATTTGAAGGCCTTGGGTGCATTAAAAATTTTGTTTACGATATAGACTTAGTTGAAAACCCACGTTTTGAAATTTCCCCCGAAAGGCGAATAGCATTTAAAATTCAAGAACAGGTAAAAGCCGAACTTGACAAAATGGTAAGCATGGGAGTAATAGAACCTACTAATGAACCAACACCCGCAGTATCTCCAATGGTAGTAGTACGTAAAAATAACAAAATTAGGATTTGTATAGACCCTACCAGCGTTAACAAAAATATTAAACGTCGCCACTACCCCATGAACACTCTAGAAGAAATTGCCGCTCAATTGAAAGGTGCAAAATTTTTCTCAGTTCTTGGCTGTAAAAAGGGGTTTTGACAAATTCCGGTCACAAACCGAACGAAAAAAATACTAACTTTCTCTACTCCTTGGGGTCGGTATTCCTGTAAAAGGTTACCATTTGGAATTTCATCAGCACCCGAAATCTTTCAATGTGTTATGCAACAACTCTTCTCACGTTTATCAAACGTGAAAGTTGCTATAGATGACATCTTAATACAAGCTAACAACTTAGATGAACTTCGTGCAACTACAAAAAAGGTTATTGATATAATTAAATCAAATGGATTAAAATTAAATAAAGAAAAATGTAAATTTGAGCAAAGAAAAATCAAATTCCTAGGTCATGTTATAAGCGAAGCAGGTTTGTCTCCAGACCCAGAAAAAATAGACGCTGTCAATCGACTTAAGCCACCAAATAACAAGAAGGAGTTGCAAAGGGTCTTAGGTAAGTTTACATATTTGAGTAAATTCATTAAAAATTTTTCACATATTACTGCACCATTACGAGCATTACTAGAAAAATCAACCAACAACAAGCATTTGACAAATTAAAAGAAGCTATTAGCAAACCACCAGTTTTGAAATTGTACGATGTCAACAAAGATGTCAAGCTACAGGTTGACTCTAGCTCTTACGCGATGGGTGCAGTACTGCTACAGAACGATCAGCCTGTAGCTTATGCTTCCAAATCCTTATCAAACACTCAGTCGAGGTATTCCCAAATCGAAAAAGAGGCACTTGCCGTAAAATTTGGATGCGAAAAATTTCACCAATATGTCTGGGGCAAAGACATCGTTATCGAATCTGATCATAAACCGTTAGAGTCTATTTCCAAAAAACCTCTACATTCGTCTCCATCGCGACTGCTGAATATCAGATTAAGTTTGTTAACGTACAACCCAAAAATAGTATACAAACCTGTCATCAAAATGTCCTTAGCAGATCCTCTGAGTCGAGATTGCATTAATAAAGTTAACAAAGAAGAGGATGAGAATCTGGAAATTCAGACAATATTGTCAATTTGTGACAAGGAATTAGAAACGTTAAAACAAGAAACAGTTTCTGATAATATCTGCCAAAAGTTGATAAAGCTGATACGAACGGGTTGGCCAAAGTCTAAAGAAAATCTGCTGATTGAGTTGAAACAATATTGGGATTTTAGAGATGAGCTATCAATAAATGACGACGGTATAATTTTTAAAGCCTCTAAAGTTTTCGTACCTAAAAAACTGAGAGAGAAATTTTTAAGAGATATTCACACTGGTCATTTCAGTTATGCTAAGTGTGTAGGTATGGCACGAGAATCAGTATTTTGGCCTCGTATGAGTCAGGACATTCATAATTTTATTCAAAAATGTGCAGCGTGCCAAGTTTACCAACGGAAAAATACGAAAATTAAAATCGGCGAAAAACATATACCATCCCATGGGTTTGAAATAGGAGCAACCGACCTGTTTCACTTCAATTACGACGAGTATGTTGTTTTCATTGACAGCTACTCGGGCTACCTCAAATTTAAAAAACTTAGCGAAACAACTTCAAAGCAAGTAATTTCATTCCTAAAAGAGATTTTCTCCACGTTTGGTCCCCCTCTTACTTTAGAAACTGACAATGGTCCTCAATTTTCAAGCAGTGAATTTAAACTTTTTTCATCAACTTGGAAATTCAATCATCGCACCAGTTCGCCGTATCACCCAAGTGGAAACGGTTTGGCAGAAAAGGCAGTGCAGATTGCAAAAAATATCCTCAAAAAATCAACATATGACAACAGCGATTACTATTTAGGACTTCTAAACTACATGAACACGCCACGAGGAAATTTTGGTTCACCATCTCAACGCCTCTTTGGCCATGCCACGAGAAGTATACTACCAACATCAAAAGACACACTTCTTTCATCAGAAAGCCAAAGAATATCAAAATATTTGAAAGATGAAAGAGATAAGCAAAGCGAGTACGCAAATCGTGGTGCAAGAGTCAGTCCACCCCAATTTACTGAAGGTGATACAGTAGTCACTAGAACGCAAAACCAAAGTACTTGGAATCCAGCAGTAGTTAAGGCACAGATCCATCCTCGTTCTTATTTCATTGAAGATGCAAATGGAAATCAGTATCGTAGAAATTCGCAAGACATCAGACTATCTCAAGCTAAAATTGCGCCTACAGCCGATGTTGTTGCTGATTCTTCAAGTCTATCCAATGTCTTTCAACCACCAAGCTCCAAAAAGGAACCACCTCTCGTCCTTAGAAGATCTTCCAGAATAAAAACTCAACCACAACGTCTTCAGTATAGTTAATTCGTATTAAAAGAAGAGGGATGAGAAGATGGGCTTAAATCTGCAGTTACTGCTATTTTTATCAATATCACTTTTACTACTATTTCTATTTGTACTGTTAGTTACTACTCTGTTAAATATAACAAACTCTGATTGTCATTTATAAAGGCTCAGTTCTTTCTAGTATATTCGACTGTTCATATTGTTGTAAACTGAATTCTACTATTAATAAAATTACATTAAATATTAAACAAATTATTTATTTTGTTTACAAAACTAAACACAGCTTTATTTTTATTTTATTTTCAATCTACGAGTTCATATTCTAAGCGGTTTTAAAAGGTCAAAACGTAACAATATTCAAATAAACCTTAACTACCCTATGTTAACCCATAACCCATTTCCTTTATCAAAACACTTAGTATTAAATATAATAGAACTTTTCGAAAACTTTTCGTATTAATTTTAAACGCTTTAGCGACTGTCGCAACGTCTCTTAAAGGCACTCCTGATATCGAACAAAAAAAGAAAACTGGATGAAATAAGAACAGTAACGACGAATTGAGGATGAAAATTACCGCATTGTCTTAACTCATTCAAGTGCATTTCGCCATCATTTTAAGCAGTATAATAAAAGCGACTCAATATGCACTCTTCAAAGGCAAACATGCATTTTAATATGCACAGTATGGAAGAACACATTAAAAGGCAATAAGCGGCGCAGATAATATAATAAAAACAACACTACACTTCAACACTACTCCTTTTTATATATATAGCCTCACGTTCGTTATTGTAAGGATTTGGATGTCATCTTATGACTTTTTTTTTTTTTCATCTTATGACTGTGTGATTTTCTATGTGTATGACAGTCACTTTTATTTTACGAGTGTAAAGCATGTATAATTTCAGTTCGTTAGTTGTGCAACTATTGACCCATTATTGAGTTAATACATACTGTTATACTGACTTTACTACAAGCAATACTCAATCTACTGGTAATGATAACAATTGAGGAAGACAAAAGAAGTTGAAGGAGGTGCAATACTATTCAACAATCATGCAGTCATCATCTGGTAGGTGTGATTTTGTAACAATTGTGTGTTGCTTGATGCAAAATGTAAAGATAGCAACGTTTGTTTCTCATCTGATACATTAAGCATTGGGATCACTGAGCATTCAATCATGCATCAATTTTTTCTTGTCATCCGATAAACAGCAACGGAAATTCTAGCAAATGTTCTTGAAAATGTATAAAAAATAAAAGAAAAGCATAACTATTGAAAAAATTATAGGAGAATAACTAAGATTATACTGCACAATATATATAAATACATACCATGTGTACATATATGCAGTTGATACTAGCAAACGTACCTTCGACTCGTTTATATAGAGGAATTTATGCAAATCAATACAAAGTTAAGGACCAGGATTTTTACAAACGACCACCACTTACTCCTTAGAATATAATAGAAAAACTGTAGTTGGAAGATGGAAAAGGAATGTTTCACATACGAACAGACAGGCTCCTAGGGAAATGCTGTACCCATTCGATTAGCCAATCGTCCATCGACATTTGTTTTCTATAAGAAAGAAACGCACTGTAGATGATTGCTGGCAAATCCCGGTAATATCTGGAAACATTTTACTAACTAAGCCCTGTTCAGACTACCGCTCTCGGAAATTGCCGGTAGTTCAGATGTGGGAAAGTTATTTGCATTAACCTTCCAAATGCTTTGTGTGGTGGTCAAAAGAGTATGATTGATAAAATTTTGTTTCATTTGTCAAAACTAAAAGTTATTAAAAAGAAATAATAAGAGTGCAGAACTTCGGGTCTTTTCAAAAAGATTTCTGAGAATTTTACAATTGATAACGGCCATCTTGCAATTAATTGAATTGAGAACTGAGAACTTGAGAAATTAATTAAACTGAATAAACAGTTTGTTTTGCTAACATTCATAACACACAACAACACATCCAGGTAATAGCGTTGTTTTATAAAAAATAGTATTCTGTGCGATCAACGCACGTCCTCAACTTTGCGACTGCCATAATACGCTTGCCGACAGGACTATTCGCTAAATAATGGATAAATTCGAGTCCACTGGTTCAATAAACAATCAAACAACAGCCGTTCGCCAATGAAATGGTAGATATGGCGAAAACATCGCCGCTGTCAATGAAAGTGCTTAGGAGAATCCTAAGCAGTTATTTTCGCGTTGCTCGTCCCTTCACAAACCACAATTTAGTGAAATTTGAGTTATGTCTTAGGCCTGCATTCGTTCAAAATTTAAATAACAGAGGAACTGAGGGTAAGTTACCATAAAAAGAGACTTGTGTTCGATGTATTAGCTCTAGAGCAGTTGGCATCAGACCATAATATCCATTTTTGGATACGTGAGCAAAAAAATTGTCGAATTTGGATTGATACTTCATTAGATTTAAGAGCGTCCAATTCCTCCCGAAAAAGTTAATATTTGGTTTGGGCTCATCGGCACATTTTTTTTGAGAAAGACGTTGGTCAGGCGATCACTGGCAATGGCGAGAGCTATGGATTGATGATTACCAACTTCTTTTTATCTGAACATACAATACACTTAAACATTCGTTCAAAATCAATTTGATAACATAATTCCTCCCCAAAGTGGACCTCTTCTCTGGCCCTCTCGTACGTGTGATTTGATGCCTCTGCATAAGCTTTTATAAGACTATGTCTGTTAAATCATTGGGTAAAGCCTACAAGCTAGCAACTTTTGAAGCACTGTAAGGCAATATTCAAGCTACCATTGACATTCATTGGGCGGATTTATTGGAAAAGGTAGCCGCAGCGGATATAAGCAGGAAATCATCTTTAAAAAAATAAATACCATGAAATTATATCCCAGTTTATGGTAAAAAACTCCAGCAATATTTCTGTTTTGTACTATCAGTTTAAGATCTTCAGCTCACAGAACTACACCTTATACTATCGGCATAAAATGAGCACGTTTGAGTTTTTCTATTTCAAATTTTATAATTTGTTATGTTCTTTTTTTACTAGGACGAACCTTGAATGTTCGCTTATCATACAAACAAACTTTTATGTTTTTTAAATGAAAATTTTAAAAGTTGTGAAAATTGGCAAGAACTTTTGTACATAATCGTATTACAAATAACAAATGGAATGGAGATGATAATTTGAGCCAATAACCAAAATGGAAATTTTTCAAGATAGGAAGTGTGAGAGTGCCTTTAAACAAATTCGTAATCCACTTGATTTAATAAATAAAAAATTACGAGAAGGCAGTTCGACTTCATCTTCTTGGATTGTAACTGGCAGTATAGAATTAAATTTCGTTAAAATCTCAATAAAATTATAATACTCTACTCTACCATACATTTAAGCGAAATATATCTTCAATAAGGTAACTGGGTGTAATATTACATACATACATAATAATGCATTCCTTCCTTCAGTGTTAAATAATATTAAAATAATATTACAATTTCCAATATTTGGTAATGTTTAATAGGCTACTCTTTATTTTAAAATTTCAAGTAGGCGAGGTGCCACGCAAACATACCCAATAAGTATTTAATGGCGCATATCTCATAAACTGCAACAGCTAGAGTCCTCAAATTTTGCATGGACGACTTTGGTATATATGAACAAAATGGGCGGATTGGCTATAGTGGGCGTGTCGGCTCCCATAGTCCGTATATATACCTTATAGAATCGTAAACTATGCATTTGATCATGTTATGATATTTAGCAAAGTTGTTGCGCATGAGCCGGGGAAGGTTTCTAAGTTGGTATGACCAATTTCCGGCAGGTGGTGCCACTGAAAATTACTCAAAATGAATTAAATCGTAAACTGTGCATTCTTTAACTAAGTTGTTGCGCATGAGTCGACGGAGGTTGGTGCGATTAATTTCGGATGGATGGCGTCACCGAAAATTATTCAAAATGAATGACAAGCAATTGGTCGACCTACACCTCAAGCACGGAAAAAAGAGCATTACGAGCCTCAAAATCAGACGAGCATTGCCGCTGAGACCCGTTCGCTTGAACCACTTGAACAACGAGAAGTGAGATTAGAAACTGATCACATGCGTACTACTCAGGCCCATTCATCTGAATCATCAGGACAACAGGAAACAAAATCAATAAAATGATTCAAAATTAATTGGACATTTGTGTAATGTCTTTTCTTCAAATTTATTTTAGTTGGTGGCGCAGCAACACGCGCAGTGTACAGCTAGTAACATTTATTATTTATGCTTAATCTGTTAGTGACTATGCAATTTCGGATTAAATTCCATTCAAATTAATTACATACATACATTCATTTGAAATTATTTTGTTTAATTGTCGACTATAAAATTCTTTTCTATATGAACAGTGTCTTCCTCCTGTATCTTTAATCGTGTATATATTTCGTTTCATTTGCAGAAATTGTAAAATGACCACCAAATAAATAATGCAAATTATCATCGTTCCTGCATGCTGCTGTATGTCATTTGCATACATGTTCAGTGTGACATATATAGCCACACATACATACGATCGTCCTTTGGCTGAAAAGCAGCTATTTTTGGTTAATTAATGATTTCCAGGATATAATTTGAATCTGTATTCTCATATTACTGTATATAAACATGCATTCATACTGAGTGTTTTTATTTAAATACTTATAAATACATATTATAAAAGCTTTAAATGCATACGTGCTGTAATACTAACATACACTATTTGTGCTTTTAGTGAAATTTTTATGTGGAATACATTTAACAAGTAATGATAAGAAACCACAAATAAATAGAGGGAAACGTGCCAAATGGGGGTTTATGCAAACTAATGGCAACTTAAGTGGAAGGAAGATTTCAAACAAAGACGTACAATTTTCCAAGATTAATTATTAAGAGTATACGAGGAAGCAAAAAATCACTTATAAATATTTAAAAAGACAAATTTGGAAATGCTCCATTAATTTTAATTTTTTTCATTATTTTAAAACTCTGTAGTCATATGATACACTATTTCATATACACTAATCCCCCAATTTAGATCGCGGTTTGTTCAAAAAGTAATGGTCATTACAACCCTTCAGTTAGAATTGTGACCTAGCTTCTCACATCTCTTATATTATGTAATGCATTTCGTTTTATACATAAGTAGCGGGGAATACAGTTAAAAGTCGCCACTGATCGACAGATTTTTGGAAAAACTTATCTCGGCAACTTGATTTACTCTCAGAATTATTGGCAGAAATCTACTGGGAGAAAGTCGCCGAAAAAATATTTTTTCATATTTCGTTTTGTTGGGGATGCCTGACCTGGGATTTGAACCGTGGCCACACGTTTAATAAGTGAACACACTACCTACTAGACTACGACGAATTCAGTCCGTTTACAATCAAATTAAAATATTTTTTCTCGGTTAATCTACATCAAAAAGATATAATTCTGTGTGTATAGCCCTTTGGAAATCAAAAACTTTCTAAGCCTTGCTCATCTTATCAAAACATGTATCAAATGTGTGTGTGTAAACCAATAACGAAAAGGCATACATATTTGCGTATATTTATGGAGGAGTCTTGTTCAAGTGCAAGAGGTTTTCTGTTTAGTGCATTCCCCAATGTCGTCTAAATATGCTAACAATAGCAAATGTAAGTAGCCAACAAATTCGGAAAATTAATGTAATTGGCAAATTTCCTTAAAAAATGCAAGTCGTCAACAAATTTGCTGTAGAAAATTCATGTCATTGCCAAACACCTAAGACGACTTTAATCGAATAACAATGTAGGTCTAATTGAGACGTAAACTGAATGATTACTCTACTCACTGTCATTTCTTGTACACAAAATCAACATTACAGATTTGGTTAGTTGTATAAGTATGAAGTCTGACATCCCTTTCCAACACGTAAATAACTGAGCCGTATAAATTATTTTGTAATCTTGTAGAAGTCGCCGTAGTCTCCAAAACTCTTAAAATTGCCATGAAAGTTTTTTAAAAAAGTCTGTATTTCAGACCCGACTTTAAACTCTAGGTCTCGTCACTCATGGATAAAATGAACACACAAAACATGATTGGTATGAGAAACTAATGTTGTAATGATTTATTAAATAAGTAATTTTGTGGGAACAATTTTAATTTTAAGTCGCACGATAACAATTATAGACTGAAACACAAAAAGGTTCAATAATACATTCATAAAAGGTTAACGTTACTTAAGTTTGCCTAAATATTACAACATGAGTAACAATTTAGCTTTAATGTTCAAAACATTTTTTTTTATATTATTTTGCAACATTTGCAAATGTGGTATGTTTTTACAATGAACTTTTCGCTGTCTGTTGTCATGGAAAAACATGTAAAAGCGTAAGAGTTTTCTTCTTTTCCTTTTCTATTTGTAAAAAATGCAGGATAGTAATGTGAATCTAATTAATTAAATCGTTGGAATCTATTGCCTTTTGGCAATACATACGCACATGCAAACAAATCCTGAAAATGGAAAAATTTATTGTTGACGTAACATAATTCAGAAAGGAACATAGATTCAAATCGTAAATGTAATACGAGCATTTAGCGAACCAAACAAACAGCAAAAAAGATCTAGAAAAACAAACGAATTTACAATCAGTCAGAGGTCGACAGTATAATTCTCTATGTAAATACAGTAACTAAAATCATATGTCTGGATAGACATTTGGACTGTGTTCTTAAAGAGCGATTAAATCTGTCCAAGAGATGTTAAGGTCTAGTATGGAAGAAGCAGTAGAAAAGGGAAGTAAAGTTCGAGTATGCTACCAAAATCGAAGGTGATAGAAAATAAACTAAAGGAGCCGCGTAAGAAGTCGAAGGCATCGCAAAGGATGCATAGCTCATTAGCAATGCAATTTCTAACAGTATCCCTGTGTCCCAGAAACCATATAAAAGTTACATTTGAATGATCCGAAATTTTTCCAATAAATTCTCGGTATTCATGCACAAGGATGGACGTTGAAACTACATTCGTTACGGACTTAATCGCAGCCTGGCTGTCCGAGTAAATCAAGAGATATTCAGTGAAAATCCCATCACTCAACAAGCATTGTATCGCTTTCAAAATTGCCATGACGCCTGCTTTGAAAATACTACAGTGATCAGGCAGCTTATAAGAAAGTTAAACATCTGGACGAAGGCAAGTAAACAAGACAAACAAACAACAACAAAATACACACATTGTACGATACATAGAATTACATAAATACGTTGAATTATAAAAAAGTAAATAATTTTTTTATCTTAATCCACGATAAATCAATGTTTTTCTTCAAATTTTAAATACTTAACAATATGGCTCAAAACTGTTTGATCAAAGTGCTTATCCCTAAATAAATTCCTTTGTTTTATTCTTTTAATATATTGTACCACATAAAATATGGTTGTGATAAACATAATTTTACGATTATTTCCTGGTTATTCTAAATTTATTTCCCTGCTATCTTTCATATGGTTATTAAAAATATTAAACGTTTAAATAATTTTTATGCAAATAAATATTAAGACCAGTATGCGCTATGTGTACATACAGGTCACATTGTTTACGATATTTATTAACACAATAAATGGTACAGACTACGGGTAAAAAAGTTAAACAAAAATTAAAAACAAAAAATAGTTTTATTTGGCGCATTTTAAATTCGATATTTTCACTACCATTTATACCAGTAGAGAATAAGACTCCCACAAAACGAATTTATTTGGTTTTTTCTTATTTTCAAAAATGTTTATTGATAATCATTTCATTTATTTTTATTATTATTGGCTGTCCATTGATATCTGACAGTGTCAGTATTGGTTTAGACTCCACTAAGCCAATGTAATCTGATGTAATGGCTGTAACAGATAGCCTGGCAACAATTGGCTGCTACGCCAGCATACACAATATTTGGTATTGAATTTTTTGGTTGAGTCACTCTTATTTGATAACACAACACGAAAATTGGAATTGACAGCCTGCATATGGTTAGCAATAGATATATGCTTAAATATTACACCTCGCTATGATCCACCCTTGCCACATTTTATTAAAGTATATCAGGTGCTTAGGTAAGGTGACTAATGTAACGCTTTAAAAATCGATTTTATAGAGGATAAATGACTAAGCGAGCTGTTAAGGATCAAGAAAAAATTTTTGAAACGTTTTTATAGTGTATTTGGCGAATTTGATTTTAGAAAGTTCTGAATGTGTATACCAGAAATCAGCAATGTATCATTTTATCGGTACTCATAAGCAGTCATGAAATTTTGAATATATTATTTATATATTTATTTATTAATTACAATACAATTACAAATTATATTTTAATTATATACGAGCTGAGTAACTTTGACCATATGCTCGGTGTAGTGTCACAGCCCAGAGTCTCTGGTGGGAAACAAACCCACGACCCTCACGCTAATAGTTTAGAAACTATTCACTAGACTACCAGGGCACCAAATTTTGAATATAAATGAGTCAACAATATTGAAATTTAACTACTCTGATACATTTGTACTCACTACACCGTTGATTTATAAGCACACGTTGCAATGAGTATAAGTACAAAGTTGACATCAAACTCATACCATCCGAAATATGTTTGATTCATAAGCCTACTCATTCAGATTCATAACTTTAGAAAAATACTTACAATAATATAATTCTAATAACAATATAATTCTTATATATGATTCAAGTGACTCGAATCATTCATCGAAATTTACAGCCTTAGTTGTTATTGTACTTAGAAAAAAAGAAAAAAGACGTATAAGCAAAAAAGACAGAACAGCAAGCAGAGTAAACACATAACCTTTTAGTGAGTATTTTAGTGTTCGTAAGCGAATCATACTTCTTTTGTGATGCTTGAGTTATGGAGAGTCGAAATCAACAACATCATACGTGTTGTTTAGTATGAATATGATGATTACTTCAAACTTTGAATATGAGTAGAGGTTCCATGGTATTAAAATAATTATGAATGCGTATAAGTATCAGAAATTATAAGTATGACTCGATTCTACGCATCTTTCTAAATGCTCGTTGCTGATCTCTGTTGTATTCAATGTACTGTACTATAAGATATGTATGTATGTAATCCTACTGACTATAATTGGTTATAATGATTGACACCACGATATCGAACTTATACATTTTTTTGGTATTGCTTACGCTAAGTTCATCTTATATTAGCTGGAAAGCGAGAAGGATTATATTCTGATTGTATTGCTTTCTATTTGGATTCCGCTGCAGCCTATTTGGTCACAAATCTTTATTAATCGTAATTGCTTAGTTCATGACTGTCTATTGTCTAACGCCGAGGATTTGAGGCTCCGGATCAGTCCGTCTATATGTCATCATATAAATAAAAAAAAATGTCTCACTATTATGTTGAAAACAAGAGAATACTGAATAATTCTTATTTGGCAGTCCCATTTTACTAATAATAAAAACACTACAATAAAAGGAATTTAAAATCCCAGTGCAATAAAGGGTCTTCCTACAGGTAATTTAGAACTTTGACAGTATATAACACCTACCTACCTTGTTGTTTCCATTTTGTGAGTATATTTTACTAAATCACTATGGGTAGTGGACTCTGAAACAGTTGGCAAATTATCCTAATATTCATCAAAAATTCAAACAAATTTGTCGCAGATCACGTGAAAACATAATTAATACGAGACAACCATCAACTCCGGCTGCAAAACCAGATCAATGGGTCTGGTTGGACTAGAAATGTGTGGTGTACCATATATTCCTAAAAGCTGGTGAAACCGTTAACAAAGATCTCTTGCGACAACAAATAATTCATTTGAACCATGCATTGATTGAAAAACTACCAAAATGGGCCACAAGCCACGGTAAAGTAATTTTGGAATATAAGACAAAGCAAAAACGGTTTTGGTACTAACAAAGCAAAAACCGTTTTGGTACTAACAAAGCATTAGGCTGGGAGCTACTACCCCACCCGCTGTATTCACTAGACTTTACTCCCTCCGACTACTATTGATTTTCCTCGATAGCACATGTACTGGCTTACCATTATTTCGAAAAGTGGATGACCTTTAAGTTTAAAAAAATGCGCCAATATTTTCACAAAATATACGCTCATTTCTTACCCGTGTAACAGGTAAGCCACGATTGGCCAAACGTCCACGGAACGCTACGGAAAGTATGTTCGTTATAAACATATGCTTATGTAGGTAGGTATAAGTGGCCGTCCCCCAAGGAATCGAATGGACGCATTTAGGCCCCATGGGGCCCATTGTGATACCACAGTGCATGTCAATTATTCACTAGTCCTGGAACCACTTAGAGCTTCCAATGAAGAGACTCAAACTGCTGACGTCAATGTTCGACAAATCACCCAGATCTTCGATGTAGTAGGCACCAAAATGTCTCTTTCTCCTTTGACATAGTGCCGGGTATGATCCTAATAGATGAAGAACAGTCTCTTTATCCTCCTCGTCTCTGCAGCTTCTGCCGAAATCATTTGCCAGGTGTCCCAGACCAATGCTCCTCGCATGGACACCCACATTGTAATGCCCCGCCACGACTCCAATGACAGTACGGAGTTTAAGCAGCCTTGCAGTGTGTCCTCTATCTAGCTTCAGCAAGATCATGCGCGCCATTCTGCCCTTATCCGAAGCTGCCCACCTGTGTTTGACAGAGTCCATGATCCCGTTGTTAATCATGAGCTTGCAGGTTCCCAAAGGGATCCCAATATTCCAGAATTCGTCGGAGAGTTCGATGGTCATGCCGTACCTGGCCAGTTCATCCGCTCTGCCATTACCAGGGATATCATTGTGTCCCGGAACCCAAATGATTTTCTATTTAGGTGTTTTCGGTAGCCGTAGACCATCCAAAAGTTCATCACATAGGAACCAGAGCCCGGTGAGTATGGTGATGTTTCCATTGTGGACATTAGCATCCCAAATAATCTAAACTGCAGTATGTATTGCCAACACCCTCGCCTGGAAAACGATGCAGTAATCCGGTATCCGTATGGATTCGGCTACACTATCATATGTTTACCGAAATTGCATTAAGGTTCGCAAATCGCTCTCATTGCACACTCACCGGGGCTGTATACTCAGATTCTTAAGAACTTTAACGTGTCATTTCTTATGCGTTGAATATTTAGCCTTCGCTGTAATGATTGTTACTTCCAACAACTCAATGAACGCAATCATACTGCTGCTGATGTGAAGATGTGGCGTGCTTACCAAATTGTCCAGAGACTTAATACTGTTCTATAAAATAAAATAATAATACTACTTCGAGAGAGTATTTAAAAGACCATTTGGAAAAATGGTTACGTACCCACTAAATCTCAAATAAAACTCAAATCATGAGTGCATGGCGGCAAATATTAACAGAAAATGCTAAACAAAACTTGACCTTAAGGAATATCCTAATAAATATTGGGTGTAACATTTTAATATATTGGGCCTTCGACTTTTAAATTTACTCTGAGTTTTTCTAGGGGATACCATACTTTTGCTGTGCAAAATTATGGAGTCAACAGAAATTTTTCCTTATTTTTCTTATGGTCGGGGTAAAACCTTAAAATTTGTTTGTTTTACAATAAAATATAAATAAGTTAATAAAATAAATATAATAAGAATTAATTAGTTTTACAAATTCTTGCTTAAAATTCATAAAATTGCTTACTTGAATTGGGATAACTAGAATTTGCTGCGCACTGTACTTCAATGCTTATTTTATTTTCTATTTTAATAAAAATATGTATATAATTACTAAAATTCTGCATTAAATAAAAATTTTTATGATTTTTTTATTAATTTTTCTGTTGTCTGATAATAATTGTAATAGATGGTATGCATATTTACTTATTCATCATCATTATCCTTGAATTTCAGAGCTGGGTTTGATGATGCCAGTGTCTGTTTTACTTGCCATTATATGTTTTCATCCTTTATTCCTTCATTTTTTTTTTGCATTATCCCTTTATTACTTAACAAGCCATAAGTCAAAATGGAAAATATGAAATTATAATGCAATGTTTTATAATGGAAAATAATAATTAATGATGTTGCATTCTATTCATTCTTATTTCCATGATATTTTTATTTTTCTTTTCCTGCAAACTTTTGATGGTTTTTTTTTTTTTATGTGCGTTTTTTATAGCTTTTCATTTTCCAGTTTCCTCAGAATTTTTTATAGCAAATAATGCATTTGGTGTTGTTTATGTTTGAAAAAATTTAAGCCTTCCACAAAAATGGTTTGAGGAAAAACGGATTCCCATACTAATTAAATATTGTTAGAAAAATGGAAAAATCTAGATACTGATGTTTTGCTTTTACATCGTTTAACATTACAATTATAAACAAAAGCTACAAAAACAAAAACAATGAACTTGTTTACAAATTATCGCACTGCGCAATGTAACAACAAACACCAGCATAAAATAATGATAAACAAGTATACAAAAACAAACGCTACAATAATAAATGTAAACAAAATACACAAACAACAATAATGAAACAACGATGTTTACATTTATATATTTATAATTTTTTGTGGTACCGCTGAGTTAAAACTTTGTGTGAATAGGTGAATGAGTCTTTTTAGAGTGTGGGCATAAGTTGAGTGCATTTATTCTCTTTGAACTCAATCCTCCACTTTTTAGGCCACATCTCTAGCTCATTGATATGTCGCTGTAGTTTATAGGATGCTGTGGCATGATTGTTATGCAACTGAAAAAAGGAGTATCATGTGAAAAATATTACGTATCTACATAAATTGAAGAGAATTGGAGAGAATCCCAAAATTACTTAAAATTTTAAATTAAAAATTAACCTTCAGTCAGAATTACGACCTGGCTTCTCACTTATGTTGTGTGTGTTGATTTTATACATGAGTGGCGGGAGCTACAGTTTAAAGTAGACTCCGAACGAAAGATTTTTGTGAAACTTTTCAGGGTAATTTTATTTACTCTCAGAGTTTTTGTCAAAAATCTGCTCAGAGGAAGTCGTAGCCGAAAAAATATTTTTTAATTTTTCGTTTTGTGCAAAATGTCTGATCTGGCTTTGAACCGTAGCCAACACACTATCTACTAGACTACGGCAACTACACTTACTGATTGCAAGCAATATTGTCAAATTCTGCCATTTATTCATACATAGTCATAGCTGCCTTCAAAGTGCAATGACGATAATGCAGACAGAGATAAGTAGATAGAGTTGAGATAAAAAGTAACATTCAAATAAACGAAAAGCATTCTTGTGCACAGGAACGAAGTCAAATGTAAGTTGTCTACAATTCTGAACACTTACATTATTCAGCATTTCCATTTTTCCATTCCTGTTCTTTTTTCCTTTTGTATGACGTTAAAACAATATTTGTTTGTTAATATAACAGTTGCAATTGCAATAAAAATTCATTTATCATGCTCGGCATTACAATTGTAATAATATTTGAATAAATAATATTTAAATGGCAGATGGAATACAGGAGAGGGGAAGTGACGTCAGAAAAATGTTGTTAGAGTAAGAGGAAGTGCTAGAATGATTTGGATTTTATAAAATGATTATGAAGTGGATTTTTTACACAAAATGAACTCAATACTCACTCAAAATGTCTTTAAGCCACGGGTATTAAATTAAAAACGAAAAACTTTAAAATAAGGAATAGAGATGTGCTATATACTCCATCAAACTACATACATATATATCCCACAAAAACAAAGAGTAGTTCAAGATAATATTGCAGAACCAAAAATAAGGAAAATGGAACTTTCCATTAATTACCAAGTATCCTAGTACAACGTAATCAACTAACAAGAAAAAGTAATCAACTGTTTGTAATGGTAGTAATACTGCAGATAGCCTTTCAACACAACTACATGACAAGCACTTGTCACATGTGCAATACTGTCTGTATTAAAGTGCTTTGCGGCATAAACATGAACGTGTATGTCCGCTATGGAGACAAATTCTGTGAACAAAATAAGCGTGCAAAATAAACGAAAGCTTAACACAAAGTCTGAAACTTCACTCATGTATGAAGTTCTAAGCAATATCCCTAAACATTTTGTTGCTTATGTTGGTGATGAAAACGGAGTCGGTATTTTTTCCCCTTCAGTTTTAAGTTTTGCTTTAGTTTTCTTCGTTTACGTGTTTGTCCTCATCTAAAGATTAGAAAGCAGAGATAGGAGATGAAATTTTATTCTTTGGAAAATATTAAAAGAAAAATGTTTAGCTCACGATACTAAGGAAAATTACTGGCTTTTCTTATGTACCAGACAGAATAATAAATTACAGTGCAATATTGAAGATAAGAAATGCATATGCAATAGAATTTTTGAGACTTGCTGTTGCCTAGATAGACATGCAATATACAGTGATAAGGACTATTAAAATGATAAAACTGCTTACATATGTGCTCAGAAAATTGTTCTCAATACCTTGAGATTGGAAGAAAGCTCAAGATTGTTGTCTAAAGCAGCTGACGTGTTCTTTTATCCAAATCTCATCTCCAGCGATTAGGCCCATTTCGAGACGAATCCAAAAGCATCAAATGCGTCCCGAAAAGGTCACTGTATGGTGTGGGTTTTGGTTCATTCTTACTTAATGAAATTCTGCTGTGTAAGTTAAGCAACTTTATTTACAAAGAACACATATTAGCTTAATTAAAGACTAAAGCTATCATACACAGACACTAACACAAAAACTTGTACATACAAAGAAATATTTATTCAAATTTACATAGATTTACACATACTTAAATATCGGGTGAACCATCCACCGGTTTGAAATTGAACCAATTTGAGGAAGGCGCAACCATTACGGTCAATGGAGACACCTATCGCACCATGATAACCGGTTTTTTGTACCCTCTATTCATGGTATTTGCGTGAACGATTTTTGAGCCACAATTGATTTATTGCGTCAAACTTTTGATGGCCGTTTAATTATCCGAAATGGAGACGTCAATTGGTCGGCAGATTTGACATCGTTGGACTATTCTCTGTGAGGTGCCGTTAAAGAAAAGTGTTATGCCCACAAACCAGAGACAATTGAGCATTTGATGACAATTGCCGAGATACGTCCCCATACGCACGAAAAAGTGCACGGATATTTGTCCGATCGAATGAGCTACTGTGAGGCCAGCCGCGGCAACCATATGAACGAAATAATATTCTATTTCTAACCAAAAAATTTATACTTTACACCAAAAAAATAAATTTGGCAAAATTTCAAACCGATTCTGTTTTATTGCATTTTGAAATTTAAACTTTTAAATTTCCCACCCTATATTTGTTCACATATGCGTAAATATGCACATACTTAAACACATGGGGACTTAATGTGATGTCTTCTGAATTAGCCACTCGTAATCGTGTTAAACATAAAATAGACAGACAGTTGAAGTAAGGAATGCATTAAGAGATGAATGCTGGTTGTTGCAGTTGTCGATGTAATTGTGAACGACAATGTACAAAGATGAGTACAATGTACAAATATTTGGGCAACTCGTATCTGTCTTTTATTATTTTCTCGCTACTAACTGCAATGCATTGACATCAATGACAAGGATGGCAATAAATTATCAGCAAATCTGTGACGTTTATTACAGATACACAGTTAAATAGTAAAGGATGGTTGTGCATTACCTTCACTTTATAATCAAACCGCCGTAGTGTAGTAGTTAGTACGTTGACTTATTAGACGATAGCTCTTGATGCAACCTCAGGTTCATATGTACATCTCGAACAAAACGAAATATGAAAAAAAATTTCTTTTGGCAACTTCCTTTCAGCAGTCTTTGACAAAATCTCTGAAAATAAAATAAAATTGCCATGAAAAGTTTTTTAAGTTTGATCGGAGAGGATATTAAACAGTAGGTACCGACAATCATATTTAAAATTATCACATGCAACACTAGTGGTGAGAGTGATCGTGTCCGTAGTCGACTAGATATTGTTGGCTTATTAGACGTGAGGCCACAGTTCAAATCCCAGGTCAGCCATCTCGATTAAAAAGAAATATTAATATATTCGGCAACTTTCTTTCGCAGATTTTTGGCAAAAACTCTGAGAGAAAATAAAATTGCCATGAAATGTTTCTCAAAAATCTGTCGTTGAGTTGACATTGAACTGTAAGTATTGCCATTCATGTATAAAATGAACACACAGAACTTAAGTGGTGTGAGAAACTAGGTTGTAATCCTAACTGAAGGGTTGTAATCGCCAAACATGTATGTATGTATGTGCTACGTACTAGGCTATTTATTGAATTATTCATTCATTCTTTGTTAAGTACATATATTAAACAAATTCGAGGCGAAATACCACTTTCATCTGTTTTGGCTTCGACTCAGTGCCGGAATATCTCTTCTTTCACGAAATAAGAGATTTGGGTGGGTATCGAAATAATTTAAGTAAGTCGCATGATGTCTTATGATTTCCATTTTAACAAGCGGTTCGTTAAAATTTTTACGAATTTTGCTATTCTGCCAACTAGAGCCTTTACCTACCGTTAGCTTGTATAACCCAATGCCTTTCAATGAATTAAAGACAAAGCTGATAATGTAGGCGGTAACTTTACATCGACTAATGTGGAATACTGACACAGTAGGAAGTACTACAAAAATGCTGTGGAGCGATCATAATGAAGATTATTATTATGAAGATAAATAAGAGCGACCTGAGCATACTCACGGGACACTTTACCTTACATGTATAACTTAGCCGATGGTTACCACCTTTTCTTGTATAGTTTCAATAGGACATCGAAACGTGCCACATACTTAGCTCATGCCAAATTAGATATTTCCTCTCATGGGGGTAATTTAACATCGTGACCACCAACATCTTGCGATTACATTATGTTAAATTTTTTCTTGTTGGATTTTCTTAGCACGCCACAGAGCTGCTCAAAGTCAACATAGCCCATGTGTTTTCAAAAATACTTCTGGCACACCAAGTGTTTCAAACGAATAAAAAATTTCGATTCAAATTACAATTAAAAATTATAATGCAACTATAACAAGCCGGATAGCTTAACATGGATTCATCCATATAAGAATCTTTTAAATGTTGTGTGACCCCTATCTCCTGGAAGGAGAAAACTTATATTTTACGAACAACTTTCAGCGCGAATAGGTTATATTTTATATTTTATCTGGACACACTTAACCATAGATCGAACTTTAAAAACCTTTTTAATTCTAGTTTATGTATCACTTTTGATACATAGGCTGACTTTCAAAATGTATCAATACAAAGTTTGTATGCAGTTCTACTACGGTATATAAATAATGTAGATATGCAAAGTTACCAAACAATACATCAACTATAAATCCGATGTCTGATTGCTTTATGGCTGCGTTAAAGCTACACATTGGTGAAGTTTTGAAATTGTATACATTGTAAACATTTTGTACAGCGGCTTTATAAAACACTATACTTTACTCAAACACAAAGCAACCAACATTTTGGAAGTCAGCCATACTTGTAGTATGTAGTATTGCAATTATTGATAGATTTAGTTCAAAAATTTAAATATTTTTATTTAATTAATTTAATTTAATTCGTTTTACTAAACTTATTTTATATTATTACAATTTGTTTTCACTTTTATGAAATTTAGCCAAAATCTATGACATGATGAACATGCAGTATGGGTTCTTAATCAAACACTTCATGTCAGCATGGTTTTATTATTTTTTTTTTTTTCTAAATAATAACATTTTGATATCTAGCATTATCGTTGCAATAGAACATCGATTATGTCGATAACAATGTTCTCTCTTTATTCCTTTCTGGTTTCTCCAAACACGGCTGAAACTAATTGCTACGCATGTAGCCTGCACTTGAATCCAAAACTGCCAATTCGATTACGGTGGACACCGAAATTTATAACGACTATAAAATTCAATTAGTTACTCATCTACATCGACAAAATTATTGGGATCATTAGAAGCTGAAAGACTTTCATTTTTCGAAATTGCGTAATAGGTGTATCAAAGCGAATGATTCTGTTATCTCATGCCTACAAAGTTAACCGAAATATGATCATCTGTAATATCTGGGAAATAAAACATAGAATGAAACACGTTTTTGTTTGTCTATCATGTGAGACAAATATGAGAAGATCAGAAAGAAAGACTCTACAACATTTTATGAAACGGCTGCTAGCAATCTGCGTGAAAATTGGTAATATTTTCTCTTTCCAAATTACTAAAGGCACACGGTTCTCTGTTCCAAGTAGTACCATCTTTGGCGATAAACATTCGGTTGTCTTGTATGTTGCTGCCAATACTTTTATCGGCTCATAAGACGAGCTTCTATTTTCTTCTTCTTCAGAGTCTTCAGCAGCAGGAATATTACATACATACATACATAATCGGTTATTACAACCTTTCGTTGTAAATTGGAAATGTCTGACCTGAGGTTTGAACCTTGGTTTGACGTCTAATAAGCTAACACGCTACATAATTGAATACGATTACTTCAATCAATATCAAGGACATATCAAGAATAGAAAATTCAACCTTTCCACTTTCACCCAACACTTAAGTTTTAATTCCTTCTCAAGTACCATAAATAATGTATTATTTATGATAAAACTTCACAAAATCTTTGAAAACTTGAAAAAATTACATACATAAGACCAAACAATCGCTTGCAAAGTCGTATGTATCATGTAAGTGATACATAAGCCAGAATTATGAAGTTTTTTAAGTTCTGTTTAAAATTTTCTTTTTTTATTTGATTTAAAATAATGGCGATAACAATACTAACTAATTAAAGAAATATCAGGCATCTAACTTTTTGCTGAATTAAAGTTATTTAGTCTCAAAAATTGAAATGTATCATTTTTGATACAAAGCTCAATCTGTGGTTAACATGGTTGAATCCATCTTCAGGTTTTAAGCCCGGTACATTGTAAAAGTCTCCGTTGTCTAGTAGGTAATTTTAATCGGCGACTTCCACTCATCAGATATCTGGCAGAAAGTTTAGGAGTAAATAAAAATGCCATGAAAAGTTTCGCAGAAAATCTGTCGTTCGGAAGTGGTCCTACCACTTATGAATAAAACTAACACACACATCATAAGCGGTGTAAGAAGCTAGGTCGTTATCCTAGCTGAAGGGCTGCAATGACCAATTATGTATATATGAATTTGTGTACATATATTGTAAAAAACCACAATATCCCGTGGTTGTCGTCTCCAAAATTACTCTACTGGCAGACTAGCGCTCTACTCTTTAATTAACCGCGCAGCCTGTTTAAAATTTCAAAAGTTCGGCTTCTTGTCTACCATGATTTTAACTCGTACAATAAACCACTATTACACATACATACAAATTAGCTTAACGCATATACATATTTCGAAGGCATTATCCATTAAATTATATTTTGAACACACAAATCTGAAACTCTTACACGTGTTGTTCTGCACTAGATGAATAGTTAAAAATGTGGAGAAAATATATTTGCAAACATTTCTCTATGTATGTATGTATTTACGTGTGGGTTTAGCATCCATCAGCAAAACCATCGATTTAGGCATTGATCCTATTTTGAGGTTAAAAGCGTTGTTGTGGTGTGCAATACCAAATAGTTTGTCGGCTAACGTCAATCTTAATTTTAGTAAAACATGTTTGTATTAGTAGAACAACACATGCAGACATATATTTTATGTGAGAGAATATGTTCGAAAAATTGTTCAACGTCTGTGTATTAAGGAACTACTGCGGCCGATGAAGTATACTGAAAATATTTTAATAAATCGTGGCAAAGAAGTTAATCATAAATATGCGTTTGACTAGGAATGGTTTAGGTGGGATAGAGAGCATGCCTAGGTTATGAAGAAGGTGAAAAGGTGAAAAGGTGGAAAAAGAAGAAAAATTTAAAATTAACTTAAATCAACACCTACATAGTCTATGGAGGAACATTGAGTTTTAAAGCATATAAACTAGGCGTTTATGTTTATACCCTTCAACAAATATCAGTTAAATGGATCTGTATGGTTACGAAAATGGAAAAATCTAGATACTTGTGTTTTGCTTTTACATCGTTTAATATTAAAATTATAAACAAAAGCTACAAAAAAAAAAACAATGAACTTGTTTACATGATAAACAAGTGAAGAAAAATATACCAACAAACATTAGCATAAATAATGATAATAAGTAAACAAAAATACAACAACAAACAGTACAAGAATAAACGTAAACAAAATACACAAACAACAATAATGAAACAACAATGTTTACATTTATAGAGATCTCGAGAAGGCGAAACCACGAAGATTCGCCATCAGACTGTTTACGTTGTCATATAAAATATAAAGCAAAGCAGGCAACGAGTTAGAAAAAGTTCAGTCAGTCTTGACGCGGTGTGTTTGAAGAAAGTAATCGTGGTTTGAAGATCTCCGTTACAAAGATCTGTCGAATAATTGTTTAGTAATTGTTGTTGTTTATGCAAAGGGTGTAAGGAATAACAATAAAGGCAATTGTTGTTGTTTACATAAATTTGTGAACAGTGGCATACAGAATTGCGCGAATAAAAAAGAATTTTATTTAAAACTAAACACAAACTAATTTTATTTTATTTACAATTATTTACAATCTACGAGCTCATATTTTAAACGTTTTCAAAGGATAAAAACGTCAGAATATAATGGATATGAGATATTTATAAGGTTAGTCGCCGTAGTCTAGTAGGTAGTGTGTTGGCTTATTAGATGCGGAGCCACGGTTCAAATCCCCAGTCAGACATCAAAACGATCAAAACGATGAAAAATATTTCTTCGACAACTTCCACTCAGCAGATTTCTGGCAAAACTCTGAGAGTAAATATAATTGTCATGGAAAGTTTCTCAAAAAAAAAAAGAAATCTGTTGTTCGGAGTCGACTTTAAACTGTAGGTCCCGCCACTCATGTATAAAATTAACACACACAACAAGAGTGGCGTTGAGAAGCTAGGCCGTAATCCTGACTGAAGGGTCGTAATGGCCAATTATGTATGTATGTATAAGGTTAGGACAGTTTAGGTTAGGTTAGTGGGTAGCTTACCGCTCACAGTTAAGTTCCCTCGGTGGCCCATACGGCTCATTGTGTTACCCAATGTGAGGTAAGCGCCCTTGTCATGATCTGCTAGTGGTGGGTTGGAGCCACCCGGAGCTCCGGATGATAATGGCCAGTTCCCTTAGTGGCACGATCACCACAATGCCCAGATTTTCAAACGTTCTGTCACCCAAAAACCGAGGACGTCTGTTCTGAAGTATAGGTCACTCGTAAAAAAGGTATTACGCCGACTCCATTTGCTCCACATCATGACAGTTTTGGCATTAGTGGGGCAACCGATCTAGTCAGTGAAACTACTAGTAGCGAAGTGTCCCTCTAGAATTCCAGTTAGAATGCGAACTGTTATGTTGTCGCTCTTAAGTAGTTCCCTGGTTCTTCCGCTGTCCATTGTTGGACAAAGCAGTTTTAAAATTCAGTCACCAGATATATTGGACCTCCTACGGTTTATTGAATTCCATGTTGCCAATTCCAATTTGAAATTTGAGTGCGAACCGTTTTCTTGTCGAACTCAAGTAGTTCCCTGGTTCTCTATCTATTCACTACTGGACGTAGTAACGATAAAAAAATCGTTTTAAACTTTAAATCAGTCTGCTTTGCCTAAGTGCTGTCAAACCAAAATTCTTTCTCCATGACAATCCAAGAAAACTTATTGAACTATTTTCTTGATTTTCAAACTCTTCCTATTGCTGGCGGCTTTTAATTTATTTTACTCACACGTATTTAATCAATTTAACTTAAAAAATTGAAAATGCTTGAAACTAAAGACAAAAAACTTTTTACCAGAGGAAACAACGGAACAAACTGCAATAAAACTTTTCAAATCCTTTTACTTAAGCAATATATTGTGTAGAGAAACCAATAACTATTGTCGTCAAACTAAAATTTATGATAACGCAGACCAAATAGAACATAAAAAAGAAGATAAAATTTTAAATTGAAAAACAAAACGAAACGCTTAAAAACCTAAAGAAGAACCAAGCAAATCAAAATGTTGTGTTGCACTCCAACATTGAGTGGTTGGACAAAATCTTGCCATTAGTTGGTATAGTTTATAGTTGCAAAAGTTTGAAATTTTATCGTTTTTGTGTTTGTTTCTTGTGTTCCATTCTTCATGACATATAAAGAAATAATGGCATCTCACAGGTCTGGCAAATGGGAAAAGTTGGCTCTAAAAAATTCGTGTTGAAAAATAATTTTCTTTTTTAAATTTAAATGAGGACAACAACACACACGCACTATTCTAAAGTGTTATTAAAATAGATGGGTTTTATAGAAACAAATAAAAAAAGCCAATACATTTTTACCACGAATTTTCTATAATTTTTTCAGGTGACCCATCTATGGAAGTTGCTAGTTTTGCTACACCAAAATAATAAATAAACATGCAGTACACTATGGACTAAAAGAGAAAACAAATGATTTTTAGTGCAATAAATACAGTGGTGGCCATTAGGTTAGCACATTTGGTATATAAACTCTTCTTAGCCTAAAATATGCTTATGTAGTTATTACTCTAATAATTCTAATAATTCTTTTATGTACCATTCTGTCCAAGAATCACGTTGCATTATTTTGCATCAGAGTTTTGTTGTTTTTTTTATGTAACTAAATCCAAAATATAATTGGACAGTAATTTATTTCCATCAAGAAAAAGAAAAAAGAAAAATTACAACACAAACTTAGTATTTAGTAGGATAATAACAGCTGAACATCTCCCAGACATACTGTTCGCCAGGGCTCTGCTTCGCTCCTGAGGTATTGCATACCATGCCCTTTGGATTTCCGTCCACAAATCGCTTAAGTTTTTGGGTTTAACGGCTGAAATGTGTTGCTCTATATCATTTCATATGATCTCTATAGGAACCGGTGATAGAGGTGGCCATTTTAATACGTCCACATTGTTTGCTTCCAAGCAACTCTTCACCACCCGTGAAATATTCTTTTGGATCGTTTTCGTTCATAAAACGCCATCATTGTGTTTATAAGTATGTTTTTGCAAACTTATTGATCAATTTTAATATCAGTATGGAGTCAACACCTTGTCCAGAAAACGCTGCCCACATCATCACATTTTCGCCACCGTGCTTTGCTGTTTCCGATGTGTATTTCGGGTTGTGCTGCATATTTGGAAGACACCATATATAACGATCCGAAACGACAGAACTTTGATTCGGCACTCCAAAGATATTTGGCTTCTCTAAACGCTCACGGGCATGAAAAATTCGAGACTTTAAATTATCCTTTGATACGAGTGGTTTATGTTATACAATACAGCCACGCCAGTTTCTTTCGTTTAATCTTCTTTTAATTGTTCTAGAGAAGATACTGATTCCAAATTTTGATTAAAACTCTCTATGAATTCTATGAATTTCAAGTCGCCGTGATCTAGTAGGTAGTGTGTTGGCTTATTAGACGAAAGGCCAGGGTTCAAACCCCAGAAGAGGGTTCAAACAAAAAGAAAAATGAAAAAAAAAATATTTCTTCGGCGACTTCCTCTCAGCAGATTTCTGGCAAAAACTCTGAGAGTAAATAAAATTGCCATGAAAAGTTTCTCAAAAATCTGTCGTTCGGAATCGACTTTAAACTGTAGGTCCCGCCACTCATGTATTAAATTAACACACACAACATGAGTGGTGTGAGAAGCTAGGCCGTAATCCTGACTGAAGATTTATAATGGCCAATTATGCATGAATTTCATTGGAAGTAATAAATGGAACAGCTGCTCTATAAATGAAGGAATCCTCTCTACGGATGGTTTTTCTAGGTCGTGTGGTCTGTGTAACATTTTTGTACGTCCCATAGGTTTTAATATGTCCTAAGGCAATGTACACCATCTTTTTGGAGCAGTTCAATGGGGATGCAATCTTAACAACAGTGTTTCCTTTCGAGGTCATTTGCTAAATTACCTGACGCTGCACTTTGTACTCCATGTACAATATATATAGGTAAATACCTAACTTATTTAATTTTCATAACTAGAAGTGTGTTAACCTAATGTCCTCCACTGTATTTATATGGATAAACTTCTTTTATCAAAATGATATGCCAAAGAGACTAAAATGCACGCATTGAACTTTGCTTACGATACCGCCAACGCAATGATGTGGAAACAGAAAAAAAAATTTCTAAGAAATATTCAAATGGTCTGATGCCTTACATCCATTATGGTTATTGATATGGCGTCATATGAAAAGTGAAAAAAATGTTATGGACAATTTTGGGAGTTGATATCATGCTAAAAAGCCAAAATTCAAACCAATAAAATGTATAAGGTTTGGCTTAAAATTGGTAAAAATATTGATTTATTGGCTATTAATGTACCAGATGTTCTGGTTCTACACCTTATGACATAAACTCTAGATTCGCTCAAACATGTTGAACAGAGAAAACAGTGAGTAAAATTTTTTTAATTTTTAATTTCTCCTTAATGGTCATCTAGCTGCAGGGACGAAGAGGAGGAAGAGACGGTTCTTCATCTACTGGGAACATGCCCGGCACTATATCAGAGAAGGAATAGACATCTTGGTCTGAGTGATCATCGATGATCTGAGTGATTTGTCGAGCATTCACGTCGGCAGTTTGAGTCGCTTCATTGTAAGCTCTGGATGGTTTCATGACTAGGGGATGGTAGACGCGAACTGTTGTATCACAAGAGGCCAATGGGGCCATCCAATTCATTTGTTGGGACGGCCACTTATACCTACCTACCTACCTAATGGTCCTCTAATAAGGATTGGTGGCGAATTGAGTGAATTTTGTGCAAATCAAGGGTATTATTCGAATATCACTGAAGGAAGTATTTCCACGGTTATAGAGAAACTCTTACAGAAGATTAATCGGCTTAACTTATTTACTTATGGAACTGATCATCAGGATTACAACCTAGCTTCTTACACCAATATTTAGTGAGGATTACTCACATCACTCATGTTGTGTGTGTTAAATTTCTCCACATGTGGCAGGACCAACAGATTAACACCGACTCCGAACAAATAGATTTCAGAATCTGCTCATGGCAATTTTATTTACTCTCAGAGCCTTTGCAAGAAGACTACTAAGGGGCAGTCACCGAAAGAAATATTTTCTTATCATATTTCGTTTTGTTCGAGATGTCTTGATTGGTTCTCTTCTAATGAGACATCAAACTACCTATTAGACTAAGGCGACTTTAATAACCACGAGCATTTAAACCAAACGAGAGCAGCTCAAAATATTTTTGTCAGATCTGAGGAGGTCACTTGGTTTAATACATAATATACCGGACACTTAAAAACACTAACGCAAGATGCTCCCGCAATATTTTTCAAGAAATCTACAGTCACAAAGAAAGTGATGAAATGTATCCTGTTTCGCATTGTCACAGCTGCAACAGTGGTTTTAAAACTGAAGTCCATTCCATCGCGCATGATTTCTAATCATTCCGTACGTTCTTCTTGTTGTACCCTCTTTGGAACTAGGCAGGTGATATCATATTCTCAGTTGAGTCCCCAATTCCCATAAACTTTCGCCTGTAATTTGTGCTTTCAATGTAGCAGTCCATCATGCCGCTTTTGATAGATCACACAGCGGCCGGATAGCTTTTGCATGAGTTAGAGCCTATAAATCCCAACTAGCCTGGTCGTTCGTTTCCATAAACATTGTTGGAGAATAGCAGGTTAGGATATTCAATTCGGTTCAGCTGGGAAATTTATGAAGAAGTTATAGGGCGCGAAAGGAAGGCACTTTCTTAATTAAAACGCATAATTTTTATTTGAAAAATATTTGAGCTACGACTCAAATTACAATAAGGGATCAATTTAGGTGTGACTGAAAAAACACTGGATCCAACGTCACAATTTACATTTGAGACATCGGTGAAGACCCTGATATCGAAGTCGTTACATATATACACATACATAATTAATCATTACAATCCTTCAGTCAGGGTTACAAACCTAGCTTCTCGTACCACTTATGTTGTGTGTTAATTTTTTAAATGAGTGGCGGTATCTATGGCTTACAGTTGACTGCGAACCACAGATTTTTGAGAAAATTTTTTTATAGCTATTATGTTTACTCTTAGAGTTTCTGCCAGAAATCTGATGGGAGGAAGTCGCCGAAGAAATATTTTTTGTATTTTTGTTTTTTTCAAGAAATCTGACCTAGGGTTTGCCTAATAAGCAAACTACAGCGACTGCAAATTTAAACAACTTTGATTGCAGTATCAAAGCCGTTACCCCAATTCTATATAGAGTTCAGGAGTACAGCAATCGGTTGCACGTGTCGTGTCCTAGTATTCCACACCCCAGGAATTAATAATCTAGCTGTGCTACGGGCTGCTTTTGCCAATCCAATTAGAAGTAAATGCATTAGCGTATTACAAGCCACGGATGATTTAATGTTTCATCCACTAGTTGCTGTTCAATGAGTTGTGTTGACAACTTCAAACCCATTAACGTTAACAATACCCTCAATCGAAAGTTCAACTTGGTCTACAAAAGACTAAATTTCCCAATAAGAACATCAATGAACTTCATGAATTCAATTCCATGGACTAGTTGCCAGATATGTTCGACACGCTTGTTAGAGAAGTGACTATACACTATAGACTATAGGCTATCAGGTAATTCTGGACATGAATGTGATCACCGTGTAGTTTATAGAAATCAAATAGTGGCGACCTGGTTATTAGATATGAAAACAAATCCAGTGAATTACTTCAAGCTAATGTGGAGTTCTCCGATCTGCTCACGCACCTCTATCTGAAGTAAATTGAATAACAATTCGACATTTTCAAATCACGTCCGAAGACGGGCTTAAAAACCCTTAATACTACAATTACTGTAACATTACTCTACAGATATAATGTGAGCTATTTAAAAGTTTAAATTTAAAAATGGTAATTAAACGGCCATCAAAAATTTGATGCAATAAATCGATTGTGTCATGAGACATTTTTTAGATTAAGATTGAAGGAAAATTAATGTCTGTCTTTTATCTTAAATTTAATTACTGGATTTTATTTCTTTTTCGGCAGTGAATATTGCTGCCAGTTTAGCTTAACCCAATATTCCCTCTGTTGCCACTTACAGCAAAGCCGTCAACTCTAACATAAGAGACGTATCTTGGCGTCACCAATTACTATTTGTGCATGTGTTATTTTTATTTTGTACTTTTAAAAATTTTCGCATTCGCATTTCTTTTTGCTGCCCGGCATAATAATTGATGGTGTGGAAATAATAGCATGACTTTAACATTCTTACAAAAAAAAATAGGGAGAAATTTTCATTGAATATTCGTCCCAGTGTTTTGAGCAAATCGGGCTTAACGTGAACCAGTCAACCAGCCAGTCTCCTTGTTGTAAGCAAGCACTTGTCTTAAAAGTTTTGTGAGAAAACTTTTTGAGTGTCTGCCTTGTAATAAAAATGATTGGGAAAATAGTTTTAAAAGATTATCGAAACTATGATTTAAATTTTCAATAAAAACAATTTTGGGAAACTTGTGAATTGTTTGGGACACCAATGATGCTCGATGATTTTGTGCATACACAAGAAAAATATCAGACAGTATTTTAAGATACATTTAAATTAGGCTGATCAGCTTAAAATTGTTTTAGGAATCCCTCCGGAAACGGAAAAACTGCCATTTCTAATAAATACAGCCATGGGTATATTCTAACAGCCTGTAATGACCAATTAAGCACATTCTATTCGTAGGTGAGACAATACCACAGAAAACGGGGTAAAATATCAGGGAATATAACTAGACATGGACATGGAGTGGTTATATAGAGAAGGCTTGCAGAGAAATCCATGATGGTCAAACTAGTGGCAATTGTCTGAGTAGACAATAAATCTGAAAACAGCTCAAATCGAGTTAAACAAGAGACTAGCATGTGTTGGTGTTATAGCGGCAATGAGAACCTGGCCTTCAGTGCCGTTGGATGTAAGTCCGCTGCACATGTATCAGAGCTTTGGAGACTATAGTTAAGTTGATGGGACACAAAGTTTAATACAAAAATTATTACAGAATTTCTTGACCAAAAGATTCGAGTGGCTTTCTCCATAACTGTCTCCTACATAGACCAGTAGACCCTAAGGATTTAAAGGGTGTTTTGCAAGGGGGCTTAATAACATAAATAAATGGAGGGACTATTTTGTAGTATACAGATGGATCAACAAAGTACAGCAGCAGGAGTTTTTTATACCAGAAAGAGTCTATGTGGGACTGGTCATTATCTATCCAACTGACCGTCAGGTTGTCCTTCGGGCACTCGTCTCTAATAAGGTTAAGGGCCATTATTACAACTTGCCGTTAACTAAAGGGAGGATTTTAACGGGCAGATAAATTGTTTTTCGTTATTATGAGTACCCAATAAGATAGAAGTGATCGTTAAGCTAAAGGGATGATCATCCTACCTTTAACTTTATGTTTGAACTTGCCATATTATATATTATTTTCATTATGGCAACTTCAAATTTAAACAAAATGAGCATATAAAACAAAAAAACGGAGCCCGCGGTTGTCACTGCTTTAAAAAAACGTGTATAGTTGAGCAGTTTTATCGACATTGCTCCGGCACTGCCATATTTTTATCTGTAAGTTGTGATAACGAAAATAAGTTAAAGGCAACTTTCCAGTTCCATTTAGCCAAATGTACCTTTAACTAACCACAAGTTTAACTAACGACAAGTTGTAATAATGACCCTAAATCGAAGATGTAAGCTTCTGTCTGGGGAAGCTGAATCAGTTAGATTTGAAAAATAAGTTCAGCATCGGCTAGGGCCCGGACGTGGAGCAGTGGAGATTTCATGCCTTTGATGGGACCATTAGAATAAATCATCCGAACAGATTTTTGGAAAACCTGAATGGTTTTTTTTTATTATTAAAAATCTATCATTATTACAATTTTAAAATAAAATAATTTTAATATATATACTGAGCTTGAGATAGAACTAAAATAAAGTATTGAATCAATTAGGAACTTATATTTACAAAATATGTGGCTTATTAATTATAAGGCAGTTTAGGTGGAAAGATAGAATAAAAACCCCAATTAATTTTAATTAATTAGAAAAATTTGATAATTTAATTGCTTCTATAGAATTTCATTATTGAAATAATAGAAGGAATTATTAATTCAAATTTCTTAAGATAGAGTAACGTGAAGATCTGTTTCTATCTTCGAATCTTCGGCAAAGATTAGTGGTTGTGGTTTTAAATCGCATATGAAGACGAGCAGTATAATATAATCTGGGTAAATTATATATTATTTTAAGGTTTTTATTTTGAGTAATTTGGAACTTTTTCAAATATGTTTTGGCGCAGCTTTCTGCCCATACTTGGCATTCATAAGTCATAATCGGACGAATGCACATTTTGTAAAGTAGAAGTTTATTCTTAGTGTTCAGTTTTGATTTTCGATTTAATAGAGGGAAAAGTGCTCTCCCGCATTTTATAGCTTTTTCGCAAGAATATAGCATATGTTCTTTAAACGACAAGCGATTATCCAGAACGAAGCGTAGTTATTTGATCGAGGTTTGAATGGGAATTTGGTGTCCCTAAATGCGAAGCGAAATGCTGGGAATTCTCTTTGGCGACTTATTAAAGGGAAAAATTAATTCCTGCGTTTTTACTTCATTAATTTGCATTTTCCACTTTGTGAAGTATTTTTCAATATGCAAGAAGCTCTTATTAATTTTTTTGACGATAGTATTTGAGACTTTGCCACTTGAAACAATGTTGTACTTTTTGGTATCTTGTAATCCGAAGTATATATGAAATATAAAATCGGTGATAAAACTCAGCCTTGCGGAACGCCAGCTAAAATTCTACGACAGGCAGATGTTTTTCCATCTATTTCCACAACGAATGTTCTATTTGCCAAAAAACTTTTTTTCAATTTTTTGTATAAATATAAGATATCCAAAGTTATTTAGTTTGTAAATAAGACCATTCTGCCATAAAGTGTAAAATGCTTTTTCTATATAAACCTGAATGGAAAACCAAGGTGCTACACAGAGAACTATCATTTTGGGCACCGAGCAGCATACTGAAATTTGTCAGGGCAATAGTAGTGTTATTATAGGGATATCTTATAAGACATGAGGAGAGTACAATAGATCGTATGTTCACAGAACTAAGTAATCTCTTCTCGACAATAATAATCCACTTTTCAGCTCAGTGTGAATAAGTAACGAGGAATAATCGAAGGCTAATTTTTTGCTATATTGGAAACTTATTATTTACTACTTAAACGCTTTACTAAGTTTCTCTAATCTATTCCTTTATGAATATTATTACCTTAAAAATTTAAGTAGAAAATAATTATAAAAAAATAAATCAAATATTAAAGAAAACCACCCAACAAATAACAATATTCTTATAAACTTTTGATCTTTCGATAATAAATTAAGAAACTTTTTTCCAATGCGTTCAATTTCACATTAAAGGCTGAAATCAGTATTTCATTACTTGGCATTAGAGGAGTACATAGTATCGCCCCCTTCATGACGACTTGTTTTGCAACGATTAGAACTTAGCAGTTTTAAAACTAATTGATGACTTTGTCTCTTGACTTCACCGTTTAATATTTACCACCAGCAAAACCAAATGAAGTGACTTTACAAGTGTTGAAGCGGAAAAATGGAATGACAATAAATGTCAATGACAATAAATAAATGAAAATGAATGAAGGAACTATAGGAGGTCAAAACCGATACCATAAATGTTTTAACTTATGTGGATATAGACATCAGCACAAATAAATATACGTTCAACTCTCAAGAGCTCTAAGTTTGGATTAGAAAAGAAAGTCATAGCCTAATATGAAATCCCCTTGATCTCTACATGTATTAGAACCGAGGAAAATGTTGAAGAGGAATTGTTGAATTATCATTAGAGGAGTTATTGATGGACACCGTATTATTGGGTGACTGGTTCCAAAAAATTATTTTAGATCTACTGGGTACGAAAAGTATATCTAAGAGGCTTGATGTAAAAAAAATTTTTTAACATCGCTCTGCAGCACTATGAAACATTTTATTGAAGTTATTCTTGCCACTGTCACGCTATTTTTTTAAAGGCTTGAGTACAGTCATGCCATGTATGGCATACATAACATACATTATTGGTCTTTACAACCCTTTAGTCAGGAGAAAACTTTTTAACCAGAAATTCGCTGAGAGGAAGTCATATTTCTATAACTGTAGCTTAAACCGTTTGGAGATAAGACTTCTTGTGATAGTGGTCTAGCAGTTAGTATATTGGCTTATTAGAAGTGAGGTCCCGGTTCAAAACTCAGGTCGAGCATCTCCAACTAAAGGAAATAGTCTTCGGCGACTTCTTTTCAGCAGATTGTAATATTTTAACATCTTATAATATTTTAAATTGAAAACACTTTACTTCAGTTTTATGTTTATAGTTTCTTTATTTATTATTTGGGGAACAGTAGCGCTAGCGATGTATGGTCGCTATGATACTTGTTTACAATTTTTGTAATAATTAAAAGCTAAACACAAAGCTAAATTCTTAACTACTTATTCACTGTGTGGGAATATGCTGAGGCGGCATTTTACTCGCAGTCCCAACATTTGTGCTGTGTGGACGATATCAACACAAGAATGTGTCGATATTAAATTGCATACAGAAAGTATGGCAATCTAGACTAGTCAAACACACTACAAGATTTCTGGCAAAAACTCAGAGTAAATAAAATTGCCAAAATTCTCAAAAATCCGTCGTTCGGAGTCGACTTTAAACTGTAAGTTCCACCACTCATATGTAAAAATTAACGCACACAACATATGTGGTGGGAGAAATTATATAGTAATCCTGACTAAAGGGGTGTAATGAAAATCCAATGATTTTTTTTGTAAAAATAAAAAATAAATAAAGCCTCTAAATGCATTTGTTTTGTATAAAAAGAACAAAAATTATTTCATTTCATTTGATCCCCTTTTAATGGTGTCAAGCATGGGAGGTTTTTCGAACCAATACATGGAAGATATCAATGACAGTAAGATACAAAACCTTAACGATTGCTTCAATAAGGTTCATATTTCATTGTTATGCCTTAAATAGGCTACAAAATTTGCTATACTGTGGCATTCGTATTTGTTTTTAATTACTTATCTTGTATTGCCATTAGACAATGAAAATGAACTGAGATTTGAAATCTACTGATGCTTAAAGTTGGCAAAGATTTTTGATTTTTTCTACTTGTGCTTTGTAATTAGAAAAGCGAAATATAAGATGATATCAGCATGTAATCTTTTAATGTTTTTGCTGTTCAAACCTTGAAGAAGATTTTTAAGCTTAATGCAGCAATTTTTCCTAATTATGAAAAACACAAGAAAAAAGAAATAAAGAGAATTTGTCGTGACTACATATTGAGTTCATATACTCGTATATAGTATTATCTTATTGGCCTTGAATGAATTTAAACCCAAGGTAATCATATATTATTGTGGAATCAAAAGGGATATCTTCGGGCATGAAATACTAAAAAAAAGCTACGGGAATAAGCACAGGTGCCATCTCCATAGACAGAAAATCTCCTGTAGAATCTTTAAAATTTTAAATATAAGCATATAAATTGAGCATGTAGAGGATGTTGTTATAGCAATACATTAGAAGCACGTAGTTCTTAAATTATAGTTTTTTTTTTTTTTTTTTTTGTTACCTACACTCAGGAGATGATCACTCTTCATGTAGTGCATTCTGTTGGAATACAAGAAAGACATTTTATAGGAGGAAGAAAAAGGGGTAGTAAGCGATAATTCACTTTTTTCGACAATTGATTTCTAATAATAATTCTCACTTTCTATTTTCTATTGTGGATCAGTAATGTCAGACAAAGAATCAGACAATCACAAACACTCTTACACTCTTAGTCTCTGAGGGGAATCGAACTCAGAACCTCGACACTTGAAGTTAAGCGCACTACCAATTAGGCTCTGGACTACCATTTGCATATAGTCTGTATGGTGTACTATTTCTTATATGTTCAAAAATTATCACTGATCTCTTAGATAATGTTCATATAATTTTTGGGCCAAAAATCGATTTTTTTTAAATTGAAAATCTCGACTCAAAAAATTAGTTAAGCTATCCCACTACCACGGTTGGAAAGAGCACCCTCTGGATTACATAGCATTGTCTAAAGTCATTCACCTTCATTTCTTGGGTCAATTAAATTTTTTACGGGTGCAAAACCATCCCACTAGAAGCCGCCGTAGTCTAGTAGGTAGTGTGTTGGCTTATTAGACGTAAAGCCAGGGTTCGAGCGCCAGGCCAGACATCAAAACAAAATACAAAAAGTATTCCTTCGGCGACTTCCCCTCAGCAGATTTCTGGCAAAAACTCTTGAGAGTAATTAAAATTACCATGAAAAGTTTCTCAAAAATCTGTCGATCGGAGTCGACTTTAAGTCCCTGCTGAATCGGAGACTGATTACTATCCATAATTTTTTTATGCTAAAAAATTCTTTTATAATGTTTGATATAACGCTGTGAGTCCGTACCACTTTGTCTGGAAACCGCGCTATAAGAAACTCGGATTTAAAAGTAAAAACCAATCTAATTCGTAGCGTGTTCTATGGAGACCATAAACCGCGTTATATGGAAACAGCGGAGGGTTGACTGTACTCGATCTTTACCGACTGTAAACGTTTTACAGTTCAAATCATATTTTTATTGGAAGTTCTCTTTTCAATTCTAAGTCGATAAAAGAATACTAAGTAGTAGTTTGACAAAATTGTTTGCCCAAATATTTAATAAGAATTTGCCTATCCTTTCTAAATGTTTATCACTGGATGGGATATTCGCGTAGATAATAAGTTTCGAAACCATTTGAAAAATATCTCTGGCACACGTTAATTGTTCCTCAGGTGTATATATAACAGCAGGTGGTTAAGTGTATAAATAAATCTTCTTCAATAAAAAAAGAAAAAGCAGCAAATGTAACAAATGACCTTTTTACCTCATGCTCATGCTTTCATATTGCTCATCCTTTTGTAATTGAGAAAGAATAATGACGTACAAGAAATTATAACCGCTACTTGTAAAAAAGTAACAGTGCCAACATCCGTATCCTTGTTATACATTATCCACATTGTGACCACATTTATTGATGTTAACAGTTTTAACGATATGGTCAATAGAAGGTTATTTTTTTACCTCTGCGTTCCGTTTTTATGGTCTTCTTTATTCAAGGTTCCCCTATGGCTTACGGAATTGTTGCTGCTTGGTATGTAGTATATATTCGGTGGTGGCTGGTGGTTGTGCATAAAACGTAGAAATACTTAAAGATTTTAAGTACTTCAATAAATGTATACAATACTGAAGTGTCTGGAGTGTATGGAGTTAGAATTATTTATTTATTTTTTTTCTTTCCTTTTTTAATGATTTTTTATAAAATTAAGTTAAGCGGCAGTTGATTGGGAGGGGTATGATGTAATGAATACCAGTTTTATTTTCTGGGAAATTTAAATCAAGAATTTATTGCTAATGTTGCTTTTACTATAACCACCATACATGCTATTTAAAATAAACTAAAGGACAATAAATATTTTCTAACAACGTACAAACCCCAGGTCAGGCATCTCCAACCAAACGAAATATGAAAAAATATTTCTTCGGCGACTTCCCCTCAGAAGATTTCTGACAAAAAGACTGAGAGTAATTAAAATTGCCATGAAAAGTTTCTCAAAAATCTGTCGTTTGGAGTCGACTTTAAAGTGTTACTGCAGCCACTTAGTGATTGAAACTAACTAACGCGAGTTAAGTCAGTGGACATTGTTACCTGTTAAATCGAATGCCAGTTTCTATCTTAACTGTTGGCTTAACACCATAATTTTTTAAAATGATTCGTTGTAACATAGACGAGTTAAGCACATATAGTGGAACAGAAGCGAGGGTGTTACGTTGAAAGATCATGGGGAAACTAAGCGAAATATTATGCCATTGAAAGATGTAATACTTATACAGGAAATATAGACGTCTATAGGTTGTCTGTTTTATTTTGGATAATTATAAAGACAAATCATTTGAGTTCTGAAGCTGACTAGCAAAAAGTAGTTCGAGCTTTCTAGACTAGACATTTGTTTAGAATAGAGATTGATTCAAGCCTAATACACAGGCTCCGAGAAGAGACTGTGTGGCGTTAATGTATTTTAGAAGGAAACACCTGGGTGTTTATCAACTAATACGGAGCAATTTATCTTTACTAATGGCGAAGGGCATCTGGATGTCCTGGACACACAGCTCAGCACTGTTATTGGGGTTATTACGGGGCATTGCATTATAGGACCGCATAGGAGACGTATAGGTCTTAGATAACTTGCAAATGATTTCTGCAGAAGCTGTGGAGTGAAGTGGAAGATGAGACTATTCTTCACCTATTGTGCACATGTCCGGAACTTAGTCGGAGGAGAAATAGGTACCTACGTGCCTACTACATGGAGGATATGGATGAACTATCATGTATGGATATTGGCAGCCTGAGTCACTTCATAGGATGCCCCGCCCTGTGTGCGGCCTAAGTGTGTCCGCTCATTACTCCATCTAGGGGACAGCCACTTCTACCTACCTTCCTACCTACCGAAATTAACTTAAACGACGTAACTAATTCAGTTACGTTTTTACTACGTCAAATTAATTGATAGTTGGTCATTCACTGACCAAGAATTTCAGTACAATTTACAAATATCAACTGATAAAGCTATCTCGTTTAAACAAAACATAATATTATTATTATCAGCTTTTGTTGTATTTTTGGACATTTCGAACACACTAAGTTTTGTTAAAGTAACTTCATGGCACAAAACTGAATGATTAGGGATGACATAGTGCAAAATATTTGGACACTGATAACAAACGGGTGAGTAATGCATACATACATATGTAATTGTATCCTTCAGTCAGGATTACGACCCAACTTCTCACACCACTTGTGTGTGTTAATTTTATTTATGAGTGGTGGGACCTATAGTTTAAAGTTGACTCCGAGTGACAGATTTTTTTAAAAACTTTTCATCGCAATTTTTATTTACTTTCTGACTTACTGCCAGAAATCTGCTGAGAGGAAGTCGCCGAAGAAATACTTTTTGTATTTTGTTTTGATGTCTGGGCTGGGGTTTGAACCCTGGCTTTTACGTCTAATAAGCCAATACACTACCTACTAGACTACGGCAACTATTTATGGGTGACTAATGATCGAATCGAATAAACTCGTCCCTTAAATCGGATTCTTGAAGCGCTATTTCAACCAAACTACTAAGTTAATATCTTGAAGATTTAAATTGCAAACGTTACTTGACTCTACCACCAGGATTGTAGTCCTAGGAAGTAGTCATAGTGCGACTCTGCATTACTTTGAACTAACTTAAAGTTAATTATCTAAACGTTAACTTAAAGCTAATTTTTTATACTTACAAATCGTATCCTAAATCATATTTCTTTACAACCTATTTATACAACCTTATACAACCTTATGAAATTAAGCAAAAAGACTAAGACCACTTTTATTAAAATCTTGTGTAAACAGAATAGATTACCAGTTTACTTTTGGCACTAAACCTGGTAGCAAGGAAACTATATTATAATATTGATATCACTGTGTATCTGTTTCAATGGAAGGTAGACGTTTAGCATTTATTCTCACTTCCTAAATGGCATACCTTATGTCGACTTCCCTCAATATAATATAATGTACTAAAGGCACTAACGGCTATGACTATCACATGTTTTAGTTATGAGCTATAAAGCACTTTGCACTTTTCACTCTTTCATGAGATTTTTGTGTGATAAAGTCTTTGCCTGTTTATGGCTCTCTTCACTTTTAGATTTGTGCCTACCGAAAACCAAATGTTTTTATATACGCTTGATGCCACCGTGATATTAGAAAAAAGTGTATAAAATCATTAAATTACTACCTGTATTCTCCAATTGTAAGATTTTAATTTTAAATGCAACGATACGCATGATTCGTCATCAGTTTTAACCTTTAAACTGATTCCGTTTCCGAATCTAAAAGGTCATGGCCTTCATTACGATCTTGATTTATCAGCTACCTTCAGAATTTTTTAAAAAAATATATATTCCAGTACGGTCGGAATGAGAGATATTCCAATGAAATTCAAAAAGTTATCATACTATTTCAGCATTGCTATAGGATTTCTATGACTTCTTTTATGTATGTTTCAACAGTCAATTTTATTGTCCATCTAAAACCCCTTTCATTTTATATAACTTTTAATTTAATAATCTATTTTTGTCTAAATATATTAAAATCGTTTAAATTGTTTAAATATATTGCCCAGTTTTGTAAGTAAAACTCAAATAAATGTTTGACAAAGGAGATACAATTCTAATTACTTTTGATCGTCACTATTGTGTGGCATACATACATACATACATACAAGCACATAACGAAGATGCATTTGCGGCTATGATGCCTATGGGCGTGACATTCTGACTACGATTGCAAAATCTAAAATGGCTACCGTTCATTTAAGATTACTACATGTTGTTCAGTGTTGCCAGTCTATTTCTTAATATTACCATTCACGCTAATATTTTAAATAGAATATGTATTATAAACATATATTTTCAAACAATAATTTTTTAGGAAAAAGAAAATTAATTTAAAAAATCAATTGAATCAATTAATATTATTGATTTATTTAAATATTTTTAAACCACTTTGGAAAAATCAAAGTTTTTTGGAAAGGGGAGAGATAACTCTTTAAAATGCTATACATAAACATATTGTTCAAACTTATATGTTACGAGTTTTGATTAGGTATACCTGGTATACATAGATGCTTTTTTCTTCCTTATTTTCACAAGTTTGACCATTCTTAATGGCAACTTTAATTAAAAATCATAATATAAGTGCTGACATTCTTAAAGTGCATTCTCTAGTGAAGAGACTGACACTTTGTTTGATAAAATCGGACAAAACTTACCGTAGTTTTCATTTAAGGAATATAAAAGTCGTGTCATATTTTGTAAAAATATTTATGAAGCAGACAAAATTTTTAAAAGTTTTGTGGGATCAAAGTTTAAAAAAAATCGCCATTTTCACGTTTGAGCGACTGTCAGAAGTCGGATAATATTTGCGATTTTTTTTATTATTATTTCGTTTTGCGCAAACATTAGTCGGTGGAGGGCTTATAAATCAGGTTGAATTTAACCGATGGTATGGATTATATTGGCTTTGAGCTTCGCTGTGGTTTGTGGTTTATATAGACTTATAATGGAAAATTTCTGATGTGCTGCATCCAAAAACGTCATACCGGATATTTTAAGGATTTCATCAACATTTCAATGATTTCTCACATATAGTGTTTTCATGGTTATAATAGGAAAAATATTTTATTTCCTTCTTAATAAACGTATTTAAAAAAGTTTTTAAGGAAATAGTTTCTTTAATTCTCAGATTTAGTCTTCAAATGTTTTAAAATGTAATTTTAGCAATTTTATTTGGCCATAAAAACTTCTCAAGTTACATTTTTGGCACAAACTAATGAAAATCGCAAGGAAAGAGGGAACGAAAAATTTTATACATACTTGTGTGTATGTGTGAATATTCAAAGTATAAACAAAATTTCTTGAGTACTTTCTTTTGTTTATTTTATATTCACCGCAAAAAAGTTTTCAAAGTTTTGGTCACTTTTCTATTTTTTTCGTTCGTTTCTTTATAGTAATGCACTTCAAGAACTAATATCGTAACAATGTATTTGTATCCTGTACAAATATGCTGTGTATAATTATTTGTTTTTCATGGTGTGCACAATACAAACTCAAATAAATGTGTAACTAAATATGAACATTCTTACATACTCGTTATTGCATTCTCGCACGTTCGTTACCGTAAATAGTACAAGACGTTATCGAAAAAGAGAATAAAAGAGAGTAAGTGCTTGGCTTTGTGAAGAAAATGAACTGCATGGCAAGGTTTGTTGAAGTTCTCATGTGAGATATATTTGTTTCATTGTTTGTTTGTTTGTTTTTATGTTTGTTTGAGTGGTGGTTTGTATACGAATATTGTATGTATGAATTAGTAATAATCAAATGTAATAGACTTTGAAAACATTTGTTTAAAGTTTTGTTTTAGCGTTTAAATAATTCTCAGCCCATAAAACAAAAAGACCAAGTGCTGAAGTAAAATATATGTTCTAATAATTTGTATTTACAGTTAAATTGAACAAAGTATGTGTGGCATTTATTATTTGTTTGAAAGACTTATTGATGCCATTATGTGTTGCATCGAAATGTCAAAATTTCTCTAACGAACACAAAATGGCTGAATTTTATGTTGACTTCGAGGACATATGTACATATGTGGTTTGTGGATAATTCGAATTTACTTGCGATTTAACGAAAACACACACGAAAAAGTTCATATTTTATTTTATTTTATTTTATATATTTATCATTAATATAATACATAAAAAAGTTAATATAACCCAATTAATATATCAGCAGGAAAAGAAAATTAAATTTTTTTAATATATTACATAAATTTAGTAATTCATTGCGAACCTAAAAAATATTTTTTCAAAAGTTTCTTTCTACTAAATTCATTATTTTCCTTAATTATATGCGTTGGTATCTTATTACAAATTGTTGGTAACATGACGTTTAGCTCATTTCTGCCATATTCATTAAAAAATTGCTTTACTTTATACCTTCCTTGAGCTCGACGTCTTGTATTGTACCGGTGATCGATGACAGCTCTTCGCATGAGATGACCACGCCCTCAAATCGTTTGTGAAGAACATCCAGAAATGGGTCCAATGCCTGAAAATAATATTCGATTAATATTAGGGGCCGTTTTGCCACATGCATTTATATTTTTATATTTACACGTTTGTAATTTTGTTGAAGTCGCCGTTATTTAAGCATGACTTTGCCACCTAGCTCCTTACACCACTTATGTTACATACATAATTGGCCATTACAACAGTCCGGACCACAGTCCGGATTAGCCTATCACCTCACAGCACTCATGCTGTGTGTGTAAATTTTATACATGAGTGGCGGGACCTACAGTTTAAAGTCGATTCCGAACGGCAGATTTTTGAGAAACTATTCATGGCAATTTTATTTGCTCTCAGAGTATTTGCCAGAAATCTGCTGAGAGAAAGTCGTCGAAGAAATATTTCTTCATATTTCGTTTTGGTGTAGATACCTGACCTGGGGTTTGAACCGTGGCATCACGTCTAATAACCCCACACTACGTACTACACAGCGACGACTACAGCAATAACAGCAATGTGAATTCTGCTTTTCAAACAGTAGGCTTATTGTATATATCGGGTATTTTATTAAAGCACTCATACCCTTACATTTAAAAATAAAGTACGTGTGAATTACCGTCGAAAGCTTTAATTCATTTGAAAAACCATTCGAAGGCATCATTTGTGTTATAGAACATCGTTCAAATAACACCTACGTCTTCCTTGGGTGCAACGCATTCAAAATGTAAAATTTTCCATAATTATGGCGTATAATTAAACTTCAATTTGACCAACGATATTGCAGACGGTTGTGATCTGTGGTTTATTCCCAACTATTACAATGGAGTAATATCGCGCGTTCTCGATTTCCAGTTCATATAACTCCATTTCAGATGACCATACCTTTAAATCGCTACATATCTTTAGTCTCCAGATCATCTAATTAAATTTAAATTAAGTCGGTAAGTCGCCGTAGTGTAGTAAAGGACTATGTTGGCTTATTAGGCATAGAGCCACGGTTCAAATCTCAGGTCGGACATCTCGTTCGAAACGAAATATGAAACCATATTTTTGGGCAACATCCCCACAGCATAGGTCCCGACACTTATGTGTAAAATTAACATACACAACATAAGTGGTGTGAGAAGCTAGGTCGTAATCCTGACTGAAGGTTTGTAATGGACAATTATGTATGTATGTATGTAAAATTGGTAATCATCGACCTATAGTGCTCATTGTTGAAAGTGATTGATGATGACGCCGCTAGCCCAAAATCTTAAATCCTGAATTTTTCGGGATGTATTTCGCACGCTCTTGGATCTCGAGTGGATTAGTGTCTTCTCAAATCCGACAATATTGTGGAAATCATGGATTTAAATAAAATAATAAATAAGTGCCGAGGTAGTCTAGTGGACAATTTGATAGTCCACCAGTGACGGTTGTTTGTTACCGAGCATGCGGTCATTTCGCTCGTAATAATCAGATATAATCGTAAATTTAGTCGCTGTAATCTAGTAGTAGATTTCTGGCAAAAACTCTGAGCGTAACAAAAAACCGCAAACAACACTACAAGAATTAATGTAAACAAAATACTCAAACAACAATAATGAACAACGATGCTTACATTTATAGAGATTTCGAAGCCACGAACATTCGCCTTCAAGAACATTCATCAGAGTGTTAAGCGTGCCATATAAAAGGCAGGCAGGGCAGGCGAGTGAATTAGTGAAATCAGTCAGTCGTGAGTGATAATGCGGTGTGTTTGAAGAGATTAATCATGGTTTAAATATCTCCGTTACTAAGATCTGTCGAATAATTGTTTAGTGATTGTTATTGTTTATGCAAAGGCTATAAACGGAGGAATAACAAAGAAAAGCAATTGTTGTTGTTTATATCTAGTTGTGAACAGTGGCACACAGAATTGTGCGAATAATAAAGAATTTTAATTAAAACTAAACATAAATTTATTTTTATTTTATTTGCAATCTACAAGCTCATATTTTATACGCTTTCAAAAGGGTAAAAACGTAGCAATATAATAATACGAATTGTTTGAAATGAATTATTTTACCATTCATAAAGCACTTTAGAGCATATGTTTGCGCTTAAAAATATTGTATTTGAATTTTGTATCAAATAATAAAAGATTACGTAAATATTACTCTGGAATGATTGTAAAGATTTTTTCATTTCATAATACTAAACTATCATGTTTATGATTTTATAATATTACTTTTCATTTATTTTCTAAAATTTAATAATATTTTGAAATAAGTAGAGAAGGACTAGTATTATCAAAATTTTTCATTTTCATAGTCCTTTATTTATTCATACGTTATAAATTTCGTACTGTTTATACATTTACGAATTATTATCTCCTGAGTATAATGGTTCATTAATACATTTTTTTAAAAATTTATTTTTAGTTTCTATTTTTATTTTGAAATTCGAATAATAAATGATTGTAGCAACAAATAGTTGCAAAAATGCAAATACAAATAATGGTTGCCATGGTTGTAAAAATTAAGCCGGAGGTGTCTAGAAAACACCTGGCAAAAACAAATCGATTTCGTCTTCTACTCTCAGTAAATATGAACATATTATTAACAGAAAGAATATCAAAGCTGATACTTTGCACACACTTTTACATACTGAGACACACAACTATTTTAATAAAGCAGCTAAGAAAACACTACGAATTGTAGAGGAAATCAGCAACGATGTAACGATAACTAAGTCCACGTAATAACAATGTCCCGTTACACCGTTTGTGTAATTAACGACTAAAGTATTTACAAATTAGAAAGAGAAACCGTTTTGCTTCTTATGTTCGGTAGGAAACTAAAATGTTTCCAGCATAAAGATCACTTTTGCCGAAAGCAATCTTACATGTAAGAGAGCTCAGTCAAGGGTGTAAGGAAGTGAGGTATTAAGAACCATCGTTTTTTATGGCAAGAGCAGGGCACTGGCACATGAACTGAAAAACAGTCTCTTCCTCATCTTTTGCCTGCCTGCAGATTCAGTCTATCAGTGCACATCGTCGACCGAACTAGTATACCATAAAGCAAGATTGGTTCCGGACGTTTAGGGCGTGAAAAGCGCTACTGTTCAGAATGACCATTTATGATACGTTGTCCACTTACTGGTCCACTTTGCTGGTTAAATCCCATTAAGGAGCGTTTAATTAAAAGTCAGTATTTTATATTGCTTGGTGAAAAGCATCAAATCCATTTTGAGAGTATTGTACCTATCATAACCATATAGCACAACAGCCCTATTCCATAACTGCTACTGCGAAGCCCCTGCGTTAACTGACTTGTATGCGCGCTCAACTAAACTTCAGTAATCACAGGTACCACTCCCAGCTCCAATGGCCAAGAAGTCACATAACCATAAACCGTAAAACCACATTACCCCAGCTTTCATAACAACAATACAACAATATTATAAAGAAAGAGGGAGAGAACAACACCTTGTTGTGCCTCTATTTAATTCCCTTGCTATGGGAGCCTCATCGATGAAGGCATTATTGATGTATATTAATTGGGTATCTGTTGGTGTATACATATTAATTCTACTCTTTATGCTCTTGGTTACTCTTGGAATTAAGTTATTTGTAGAACTGAAAAAACAAATTCTGGTATATTTTCGTTAAATCCGGTACTTACTTACGTTTATCACGTTCCGTTTGAATTCAATTCCATTGTAGCCATCAGCCAACAACGCCCATTTATGTCACATATATTTTGTTTCTGAAAAGTTGCATAAAAATATTTGTTTGAATATGTAATCAAATGTAATGGCATTGTTGTAGAAGAACATAATTATTTATGTTTCTAAACAAAAACACATTCTACCCAATACCTAACTATTATTTTCAAATAATATTATTTTCATGTATGCATTTAATATTTTTTTAAAGGTTTTCATTTTCCGGTTGTATAAAATTTCCAAATCTTTGGGGATCAATACATTAAAAAATTTATTATTTTTTATAAATTCTGTTTCTTTTTGTTATTAATTTTTGCATCATGACTATGTATACAACCAAGTTTTAAAAAGGTTTTAAATATTTTTCTACAAATTTAATTTAAAAACTTTTACCAGCACCTAATACTAGTAAAAATAATTTTGTTTTAATATACATATGTTTTGTATTTATAAACTTTAATTGGACTTTAGAATGAGAGAATAAATTTGATAATACAATAAAATAATAATTGAGAGAACATTTTTAGTCAAAGCTCTTAATATTGTTATGAAAATGGAAATGGTGTTTTGCTTTTACATCGTTTAACATTAACTACAAAACAAAAACAATGAACTTGTTTACATGATAAACAAGTAAACAAAAATATACCAACTAAACTTAAAAAAATGATAAGTAAACAAAAATACAACAACAAATACTACAAGAATAAAGTAAACAAAATACACAAACAACAATAATGGAACAACAATGTTTACGTTTATAGAGATATCGAAAAGGCGAAGCCACGAACATTCGCATTCAAGAACATTAATCAGACTGTTTACGTTGGCATATAAAAGGCAAGACAAAGCAGGCAACGGAGTCAGTGAAAATTCAGTCAGTCTTGTGTGAAGACGCGTGGTATTTGAAGAGAATAATCGTGGTTTGAAGATCTCCGTTATAAAGAACTTCGGACGTAGCCGATATGGAGGAATTGAATTTGATATCTAATATAGGGTTCTTCCGCGACTTTGACAGTTGATAACGGCCATCTTGTTGAAGCTATATCTGCCAAATGAATTGTCATTTATTCGGTCTGTTTTCACAAATCACTATGGCCGAAGCATAGATAAAGACATGTGGAAGTGGAATATTATAGGCGGATCCCCTTATTGAACATTCCCAGTTTGCCATCGTTTACCTCCTCCTATGGCTCTTGATTGTAATTAACCTTTGAATTCGCTAGAAAAGTAGGAACATTGAGATTGTATAATATGGTTATTTGGATAGAGGATAAATTTCTATCCATATTTTGAAGATTGATGGAGTCCTCGATTAGAATTTTATCTACATAAGCTGCCCAATGCAGTCTAGATATAAACGTTAACAAGACGTAACGAATATTTTTTTGTAGGTACAATATTTAATATTTCAGGATATCCAAGTTAAATGATTAATTGTTTTCTGAAATCATATCACTTAGAATCATTCAATCAGGCTGAACGGAAAGCGAAAATTAGAGAAGAGGAGAAAGCTGAGCTTGTATGCCCGACTCCGCTTGACTTTAATGTCAAGCGAAGTACAGTGCGCAGTGCAATAAACCTCAGAAAGTGATTTCAATATTTTGAATATCTTCTTATAGTCGCCATGCTCTAATAGACAGCTCCTTTAGAAGAGAACCCGTTCTCGAACAGATATATAAAAAATATTTCGTAAAGCAATTGCTTTCCCAGCAGTCTTATGGCAAAACCTCCATGAGTAAAATAAAATTGTCATCAAATTTTTCAAAAGTCTGTCGTGCAGAGTCGACAATAACAGTAGGTCTTGCCACTCATGGATAAAATTAACACACACAACATTAGTGGCGTGAGAAGCTAAGTTGTAATCCTTACTAAGGAGTTCTAATGACCAACTAAAGAGAATAGTTATGGACTTCTTGATCGAGCCACTGGCTACATGGTGCAGAAAAGTGGGGTTTCAAATAACCAAATATTTTTGTAATACAAGTGATTTTTCCATTCCATATGACACATATATAGTCGCCGTAGTCTAGTAGGTAGAGTGTTGGCTTCAAATCCCTGGTCAGACATCTCCAACAAAACAAAATATGAAAAAATATTTCTTCGGGGATTTTCTCTCAGCAAATTTCTGGCAAGAACTCTGAGAGTAAATAAAATTGCCATGAAAAAGTTTCTAAAAAATCTGTCGTTCGCAGTCAACTTTAAACTGTAAGTCTCGCCATACACAACATAAGTAGTGTGAGATGCTAGGTCGCTATCCTGACTGAAGGGCTGTAATGATCAATTATGTATGGAGGATGTATGTATATGATATATTTGTATATATACAAAGATATACATATATATACATATTGTATCACATATAAAACATTATACACTTTCACTGATTTTCAATTTATTTAGTTTTCAATTTCACAACTTTGACTTCAAAATTGTTTTTCCATTACCATAAGAATGCATTTTGAGTTTTTATTGTTTTCCTGTCGTTGTACATTCAACGGAAATGTATATATTAAATGTGATTCTAAACTAAAGTCCTGCAATACGAAGTAAGTACTCATGTGTAGTGGAGCTCAAGTACTGCTGTCGTATTGTACTTTTTTTTCTCTTTTCAGTTAAAAAAGTTGTGAAGAACAAAAGAAATAAAAAAAATGCTTAAGAAAATCGAAATAGTACTTAGGAAATCATATATTTTTTAAGAGAACAAAAGAAAAATGTTCTTGTTTAAGTCAATGTAACTCCTATCAGTAAAGTAACACAATATGTTGGATTTTAATTTAAAGTCTCTTGGTTACTTTCTTTTTTTTTTTAATTTGTTTGTAAGGGTTTGAAAAAGAATGTAAACAGAAATTTTATATTTTTTCAAACTTTATAGTATTGCCTAAATTAGGAGTATCTGTTCCGTTTGCTTCACAGATAATAACAGTAGTAGAAATCACGTCGTTCTATGATATTTTTGAAATATTTAACTATTCAATCCCGACCACTTTAAAATCCCTGTAAAACCAGACCAATGGTGAACGACTTGTGCATTGTCTACAACTATAATATGATACCATCTGATAAACTTTTGCTTTTGGTCGATATTAATCTAAGATTTCGGTTGGCTTTTTGGCTAGATTTGACCTTATTCTAAACCAGGTACATCTATCTCTGTTATATCTGGAGTAATTATATTTCGTTAATGTAATGTGCTGGCAATTGCCGTAGTCTAGCAGGTAGTGTACTGGCTTATTATTCAACCCCTAACTCACACATCTCGACCAAAACAAAGAATGAAAAAATATTTCTTCGGAGACTTCGTTTTAACAGTCTTCTGTTAAACACTATAGGAATAAATAAATTTAAGATGAATAATTTTTCAAAAATTTGTATTTCGCAATCGACTTTATACTATGGGTCCCGCCACTACTGGATAAACTTAACACACGCAACATGGGTTTTTTGAGAACCTAGGTAATCCAGACTAAAATCTTGTAATGACCATTTACGGAAGTAAATAAAAAGTAATGTGCTAAAAACAGTTTTATACGTAAATGAACACAAAGCATGTTTATTTTATTACTTTCAATAACCATTTCCCTAATATAAATTATTTACCCTGGCAGTTTGTTGTTAAGACCCAATAATACCAAGTTTTGCCAGCGCTCTCTCTTGACTAATCGCTTTATTTTCAGGAATAGAGTAAAGTAAATAAGAAAACTAAATATTCACTCGATGTAATTGGCCACCATGCCTCAATGATCCTCATTATCGATGATCCTTAATTGTTGAACTCCTTACTGATTTGATATTTCCTTCAAAATCCATTTATTCATTCCCAAATGTAAAATTAGAGGGCATAAATGAATACAAAGCATATTTATTTTCATAAAATCAAATAATGTTTCATCTACTCGACGTTTATTTGATTTTTTGTAGAACACTGATAAAAATGGTTTGTTCGAACAAATAATGCCAACAAAGGATTAACGGCTACCGTCAAATTTATTACCAGTTTCTAAGTACTGAAAAAGTAATCGTAATATACAGTTCTTCTAGTGCTAAATTACTTCGGAATATAGCTTCAAACACTTTTTCCCTATGGTTCATCACTCATTAATTTTTTTCTCTACGAGCTCATGTTTTACACGTTTTTAAAAGCTAATAACGTAAAAAACTGGTGACAAGTAAACACAAATATACCAACAACACTGCAATAATGAACGTAAACAATTATTTTTGCGTTTATAGAGATTGCGAGAATGCAGTCATGAACATTCGTCTTCAAGAACATTCATCAGACTGTTTAGTTTGTCATATAAAAGGCGAGGCAAAGCAGGTTACTGAGTTAGTAAAAGTTCAGTATGTCTTGTGTGAAGACGCGGTGTGTTTGAAGAGAATAATCGTGGTTTGAAGATCTCCGTTACAAAGATTTCTCGAAAAATCGACAAGTAATTGTTATTGTTTACATAAAGTTGTGAACAGTGGCACACAGAATTCTTCGAATAATAAAAAATTTTCATTAAAACTAAAAACAGATTTATTTTAATTTTATTTGCAATCTACGAGCTCATATTTTAAAAGTTTTTAAAAAGTAAAAACGTAACAATATTGTGGAGGCAGTCCGTCCCTTTAATAACCAAATATAAACTTCCAGGAAGACTTTCAAGAAGTCTCTGAGATCTTGTTTGTCATTCGATACCACTCACACCACTTTCCACAGGTCTTGAAGAGTTTTGAGCTTTTTTTGTTCAATTTACATACAAGTTTTTATGAGCGTATGGAATTAAATGAATCAGAACAAAACGTCTGGTTAAATGTTGATCCATCATGGAATCATTCTTTATGTTATATGTAAGCTGGAACTTCCATTGCGTCAATTATGTTAGTTGCCTTTAGTCTGTGATTGTTGTTAAAATTAGTATGATGTGTTCCTCCACAACGGGTTTCCGCATTTTTAACTACATTATGAAAGCATTCCTCTTCGCATGAGTACTTATTAGACGATCTGCGGTACTAGTAGCGTTTCTCAATCTAGGTTATCTTCTAATGGCCGCAGTTACATTGTGATATTTTTGATACGAGAGTATTATTTTACAATATTTAGATATCTGCCACAAGTATTGTAAAATCAGAAATGTTTTCTTTTCATTTCTGTGTATATTTATTACACATACATACATAATTGGCCGTTCAGTCAGGATTACGGCCGAGCTTCTCACACAAGTCATGTTGTGCGTGTTAAGTTTATACCTAAGTGGCGGAACCTACAGTTTAAAGTCGACTTTCTTTTTCTTTTTTTATATTCATGTCTGGCCTAGGGTTTGAACCGATATGCCATAAAGAATTTCAGTCTGAGTACTTGTGTACTCGGATTGTGCTTATTTTAGATTAACTAAGTAATGATCTAAAATATTAGTAAATGAAAGGAAACGTAAAAAAATATTAAAAATAAAAAAACTTTACAACCATATAATTAGCCATTAAAAATGCAATTTTTTTCTTATAATTATCCACGGAAAAAATATGTTATGTGATTGATGTACATTGGCAGAGTATCAATTAAAAATGTTCTATATGGCCATCACCAAATTAAAATTACAGTCTGTTATTACGTTGCAATTAAAATAATTCCCTGTGTTATTTCACATAAAATGAAATTAAAATCGAAAAAAAAATTTTTTTTGGCCTAAAATTTTAATATAATTCCATTTAATTTTTATTGAAAAACTTTTTTTCCAATGCTGTTACGCATTAGGGAATATATTTTGGCCAATGGTGCTAATTTAAAACACAATTATAATGAAATTATTTTTATGGCAGAAATATGGTTTTAAAATATAAAAGTGTAGTAGTGGATAGACTCATCATTTCATGCATAAGTAGTGCTATGAACACAATAAACACAACATAACAAACGCAGCAATATTTGAAAAATAGAATACTTGGGTGTATATTGAAGCGATTATTTTAAAGTCAGCGCGTCAATGAGCAAAGGTTCTGCTCTTTGCTTTTAGGCTAATTTCTATTTTTATTCCCAACAATGAAAGGATTATTGCTCACAGTGAGGCAGACTTCCAAAATATTAGTTGGTTTGTGTTTGAACAAAGTATAGTGTTTCATAAAGCCGCTGTACAAAATGTTTACAGTGTATACTATTTCAAAACGTTGTGTATTTTTAACGCAGTCAATAAACGATCAGGCATCGGATTAATAGTTGATGCATTGTTTGTTAACTTTGCATATCTACATAATTTGTATACCGCCATAGAACTGCATACAAACTTTGTATTGATACATTTTGAAAGTCAGGCTGAGAGAATTTTGCTGGCAATGCCGCCGTCTTTATTACAATTAATACGCATGCAGCTTACCTTTGGCTGCAATTGGAAAATTGTTGTACTTGTTGCGTTGCGTTTATAGTGTTTAAAGCGTAAGGCATTAGGAGTGATGTATGAAATATTTTCATTTTGGTTGGCTTATATCGAGCATTCAATCAGAAACTTACGAAACTTTGACATTTTATAATAGCCATCTTATCAAATTAATTGCCATTTATTCATTTATAAAGCATGTATCTCCAACTGAAGTAAAAGAAGAAATAAAAAAACTAAACTGCAAAAAGTCCCCGGGTTACGACGGCATAAATGGAAAAGCAATTCCAGCACTGCCAAAATAGGCTATCTTATATTTAACATTTACTTATAACTCTATGTTAAGACTGACTTACTTTCCCTCGCAGTGAAAGAATATTTTTGAAGAGATTATTGCCAGTTTTGGAAAAAAACAACATCATTCCTGACCACCAATTTGGCTTTAGGAAAAAACACGGTACTCCGTAACAATGCCATCGTATCGTTGCATTTATAAGAGATACATTGGAAAACAAAAAATATTGTTCAGGGGTTTTTCTGGATGTACAGCAGGCCTTTGATAAAGTATGGCATGGTGGGTTATATTTCAAATTGAAAAAATTACTTCCAACCCTATTTTATTTGCTCTTGAAATCGTACCTAACTGAACGAAACTTCTATGTGAAAATAAATAGCACGGATTCCCAAATATGCGATATTCAAGCAGGTGTTCCCCAGGGTAGCGTACGTGGACCAATACTATACACAATTTTCACCTCAGACATTTCAATCAGCGAATTCGCTTTAATTGCAACATATGCAGATGATACTGCTATTTTAACGGCCGATGTTTGTCCAAACACCGCATCAGTTCAGCTTCAAAATGAACTGAATGCAATTGAAACTTGGCTAAACAAATGGAACATCAAGGTCAACAGCGAAAAATCAACACATGTCACATTTTCATTACGACGAGGTAACTGCCCTGAGATACGTCTAAACAATAATCCTATCCCTCAAAGGAATGCATATTGACAGAAGGTTAACATGGAAGACTCATATCGAAATGAAAAAGCAGCAGTTAAATATAAAAACAAAACGTCTATTCTGGCTATTAGGCCCAACATCTCGTTTGAGTTTAAGAAACAAAGTATTGATTTATGAAACTATCCTGAAACCAGTTTGGACCTATGGAATTCAACTTTGGGGAACGGCCAGCAATTCTTACATTGAAATACTTCAACGTTACCAGTCAAAAACTCTGAGACTCATTGTCACCGCTCCATGGTTTGTATCGAATTTTTCAATCCACAATGACCTCTCCATTCCAAAGGTAATAGACGAAATAAGAAGGTTCAGTGAAAACTATTTAGACAGGCTAACTCACCATGACAATCCATTAGCTATTGCTCTTCTTGATCACACCAACGAAATAAATCGACTGAAAAGACACCACATTCTGGATTTGCCATTTCGAAATTAATTATATATGTATCTATTTTTCTGATTATAAATATGTAAATAGATAAAATTTTTATTAATTTATAGATAAAATTTGCATAAGTATGTATGTTGTTGGTCTCAATGGAGTTCAACAAATATGTCAAATTAATATTGTATCAAATTTGCTTATTATCCCAAAGGGATAGATTGTAAATAAAGTGTTGAGAACAAAAAAAAATTTATTCATTCTATTTTATGAAATCACCCTGAACAACCGTAGACAAGGATTGTAAAATGAGGTTTGGAGAGTTGGCAACTAACCCTAAAAATTGAAAAATCATCTTCAGCGATATGAATGAATACGTAAGCAAACAAAATTATCGAATTTGGTATGGTAGCAGTGCACATAACATACAAGGCCTAATGCTTGATGTCGATATTAGACTGGCGGCTTTAACGGTTCATATTTCTTTCAAAACGATCAATGATCACTTTCAACGGCGAGCACTATATGCCAATGATTAACAACTTCTTTTGGTCCGAATTGTATGATCTGGACACCAATGAAATGTGGTTTACCCAGGACGGGGCTAAGTGCAAGACAGCTCTGAGGATTTTAAGGAATGATTATGCACCGAGGTGGAGTTGTTCCCGTTAGACTTCTTTTGGCGAGGGTTTTCTTAAATCTCAAGTGTATAGACTATCCTGTAGGAAGGCTTTAAAGCAAGATTGAGGAAAATTTACGAGACTAACTAAGAATAGCGCGCAATATTGGACTTGAGATTAATAACAAGAAACCCAAAGCCATGAGAATTAACTAAGTAAATACCGACAACATCGTGCCTCTTAGCAGATTTCTGGCCAAAACTTTGAAGTAAATCAAGATCGTTCGGTGTCGACTTTTAAGTGTAGGAACACTCATGACACAAACCATATGTGTTGTGAGAAGATGGTCGAAATACTGACTGAAGGGTTGTAATGACCAATTATGTATGTATGTATGTATGTATTTAAAAATTTGAAAGGTATCAATTTTTTATCGACCACACACTTGTAAATATTATCATGCAAGTGGAGCACAAAAGTACTATTTTTCAACAGAATTCTACCAACATTTTAGTACCCTTATCATGTCATACGCCTATAATAACTTCAGTCATTACAAAGGCTCTGGGGTTAGAGGTTATTGGCTTTAAATATACAAGCTGTCAGCATTTTATTAGATTAGATGGCTCTTTGTAAACTTTTCCATGACAAAGTACGAGTAGTTTTAAAAATAAAATTTTAGATGAAGCAAGTTTGTGTGGAGTTTGTTTAAATATTTTTAACAACCATGCCATCGGCTGAAAAAATGTATTCTTTTTTGTTCTAATTTTTTAAAAACTAATTTTTTTTAAACACCAAATGATGGGATATTTATGTCCTGCGTAGATGTATTCTTTTCCTTTTTTACTTTTATTTTTCGAATTTTGTTTTCAAAAACCAAGTATTTTATGGTTTCCAATATCCCCAATGGAACAGTTTTTTTCTATACTTTATTGCAAATCATAAACAAAAGTTTTTCTAAACTTTTTATTTTGTTTTCAAATTCAAATCCAAATATTTTGTTGTGTTTGTTTGCATTTATGAACTTTTTATTTGATTTTGTTTACCTTAAATTTTTATCCTCCTTCCTTTATTACTAAACGTCAGAAAAACAGAGAAAATTAAATAAAATAAAAAACAAAGTTGAATCCAATAAAGTGAGAATTCATAGAAAAGGGTGTGGAATGTTAAAAGGCTGATTTGATTTCAGCAGAAACAAAAGAAAAGAAATTAAATAAAATTTTTAAGAGAGCTTAACTTTTTTATGTGAATTGCATTGTGAACGTTTCATAGCTGTTTACTTTGTTTTATGTTAATGAAAAATCTTTATAAAAATGAGTTTCCACCGCAGCATGTGTGATATCAAAAACAAGAAATTTTTTAAGGTGTTCACGCAAGGAAAGGAAGACGTAATGTGCCTATGTTAACAACACTTCTAACCAATCGTTTTGGTACTTAAAATCGAAATCATAACATTTAATTCTGCTGTAGAACTTATACTCTTCTAGCAGGGCGACGATCGACGATCTTCTTAAAGCTACATCTGTTAAATTACTTTATTCACCATGTGTAGGTCTAGCATTCGATAAAAGTTGCATATAATAAAATTTCATTTCATCAAAATAACTGTCCTGTCTTTCCTTAATTTCAACCGAAAATCATTTCAAACGATAAGGCCCATTTTTTGGCTACATGAACAAACATAATTGTCGAATTTTGTACGACACCAAGAGCAGCCAAACCGCTTGCCGTTTGGTTTGAATTTTACGCTAACGGCGTCAACAGTCCATATTTTTTTGAGAACAACGTTGGCTAGACCATGTCTATCAATGATAATTACCAATTTCTTCTGGCATCTATTGAATGATCATGACACCAATGACTGGAGCTCTCAATAGGATGGCCTTGCCTGCCACATAGCACATGCCGCTTTGGCTATTCTGCAAGAGCGATTTGAGGGTTTCCAGACCAGAAAAAGTTGATATTCATCGACCTATAGTGCTCGTCTTTGACAGTGATAGCCTGGCCAACGTCGTGGTCAAAGAGAAATCGACCGATTATGTCGCGGGCCCTAAATCCACACAAAAGAATAAATTATTCGGCTTGCGTTGGATTATCTTCGACCTTATGCAGATTGGTAGATTGTTATTTAGGTACCTGTTCACCTAGAACTGGGATTTTCTAGGATTTTTCAATGAAAATTAGGTTCAGAGCTTCAGAGCCCATTCAGACAACGTTGTTGTCTTATTTCGTTGTTTGTGGAACGGAAAGGAATGGACGTTCATTTTTTAAATTTCATGTTGATGCTTAAATCAAGCTTTCTATCTAAAAACTTTCGAAGTTCCTCGATTAATCACGAAGAGAAATAATACTCTTATATTTTCTCATTTGCTCAGTTAAGAACAAATTAATTCTAAAACAAATCGATTCTAGACGTTAAAGTTCAAAATTGTTAGTGTGACCGTAAAATTGTTTCTTCTGTGCGCAATAGAATCTAAATTGTACATGGTAATGGTATCTTTGTGATGAATTTATTAGTCTCGAAAGGAAATTGAAAAATTTTTTACACTACCTGTACGTATGCTTAATTTCAATTGTCAACTTTTTCTCTCACTCATTGTATACAATGAACACCCCAACATAAGTGGTGTAAAAAGCTAGGTCGTAATCCTGACTGAAGGGTTACATATGTATAGGGTGAACATATACATTCATTCGCATGAACTCGAGATTTTGCAAATCGCACGACAGTGATTTAACACTTCATTTAGTGTCAGGTTGACATCAGAATTTCATCGCATCGCAATAAATCGATTATTGTATGCTCAGTGTGGCAAATAACTCCGTTGCGAATGCCTTTCAAAACCTGTTTTATGCCTCAGCTTCAAAAAAAAGTAAGACATTATCACGACGGCTGAAGAAAACTACCAGGCTGTTGCTCATTGTAGATGAATTTTTTCTCATATATTTAATTCGACAATTTTTTTTGCGTATTCTCATGGAAATCGGCTTTATCGGAGAGGACTACCGTCTCCGAAAAATTACCATTCACTTCACTTTGCTCTATTAGTCATTGAACGAATTTTAGGGCACTGTCAAGCTGGTTTGGATCTTTTAAAAAAAAATTCACGGCGTAGCACTTCGTGGAATTATAAGTTTTTGAATACGCTGTCGTATTGATGTTTGCCGTTTTTCAACGATATTATTAGCAGACCGAACGGTACCTTAACTGATATGTGTTTTAGTGTCCAAATCGTTCCACATACATACATACACAATTGGTCATTACAACCCTTCAGTCAGGATTACGACCTAGTTCCTCACACCACTTATGTTGTGTGTGTTAATTTTATACATGAGTGGCGCGACCTACAGTTTAAAGTCGACTTCGAACGAAAGTTTTTGCCGAAAATCGATCAAGATTTTTTTTTTAATTTTTAACCACTCGTCTAAACTACAAATTAATTGTAGTTTCTGGGCTGAAAAGTTTGTGAGCATAAGATTACAAATTTTTATATTAAGTTTCCACAATTGTAAAGCAGTGTCCTTTCGTAAAGCATTCAATTTTTCTGCTTCCGTTGTTTATAAAATTTATTCAATGAAAAATTGTTTTTCTGAAAATTAACATACATACATACATTATTGGTCATTACAACCCTTAAGTCAGGATTACAGCCTAACTTCTCACGCTACCCCTGGTTTGTGTGTTAATATTATCTATGAGTGGCGCGACCTACAGTTTAAAGTCGACTCCGAATGCTAGATGTTTGAGAAATTTACATTTCTATTTACTCTCGGAGTCTTTGCCAGAAACCTGCAGAGAGGAGGTCACCGAAGAAAATTCTTTTTTATTTCGTTTTCTTAGAAATGTCTGAGCAAGGGATTAAACCGTCAATTCACATCTAATAAGACAACGCACTACCTACTAGACTATGGTGAATATAAAAAAGTTTTGGAACGCTTCACGATTTTGTGCAGGAAAAACAGTGAAATAATATGACATTAAGGAAGCCATGAATTAAAGTATAACCTAACAGCCTCTGGTCTCAATCAAAAACATATTTTTGTACAAACAATTCAAAGAAAAGAAAAAATTTAATTAGAACGTGATGAAATCGATATTATTGAGATACAGATTGACGTCAAATTATTTATCAGGATTGTATAAGAGTCACTTTAATATTAAAACAATGTTTTATTTAATTATACCCTTATAAGCTGGCGTAGAAAGTATATCAGTTTATCACATGAAAACAATTCATAGTTATACGTTAAAAAATAATTCCATTATTTGATACAAAGTTGCGAGAAGTTTTTGTTGACTGCTGAACAACGAGAGAACTCTAATGTAGGATATTTTTCTGCCTTGGCAATCCACGTGTTCAAACTGTTTGTCCATGACAAGCTGAATTTTTTACAATATAAAAAAAGGCCATTGTCATCACCTGTCAAATGACATTGTATAATAAAACGGCGGCTTTAAAAATTGTTTTTTTTATGCATTGTAGACTGCAATATGTCAACGATACTTATGTAATAACGGGTGAAATATCAGTCGTAAAAAGGAAAATAAAGTTTTCTCTCATAAAAGATGGTTACACAATTAAGTCAACAAAATGGATTCAAATTTTTCCATCAACTTTTTGTGAATGAAGTAACAGACTGTGTTGACAACGACGCTGTTACATTCAATAGAGTCTTTCGTAATTTAATTTTTCGAAGACTTCTTAAATTCTATGAATTACAGATACAGTGGTGATGAACACCATTCCGTTGCTATAACACGCAATATGTTTATGGGGTGATGGTTGACTTTCAAAAAAATTTAATTCGTTTGATCATAAGATACATTTTAAGTCAATTCGTTTGTAGGCCTTTGTACGACACTCCTTAAAAAAAACTCAATAAAAATATTTTCTGTTTCTATGTCTCATTTTGACTATGAAAACATTAAAAACATTCGAATGAAAAAATTTATTTCTTGCATTAACATTACATATGTATATATTTGCGGTACATAATCCTAAATAAAAACTAAAACCAGCATATTTTTCTACTCAAAACACATTCAAAGATCATGTTAAATTGAATTTTCTGCTGTAAACATATTTGAATCGCTAAAACTTTTTTCCCGAAAATAAAATCATACATAAGCAAGCAAACAAAGTTTATGGATAAAACGCAATATAAAATTGTAACAAACCAAGTCAAGTTAAACAAACCCTGAAGAAAAGCGTCTATACTTTAGCAAAAGTTCTTCACTTTTGTTTTTGCGTACGAATAAGTAAATAAAATAAATTCGAAAAGTCAAAGCCAATAAATGGTAAACCGTCGAACGAATTGCGTTTTGTAAAGATTTGAAAACCAAGAAAAAGATTTTATTCTAGTGCATTCGATTGTGAAATACTCGTATTTCTTTTCATTGCCTAAAAGGTTATGTTTTTATTATACTTTGAAATAAAGCTGTATAGCTTTGAATTAAGCTATACAGTGAAGTTTAATGAACAAGAATTTAAATACATTGAATATACATATATGTATTATATATATGAGTATACTGTTTTATTTAACTTAATTGTAATAGAATTCCACTATAAACTACAAAAATTTTTATAGTAATGTATACCAGAGGTCAGCAATGAATAATTTTTTCGCTACTCATAAGCACTCATGAAATTTAGAATATATGTAAGTGAGTCAAAAATATTGAAACTGAAAACTACTTTGATTCATTCATACGCACTACAACCTTGATTTCTAAATACAGGTTGCAATAAGTATGATGACAACGTTGACATTAAACTCATACCATTCGAAATATGTTTGATTCATAAGCCTACTCATTTAGTTTCATAACAATACTTATAATACTTATAAATGATTCGAGTGTCGCTAATCATTCATCAAAATTTACGTCTTAGTTGTAGCATTTACAAAAAAAGAGAAAAGACACATAAGCAAAAAAGACAAAGACAGCAAGCAGAGCAAACACACAACCTTTTAGTGAGTATTTTAGTGTTCGTAAGCGAATCATACTTATTTTGTTATTCTTGTATATCTTGAGTTATGAAGAGTCGAAACATCATACGTGCTGTTAAGTATGAATATGATAAGTACATCAAATTTTGAATATGAGTAGTATGCGTATGATATTAAAATAAGTATGAATGCGTATAGGTATCAGAAATTATGAGTATGATTCGATTCTACTCAGCTTTTTGAATACTCATTGCTGATCTCTGATGCATACAGCAAAACAAGAGTAAAAAAGAACTGCTGAAGAAATCTATGATCTGCAGTTGGCATTGGCTTATTAGAAGTGAGGATGTGGTTTAAACCCCAGGTCAGACAACTCGAACAAAACCAAACATAAAACAAAAATATTTCTTTCCGCGACTGCTGAGAGGGGATTTCTGGGAAAACTCTGAGAGTAAATAAAATTTCTAGGAAGAGTTACTCAAAAAAATCTGTCGTTCAGAGTCGACTTTAAAAATAAGTGCTGTGAGAAACTAGATCGTAATCCTGATTGGAGGGTTGTAATGTCTAATTACATATGTATTGTTATGAAAACATTCGCCTTCAAGAACATTTATCAGACTATTTACGTTGCCATATAAAAGGCCAGGCAAAGCAGGCAACTAGTCAGTAAAAGTTCAGTCAGTCATGTGTGAAGACGGGGTGTGTTTGAAGATCTCAGTTACAAAGATCTGTCGAACAATTGTTATAGTTTACGCAAAAGAGTGCAAAGATGAAAAACAAACAAAGCAATTGTTGTTGTTACATCAAGTTGTGAACAGCGGCACCCAGAATTGTCCGAACAATAAAGAATTTTAATTAAAAATAAACACAAATTTATTTTTATTTCATTTGCAATTTACGAACTCATATTTTAAACGTATAAACCTATTTTAAAGGTATAAACCTAACAGTATGTTATGCTTGTTGTGTGGGGAGTAGCTTAACTCAAACATACTTTTCTCAAGAGGCCACATTGTCTGAGCTGCCTATAATGATCGTTGTTTTCATTTTTATTGTTCCTTCACTGGGAAGTTAGGATATATTCGCTTTTTTAAAGTTTCTACGGTATTTAAACTTTATTTTCTTAGGCTTATTGAAGAACTGTTTAAATAAAATAAGAGTGCTTGTGACATATCAGCAACATTTTTCAAATTGATGTCAGTATAGGTTAAACATATTATCCAAAATATTAAATTTTTCCATGACTCTGGACAAATTTAATAGATGGCTGGGGTTATGTTGGTTTTCAGGACCGCTGTGGTTGGTAGGTTATTCGTATACATCTGCAACCTAAAAAAACTCACAAGAAAAAGTGCAACGGGTTTGAATCGCACGACGACGGTGGCCAGTAAACATTAAGTACACATGGAATGACCACATCCTCAAATTGCTTGTACGGAACTTCGAATGGGGCATGTGTGTGGGACACCTAACGCTGCCCCGTTACGACCACCTTGTGTTGGTATCCCGGTTATCCAATTTAGGCCAAAAGAAGTTGCTAATCATCAACCTATAATGCTCGACGAAGACAATAATGGTCACCGTCGTTCTCAAAGAAATGTGGACTGATGATGTCGCCAGCCCAAAAATTTACAACAAAGTTTTAAACGATGAGGCCCATGGCCGAAAATATTTTTTTTTTTAATTTTACAAAATCTGTCTTTCGGATTCGAATTTAAACTGTAGGTCCCGTCATTAAATAACGAACTGTCTCCAGGAGTAGAATAAACCTAAATAATAGAATGAACATTAAATTTTAAATGTACAGTAATAATAATTATTATAAATAATAAAATAATTATGAAATTATTTCGAAACATTGAAATTTTATTTTCAAATATCAAATGAAACATTGGAACTAAAAAGAACGTTCGAAATAAATTCCTTTTTTTTTTTCAGTTCGACTTTAACTGTTGAAGTGAAGAGACGTATAATACAAGTGCACTTAATATTTACCGTTTGTTTTTCCTTTTCTCTTCTCTGTTATTATTATTGATAATAATAGCATGGATAAACCACCAGATATTAGAGGGATATACAAACCTCCAATTGTTATAGACAATAATAAAACTTTAAACTTAACTACTCCTGGGCTAAAGTATTTGGTCATGTCAAGAGTAAAAAGTGATGATAACCTCTCGAAGGTATCACCCTTTTTAATTAAAAAAGTAATTGATTCGATTTGTGAAGGTGAAGTAATTAGTTGCAACAAGTTAAGAAATGGCTCAATCTTAATTAAAACTAAAAATGAGTACCAAGCATGCAAATTAGTGAAATTATGTTCACTTTCCGCTTCGATTGAGGTGACTGTTTCTGAACACAACTCGCTCAACTACTCAAAAGGGGTTATATATTGTAACGATCTGCGGGGAATTCCTGAAGAAGAAATTCTCGAAGAATTAAAGGGAAAAAACGTAAGTAAGGTCGAAAAGATAAAACGAAAATCCCCTAACGGTATTTTAGAAGAGACAGGCCTGATAATTCTTACCTTTACTACTATCACCTTGCCAACTGTAATCTCAATTGGTTACGAACATGTAAGAATCCGCACATATATTCCCCTTCCCGTCCGTTGTAAGAACTGCTTACGTTACGGGCATATAGCTAAATCGTGCAAAGACGCCAGGTTATGTTTCAATTGTTCAAAAGAATACCATATTTCCGAAGACTCTGAAGAAGTATGCGAATCAACAAGATGTTGCATTAACTGCAAAGAACAAAACGAAGTCTATGACCACGCCACAACCGATAAAAAATGTCCGACTTTTCTCAAAGAAAAAGAAATTCAAGCAATCATTACGCTTGAGAAGGTAATCAAAAGGAAAGCAGTCAACATATTCAAAGAACGCCATCCCAATATTCATAAATCATATTCCTCAACTCTGAAAACCCAAACCTCTTTAAATGTAGTACCTTCCCATCAAACACTAACAACACAAGTCAAATGTAACAATTTTACATACAACAACAACATTGCAAATAAAAATAATAATAACACAAATCAGCTGATATCAGATAAAAACACACCACGTGCTTTAATTGATTACTCCACTGTAATCTCCGCTGATAAATCTCAGACGCTGAATTAAATGATATAGAACTAAGGAGCAGTTCATCTCTCTTAACATCAGATGTACTTCCAAACCAACCGTCAACGAGCAACGCATTTCTCTTACCTAAGAATACATCGAAGAAGAATATACAAAAGATTAAGAGAAAATTAACAAGCTCACGTAAAAAGAGATAAATAACTTCCCTTAATACTTCTCTTAAAAAATGTTACCGATCATAACAATCTTCTTAAATATCATTAATACTCTTTTTTCTGCATATTACTGAACCTTACATATAGCAGATCAATTACAACAAACATTAAATTCTCTAAGTTACACTCTTTTACTAACTCAATATATAATTATGAATTTATAAAAATTACAATTATCACAATCTCTTTATATACACTCTTTATATCAATAAGATTTTTTGATTTATTTCTCTTAAAGTCGCTCTTAGTCGTTACTATAACTAAATCTGAACAAGGAACAGGAAAAATATTAAATATCTCACTTATTTTAAGAGTAATGATATCATATGTCTTGAATAATGTAAATACATTTCTTTTTAAAATTCTTGTAATTAAATTTAATTTACACTGCACTACATCTTCATATGTACAAAAAGAATTTATAAGTAGTGGTTATCTTAACAATTATAATAATCTGCTATTACTAATAAATCAATATTCCCCTAAAATCATTGCCTTACAAGGAACCTATCAAACATTCCTATCCCAATTAATTATAATTTTGTATATTCAACAAATTCTTCTACCCACAATTCAATAGAACACAGACTTATTACACTCTTCTTAAGTAAACCTACACAAATTATTTATAATTAGAATATAGACAAATTAGATCCATTTACTCTTACTTGTATATCACTATGCTTAACATCTCTTAAAATTAGTATAAAATGCGAAACTTTTACCTATATTTTAATATATAACAAAATTATTCTCTTTAAAGATAACTTTCCAATATTTACAAACTTAATATTTGCAAATTATATTAAAGAACATATTATAACCAATATATATATCAGATAATGTATATGCAATGTTTGGAATGTACTTTTTTAAATATGTATGTCTTATCTTCTTATTACTTTAAACAATGATACTAAAACTTTTGCAATGGAACATTAATGGTTATACTAATAATTACATAGAACTGCATGAACTGATCAAAGCTCATTACCCTAACATAATCTGTCTCCAAGAAACCCATATCCACTCCCGCCTCAATATTCCTATTCCTATTAACTATTTTATGTACGATCTTAACACCTCTTCTACGAGATACGGTGGTGTGGCCATTTTGGTGCATAAGTCCTTGGAACATAAACTGACCTTTACCTCGGATGATTTTGATGTCATCGGCATGGAGATTAAATCGAGGATGAAATTAAATTTATATAATGTGTATTTTTCTCCGACTACGAATTTTGATAGAAGTGTCCTTGAAAGTTTATTCAGTGATTATTCTCCTTCAGTAATTGTTGGTGATTATAACAGTGCACGTAGGAGCTGGGGCTCTTCTTCTGATAACCACAGGGGCCGCCTACTGTTCAAATTTTTAAATGAATCCGACCTGATTCTGCTCAATGATGGTTCGCCTACTCATTTAAATACTCATGGAAATTTTTCCCATATTGACTTAAGCTTCTGTTCACCTATTCTGGTTCCTCATGCTTCCTGGGATACCGAGGAGAATCTCTATGGGAGTGACCACTTTCCGATCATCATCTCACTTTTTTCTGAAACTACAATACATAGGGAATTTAGAAGTCCTACATTCAGAACCGATCTACCAAATTGGGAGAAGTTTCAGGAACTCTGCGCGGCCTTTAATAGATCTAGACCAGTGGTTGATAATATTAATAGGGAAACAGCGAATATTTATAGGATTATATTGCAATCGGCCAATTATTCCATTCCACAGTCACGTGGAAGAGAGAAAAAGGTCCCTTGGTGGAATCAAGAGTTAGGGGGACTGAAGGTAGGAAAGAATAAATTGTGGAGATTGTTTAAGAAAAATATGATACAGGAAAACCTGCTTCTGTATAAAAGAGCTAATGCAAAATACAAGAGAAGCATTAAACTTGCAAAACGGGAATCTATCTTTAACTTAACTTCTACAATCACACCTAGCACTCCCATTGGAAAAGTATGGACAAACATAAGAAACTTTACAGGATACAGAGCAACACATGGAATCCATTGCATATCGTCATTGGTGGATAGAGCAAAATTGTACACAGATTATAAAGATATAGGCAATGAATTCGGCAAATATTGGTCTGCGAACTCAGAGGATATGAATTTTTCCGTTAACTTTAGGCTTAAGAAACGAAGTCTTATGGATAACCCCCCCATTATTATAACGTGTCCGAAAGCAAGAAAAATGGAATCTAAAATAAATTTTTTGGAATTTAACTCAACTCTAGAGAAATTACGTGGAAAGATTCCAGGAAAGGACAGGATATCATATCTGATGCTGAGAATGTTACCCTACGACTTGAAATTGCGAATTATCAACCTATATAATGCAATCTTTGAAAACTATATCCCACAACAATTTAAGAACAGCGTAGTAGTTCCGATTTTAAAGCCTGGAAAGGACAAGACTATTATAACATCATACCGACCGATTTCTTTGAACTCGTGTCTGGCTAAGGTATTGGACAAGATAGTAGCGAAAAGGTTGTGGTGGTTTGTCACGAGCAATAAACTACTTAGCAACCGCCAATTTGGCTTTAAGAAGGGTAGCTCGACAACTGATGCTCTACTTTTTCTAGACTATCAAATTGCCAGCGCTCTCTCACTACGTAAGCATATTACTATTATTTCCTTGGATTTTGAGCGTGCATTTGAGAAGGTAGGCATCCATTCAGTGCTTGAACAATTATACCAATGGGGAGTTGGCCCGAATATTATAAAATATGTGAGTAATTTTATGTCCAATAGAAAAATTATAGTACGAATTAACCACCTATACTCCAATTCTTTTCCACTATACAATGGAGTCCCCCAGGGTTCTCCTTTATCTGTTATCATTTTTCTTATAGCATATAATCGACTATGCTCGATTTTATCACTTCACAAGGAAATTGACTTCTGCGCCTACGCTGATGATTTTAACCTCATCATTAAATCTTCTAAAAAGAAAAACCTAATACTAGACCTTGACAATGTATTCGCTGATATTACCGAATGGTGTGATACTTCTGGTGCTTCACTATCCACTTCAAAGTGCAAATACTTACACATATGTCGCCTAAGAGACTGTAGCTGTGAAATTATGTCCACAGTTATCTCCATCTCGAGGGTTGAATGTCTCCGTATTCTGGGTATATTTATGAATAAACGCTATAATTGGAAGGACCACATACTTTATTTAGAAACCTCTTTATCACAACGAATGAACATTTTGAAATGTCTGTCTAATCCTAAGTGGAATTCTAACTCAATCGTACTCCTTTCCGTAATGAGAGCACTAATTCTTTCAAAAATCAATTATGGTCTACAATTTTTCGGTTATACTTCCAAATCACAATTAGCTAGAATTGACAGAATTATTAATTCCTGTATAAGAATAGCATTGGACACTCTACGATCCTCCCCAATTGCGAACATTCGATATGAGGCTAAGATTAGATCCTTGGTCAATCAAAGGGACATGCTTACTACAAGATTATGTCGTATCTTAATTTTCGGTGGTAATGGCCCATTAAGACATATAGCTAAATAGGTAAGAAGTTCCAGGAAAATTCCGAGAGTACCATCTATTCTTTATCGAGTAATACGGAATAGCGATGATCTTAATCTACCTAAGAATATTCCCACACAAATTTCTGAACTTCCACCATGGTCACTGGATCCCTCATCTATTGATTTTACTCTTCAGAAATACCCGAAAACTGATACTTCCCCAACTCAATATAGGAAGATGTTTGCAGATCTAAGGGAAAGACTTTCTGACCATATGTTTATATACACAGATGGTTCGAAATTGAATAACTCTGTTGCATTCAGCCTCTCGACGGATAACAGTGTCTTGAAAATAGCTAAACTTGATGAGTATGGCTCAAACTTCTCAGCTGAGATTATTGGAATTTATGAGGCATGTATGTTGGTGAGAGGGATAAGTAGTAGATTTGCTATTTGTACTGACTCTCTTTCGTCACTAAGGTCGGTTCTTAATGTATCTAATACTGGGTTTTATCCATCTTCTATCAGAACGATCTTGATTGAGAAATTTCCTAATCTCAAACTAATTTGGGTTCCTAGTCATTGTGGGATTACAGGAAATGAATTTGCTGATCATTCGGCAAGGAATGCAATAAGACAGGCTTTATTTTATACGGATAATTTGAACTGGATAGATTTGGCAAGGCAAATTGATGGGCACTACATGAGAATGGATAAAGATGAAACGTTCAATTCTACTTCCTTTTGGTATAAAGCGGTGAACACTGAGAGGATTTCTATTTACGACTATTTGGATGAATATACTAGTAATTTTTACAGGATTGAGAGCATTAAACTACTTCGGCTCAGAGTGGGTCATACCAAGATTTCTCATGGATTTCTGTTTAATGCTAATTTTACCCCCTTTTGCGATTGTTCTGACACGGCTCCACCGACACTTAATCATATTTTATGTGATTGCCCTCTATTGACGAGCATAAGACTTTCCATCTATCATAATACTAATCCCCTAACCTCCCTATCCAATCCTACAACTGAAAACACAGCTAAATTAATAAAATTCCTCAAAACTACAAAATTGTTTTACGATATATAAATATTAATTACCTTACTAAACTTATACTTGCTACTCTATTATGTACAATCTTAATTGTAGTTATAAGGTATATTTAACTTTGTGGAGTTGAAGGCCTCAGATGCTATTGCTCTTAGTATTCTTTATCTTATAATTTTAATTATAAGCTAAATTTATAAATAAATAAATAAATTCCATTTTTTTTATTCTTTAAATACTTAAAGTAAGTATTAACTCATACAAATTATTCACAAATATTCATAAATTCATAAATGTATGTATATACATAGACGCCTTTTGCACGTTGAAATTTGTTTCGAAACAAATTTCAAAACTCTTGAGTTTGTGGGAGAGAGGGGAAAAACGAGCGGGGGTGATTTCACAATTTCATGTACTCGCAAAACTTGCTTTGTTCTTTATTCGTATATACACAGAGTTGTATTTGATTTCACATTTTCTTTTATTTTTTGTTTCGCATAATGAAGTTAACATGCTGACTGCCGCGGCAATTTTCAAAAAACTGGCCAAAAATGACAATTTGATTTTTTTACATTATATTACTTAAAAACTCTATTTTTAGATCGTAGGTATCATCAAAAATAAAAAATATGTTTTTTTATGAGAAAAAGTGGTTTAATGAGTACGAGATAACTCGTAGATTGCGTTCCGTTCTAAGGATCCAACTATGAATTATCTCGTAGTGGGCAGTCAATGTGTTAATATAAATTTTCCTTATTTAAAATAACATTACTTTTTGTTTATTATGTGTTTGAAATCAAAACATTTGCAAAAGAGAATTTTTAGTACCAAGCAATTAATTATAAAAATGAAAAAATAAAAATCAAAAAGAATATAATTTAATTTTTTAATTTATAAAAATCAATAAATAAGGTAAATATATTAAAAAATAATAATACATACATAAATATATGTATAATATATTATATTATAAAAAAAATATAATATTCATATAATGTTCATTTTTAAAGAATTGTCTGGTGTTGTTTGAATCTAAATCACAATGCAAAATAAAGTTATAACTGTCAAAAACAGCAGAATGACGCGATAAAAGAAAACAAAATTTGTGAAATTAATTTTTTACGTGCAAAAGCGAAAGAAATTTTAAAAGACAATGCAAAAAAGTTTTTGAAACTTGTTTCGAAACAAATTTCAACGTGCAAAAGGCGTCATATATCTGTTTATAGCATTTAAAATCTATTTTCGAATGAACTCTAGGTAAAATTCTCATGTTAATAACGGGTGATTTTTTAGCTATTATAATTTTGGCAACACTGGTTTAAACAGCTCACGCACGTTTCGTGTTTTGTTTCACTGTCAAACATCTTCAGTTTGGTCTATAATTTAACCATGACTCGTCTTACAAACGAACGACGCTTGGAAATCATTGAATTTTATTATCAAAATGCGTGCTCTGTTAAGAAAATTCATCGCTCGCTTCTTCCATTTTATGAACGGTTTAATCGACCCACTGTATTGAAATCCAAAATGCAAGAGCTTGACTTGCATGACGGTGCCACATGCCACACAGCACGCGTAACAATGGACTTATTGAGAGTCGACTTCGATGAACATTTTATTTTACGTTCGGGACCGGTCAATTGGCCACCTAGATCGTGCGATTTAACGCCTTTAGACTATTTTTTGTGGGGCTATGTTAAAGCTCATGTCTATACAGACAAACCCGCTTCAATTGAAGCATTGGAAGACAACATTGAAGCATTTATTCGTGAGATACCGGCCGAAAAGTTGGAAAGGGTATGCCAAAATTGGACTAAGCGGGTGGACCATTTGAGGCGCAGTCGCGGTCAACATTTGCATGAAATAATCTTCAAACATTAAATTATATTGACCGTACTATCGATTCAAATAAAGATTTCATGCATTTTTCTGAATTTTATGTGCTTTTTTTTGAAAAAATTTCCTATAGCTCTTAAACAATCACCCATTACATGTAAGATATGGAGCGTTCAGTAATGCAAGATACTCAATTTCTAAATATTAACAAATTATTATTCTTGTCAGTATTGCGCACTAAAAGATCATATAATATAGTAATATTTTAAAATATTAACACGATAAAACAGTATATTAGCAAGTACATTATTCAACAATTCATTTAAGTAATTTAATAAAATTATCTGTTTTTCCAAATCAACAGCACGTGCAAATAATAAAATTGTTTTATCAAAATTGGTTTCTGTTAGGGCAACGTACCACGCCAATACGACCGCCATGACTAGTCGCCTCTTGGTTTGTCTTGTAACCATGCAAAAAAAATTGTTCATGCAAAATATCGAATGTGGCATGGATATCTGGTACGCAGAGTGACACATCAACGAAATGAAGCCAAAAGAAGTCATCGACCTAAAAAGCTCACCGTTTACAATGAAGGCCTAACAAATGGCGTTCTGAAAGAAATATAGACCGCTGACGCCACCAAAACCAAAATTGAGTTAAATTTTTTATGGATGGAGTCCCAAATTACATTGCAAAATTCACAAAGTTATGGTCTGCTAAAGTAGGTGAAATTCAATAATTTTTTTGCTAAACTTTCCACGTACGTTAGAATATTGTGTAGTTTAACTGTTTTGGTTGACATTTTCATTGTTACTGTGCACATGCACATGTTGCCAGCTTTTGTAATTTGGTATTATTGTTACTGTCAATGTGGTTGCATCTGTTGTTATTTTTTGTTGTGGTTGGTGTTTAAAATGGATTTGTGCACATAGTTTTTCTATATGTTGCCTAATGTGCATCATACTGACTGACGGCTGATATTGTTGGAAAAATGTTGTTGTTCTGGCTGTCAAGTGTAGCACAATTGAAGAATATTTTGTATTCACATTTGCTTTTTTTTTTTTTTGTTAGTGTTGCTGGTGTTTATTTTTGCACTTGTATGCGGTGTTTACAACAATAGATGCAATTTTTTTTCTCTTTTTCTTTTCTATTAGTCTTATGGGTGGTTTTGTTCTGTTACGGTATGACCCAAGTGTTTTACAAGAACTATTGCTGGAAATAATAAAGAGAACATCGTTTGAAAGGCGACGTTTTTGGTGTATTTGCTTCATTTTTATGAACACAAAAAGTCTCATCTGTAGCTAAAAATTAATAAAAGTAATAAAGTTGTTTAAGGCTTTATTTGGTTTCACTAGTCATCAGCAGATTTTTGGCAAATAGAAATATTGGCAACGAAATTTCTTTGTACAAATTCATGCTTTCTGGAGTTTACCAAAGGCAATGGGGAGTGACTGGATGGTGAGGCTTGTGGAGCGGAGGCATCATTGGCCCATATTTCTTTGAAAATGAGGACGGCGCAACCATTACGGTCAATATAGACCCCCACCTGCTCTTCATGGTATTGATGTAAACGATTTTTGGTATCAACAGGATGGTGCAACTTGCCACACAGCTCATGCCACAATCGATTTATTGCGTCAAACGTTTTATGGCCTTTTAATTGGATCAAATTGTGATATAAATTGGCCGCAAAGAAACTGCGATTTGACACGGTTGGACTATTTTCTGGGAAGCGTCGTAAAAGAAAAGTGTTATGCCGACAATTGAACATTTGAAGACCAACATTCATGATGCTATTGGCGTGATACGACTCCATACACCCAAAAAAGTGCACAAAAATCAGTCCGACTGGATGAGGTACAGTCATGTCAGCCGCGGCAATCATGTGAATGAAATAATATTCCTTTCCTAACCGGTACTTCACAACTAAAAATAAATTTGTTAAAATTTCAAACCGCATTTGTTTTATTGCATTTTTAAATTTAAACATTTAAATGGCTCACCCTTTGTCAAGCTTTATGTACTTTGCCAAATATATTGATTGTGATTTTCCAATTTCCCAAAAGATTTTGTGGTGGTACGCCTTTGACTAATTGCATTTTTGACCCGCCACGATATGAAGGAAACCACTTCTGGATCAAATTAATAAAACTTTTGAACCGGTCAACTGCATAAACAAGACTATCTTCCTTCAATTTGTCTGGAACTATTTGAGTTTAACAACCACAGTTTGAGAGACCAACCTAAAATAATAACACTTAACCTATGTTATCAGCGTAGCTCTTGTTTACTTCTTTCTATGATTGTTCCTCTTACGTGCTTTATTTCAGCAAGGTTGTTAATGGATGATTAAAAGAAATAGGCCAAATGTTCAAATGTTAAACATGAAAAACGTGTTTCTGTCATAAGAAACAACAGAAGCAACAAAAGAGAATATTATAACGGAATCAGTGCGTAAAATGATGATGGTGCCAAAACCATCATCAGCATTATCATCGTTTTCGAAAAACAAAAGATTTTTGCATCACTAAACTTTTTATTCCTCTGTATGCGTAGTAACTTGGTAACTAAATTTATTAGGTTATCCGTAATCTAATACGTTCCTTCCCCAGCATACTGTTCAACGTTTAAGCGAAAAATTAATTGGTTCTATTTATTTGTCATGAGAGTAGCACAATAAGAAGTCGTTGTGGTCTAGTAGAAGAAGACGCTTCGAACTTCAGCCAAAACAACTCCAACAAAAAAGAAATTCGCAAAAAAAAATTATGCCCAGAACTCCTTCGTTCGGAGTCGACTTTAATTTGTAGGTTCCGCCACTCATGTATAAAATTAACTCACACAATCAATATCATTTGCTGTGCATCTCACATAGGCCATTTGCATACTGCAGTGCTTCATCACATAGGGTAAATAAATACTATACAGAGAGAATAACAGAAGTTCGGAAATTGATCCCTTTGACATACCTTCTATTGCGTTACAGGTTGCCGTATAAATGCCACTTAATACAATAGAATAGAATCCGCCCAGTCAGATAATTATTCTATCAGATGCAATTCTAGAAGTTTTATAAGCCTCTCCAGCAGAATCGAATATTCAACCAATAAAACTGTGATCCAATAAAACTAAAACAAATCATATTCCTAAGAAGACTAGATGGTACATTTTTGTAACATCGCCTTTAAATCTTTAATTTACACAACACAAAGCACATTAGATTAAATGAACAGCGCTTTGAAGCCTAGTCTATCCTTTGAATTTAACTATAGTACTGGTTTTAATTCTTCTTTTTTTTGGTTTTTATTCATTTTATAATTAAAATTTTATTCAAATACCATTAGTCGCTGTATTATTTTAAAAAATCTTATCATAAGAAAACTTAAGTTCAGCAAGGAAGCAAGTATAGGCACAACTTTTTGCATTTGAGTTTTATTAAAGGCTTCACTTAAGGGAACAAAAAAACTTTAATAAAAACTTTTTAAGCATGCAGGGAGGAAAAAACTACAGTTTCATCGGCAAACATTTTTGGACGACACTTAATATAACGATAACGTCATCCTAAAATTAATCGTATTCACATAGCATGTTACTGTAGAAATAACTTATTGTCGATCAAAAGTTAATTAAAAGAAGAGAGAACATAGCAGCTTGAAACTACAGAAGTTTTATTTTTAATTATCAAAACTTTTATTATATACGAACACAATGGATTTTTATTTGCTGGGATATGAAAGATTGGCGAACATGATAAAGAAAATTAAAAATTTATTGATTAGTTTACCGAATTATAGAAAAAGGGGAAAATTGGGGATTGTAGAAAGTTCTCGATTTACAAATTAAAAAAAAGAATAAAAACACCATAAACATCATTTTTGTAATATTTGAGAAACATTGTAGCCTAATCGGTCCAATCCAAGTCAATGCTGGTAACCGCAAATAAAGTTAATTTCTCGATTATTACGATCTATCTGTCTATTTATATTGTATATGATCTGATCTGTTACTCGTAGGTAGCGTGCTTGCTAATTAGTCGTTAGACCACGATTCAAACCTCAGGTCAAACATCTCGATCAAAATGAAATATAAAAAAAAAATTTTTTTGGTGACTACTTCTCAGAAACTCTGAAAGTAAATGAAATTGTCATGAAAAGTTTCTCAATTATCTGTCGTTCGGAATCGACTTTAAAGTGTAGGTTCGGTCGCTCGTGTATAAATGTAACACACACAATATAAGTGGTGTGTAGTACGTAGTACCAACACTGAATACTGCAAAATTTTTTCAAATATGTTCTTATTCTCTGCAAAATTTAAATACGGTATTACTCATATCCATATTTTTCGAATTGTAGTCCATAAATATTTTATTAAAAAACCAAAAAAAAAAAACAAACATTGCAGAGTACTCATATTTAACCCTTTGCACTCGGCACCGTTTCGGACTTTATCTACCAGCAACTCGACGCCACTTTTTAACGAAAACGTGGAAACATGAAAATATTGTTTAAGTTGTCAGACACGATAGAGTGAAATATCAGCTCGAAAAGTAAAATTAGTAAAGTTTTGCAATTCAAATAAAAATAAACTGTTGCAATATCACTAAAAACTAAAATAGAAATTATTCGTCGTTACAATAATGGCGACAACGGTAAGAACGATAATTAAGAATGCGGCTGAGATTCGTTCAAGTGTAAAAGCGACTGGGACTTGTTCTCTAGAAACCACCACTAAAATAAGGCCAGTAATAATGGAAAAAATGGAAAATGCACTTCTATCTTGGATAAAGTATTTAAACAACAAAAACATTCCAATCACTACGACAGTAATACAAAGAAAAGCAATAAGCTTGTTTAATGATTTCAAATCGGATGGTCTTCAGAACAAGGAGCTTTCCGATTTTTGTTTTAACGCCTGTGGAGGCTGGTTGGAAAATTTAAAAGAAGAGCGAAACTTTTACAATATAAAAGTTGTTGGAGAAAGTTTTCCTACAAAATTAAAACAAATAATTGATAAGGGTGGATATACCCCTCAATAATAATTACAAATTCTATTTTATAAGACTAAGTTATAAGGAACTTGTTAAAAAAATACAACTTTGTAGTATGAGCAATATGAAATTCGATTTACTTCGTATCGATTTACGTCGCCTATGTCGCAGTAATCCTGCGACATAAATCGAGGGATTACTGTACAATATTTCTTGTTCTTTTTTAATTTTCTTTATAGCCAGAACATTTTTTACTTGTTTTTTAGTCATAAATTCATTGCACTTTTGGGAATTCAAATAAAGTGACGTCGACAAGAAAATATATAAACGCTAAAATTTCATTATTTTTAAAGCGGATTTCATTGTAATTTTGTTTCTTTAGTTTCATATTTTATTTCTTTGTTTCTTTATATTTTTTTACTATTTTATTTTCTTTTTATTTCATTTTGCTATACCTGCCTCAAGAATTATTTTTAAGATTGTTTTTTTTTTGGCAGTTTGGCCATTTATTGTTAAGTGATTATGTTTGTTTTCAGATGTCTGGCTCATGATTTAAAAATGTGATAATAAATCTATTTGATTGCATTTATTTGTAAAGCATATGAATGTGATTAAGCAGATGCTTATTAATATTCAAGATTCTGTCACCACTTACGTTTCTTTATTTCTTTTCTTTTCCCCAATATTCCCCTCCTTATGTAATAGAAACCATTTTCCAAAATTTTAGATATTTATATACATTTGAAGAGTTGTTTTTGGAAATCTTTGTGATTCATAGTCATTTTAATGGAGGACAAATGTTTTGTCGATGAAGATGTCGCTTACGTTTTAATATTTTAATTCATTGCAAATAATTTAACCTTTGAATTTGGTTAGATGAGTTAAAATTTGATATAATGTCTTCAATCATTCACCACAAAATATCTTAAATCTTGTCAAGTCAAACTGGACGTAATCGATTTAGGAAATTCTTAAATAAATATCTAATTACGTCAGCAAATACAACTGCTGGATAAGGTTTATTTCTAGATGTAGAGATACGTGAACAAACAAAATTTAATTCATATTTTAACGCTAGGTAAATCACAAAGAGTAACATATTCAAATTTGCTGCACGTATATATCGAGGGAGATATGTTTGCTCTCTAAACAAGTGGGGCTCTTTTCCTATGCAAATGAGTAAAGTCTCTGTGAGACAATTTATCAGCCCCTCCGTAGAGGAATGTCAATCTCACTTATGTATATAAAGGTAACCATCATATGTCTTGTTATATCATCTACCGAACCATCCGAATACACATTTTAGCACGGGGGTTAGATGAAAAAAATATTTTGATAACTGAATATGTGTTAAAAGTAGAAATAATATCGTGACTTTTCTAAATTTTAGACAAAACCCGTATGCTTTCAGAGTAATTTACGTTGCCAGTAATAACAGGATTGAAAATAAAGAAAAAATGTAGATTTTTTTACGATATTTTGTAAAGTTTTGTTTTAATTTGAAATCATTAGAAAATTGTGGGAGATAATTGCGTAACTATTAAAAAGAAGATTAACTAACTAAAGGGTCCGCCAAATAACACGCCAAGATCAAAATGAGCTTCACCTGAAAAGATGATTTTTTTTGCCAAAATCGGCATCTTTTGGTATAAGCTACTGCATGGCCAGCCGAGGCAGCCATTTGAATGAAATTATTTTCCATTATTAACCGGAAGGATTGTACTTTCAAATAAAAAAAGAAATTTGAGAAAATATTCAGTAGTTTTTTTAAAGCATTTTCAAAAAAAAAGTTATTTGGCGTACATTATTTGTAAAAAACAAAAAATGAAATAATGTCAAATATGAATTAAAAAAGATGTAGCCCACTGGGTTTGAACCAACGACCACCCGATTTCTGATTGCCGTTGTACTCACAACACCATTTTATTTAAGTGTGTTGTTTCTAATACTCATTTATTTTTTATTCGTGTGAGAAACAGTTCTAAAAATAAATATATAAATAAATAGGCATATTGACAAAAAGTTCAGTTATATTTATTTTTAGTTTCAGGCTGTAAGTTGTTATTTATTAACCCTTAAATGCTCAGTGTATCTTTAAAGATACAACCAAAGAAAAAATTCTCACTGTTCTATTTCTATAAAAACTCATTCAGAAAGCATCAGTCTTATATTTAAAATTTATTTCAAAGGAAAATATGTTGAATTTGAAATGAATCAGATGCTTAAACATCAAAGTTGAAAATTATAGTTTTTCCAAATTTGGTGAATTAGGTGCTTTGCTATATTGAAAAATCGGAGAGGATTACAAATTGATATAAAGAAAAAATATTATCCTGTTTAAAAATATGTCTAGAAGTAAGTAGGGAAAAAATGTATTCCGATTCCTTGTCACAGCCTGATTTAATAGTTGTATCTTCTAAGATACTTAACGGTGGACACATATAAAAATTTAGTGTATTTTAAAAAAAAATTTTTTTAAGTATGTTCATTAAATTCCTATTAAGAGAGTGAAAATAAAAAATATGGAAAATTTCTATTTTATATCATCAAAAACTATATAGTAAATGAAAACTTTATTAATAAAAACTTGTAAAAAAAAGGTAAATGTATTATTTTTGATTAATCGATATTGTAAAATATTTTGATTTTAAATTGTTCTGACAATAATGTAAACAAAAGGTAATTCAAAATAGAACTTGTAATAATTTGCAACGATAAAAAATGTTGACAATTTTAGTTTTTTGTTCTTCTTGCAAGTTTTTTGAGTTAATGAATGCTTTTCCAGTAACAATTGTTAATAATTCAGCTTATTGAACAGAGCAAATTTTACTTGAATCCTTGAACTGTAGGCAATTTTTCCAGAAAATAATTCCACTACTATACTGATTTTTTTCAGTAATCAGTAAAAATTTACTGACTTACTGAATTTTTTTTCAGTAACCAGTAAAATGCAATCTACCAGGTAATGCAATCTAAATTTCATTACCAGTAAAAATTTATTGAATACTGATTTTTTTTTCAGTAATCAGTAAAATTTTACTGGTAATGCAATCTAAATTTCATTACCAGTAAACATTAACAGAATACTGAAAAGCTTAATGCATTAGAATTATAATGCAGTATGCCCATGTATGGCAACTATAAAAGTTTTATTTTTAATTTCCATCTCAAACTGTTCAAAACTTTTGTTATATACGAACCCAATGAAATTCTATGCGGTGGGATATGAAATATTTGCATTATGATAAAAAAAAATAAAAGTTATGGATTACGTCACCAGAGAAAAAGGGTAGGAGGTATTATATAAAGTTCTTGTGAATAAAACTGAAAGTGAATAAAATTTCCATGAAATATATCTCAAAAATCTAACTTTCAGAGTCCACTTATGGACAAAATTTACACCCAAAATATAAGTGATGTGAGAAGCTAGGTCGTAATCCAGACTGAAGGTTGTAATGACCAATTATGTTATGTATGTGTATCAAATCAAAGCTGGTAAATGAATGAAAGCTGGTAATGAAATCCCAGCAAAGTCTTAGACTAAGTTATAGTTTTCAAGTAAACAAAGATAAAGAAAATTAAATTCAAGTTAAAAAAATAATAGTAAGGAAAAAGGAGCTATTTGCCTAGCACGTTTATCACTATGGTGGGCCCCGATGCCGCATTAGAAGCAGCCAAGACAGGTCTGACCTGTCCACAAGCATGTTTTCTTGAGAGCCTGCTCGATTATAATCATTTGCCTGTACTTCTAATTCTGCTTTAGTGGAGTGAACACACAACATAGGAGTTATGGTCACAAAAAATCACAAAAGCAGAACGATAAAATAATTATGGGAATGAAACGAGAACATATCAAGTTATAGTAACAACACTACACAGAAACACCACAATAGATAAAAACGAAAATAATTAAAAGAAAAGATAACTTTTCTAGCCGGTAGTCAGAGAATTGTAGTAAAACGCACGTTAGTTTGTTCGTAGTAATGAAATTATTTAGTACCAACACTGAGTAGTACAAAGTGTTTTAAAACATTTTCATTTTCTTTGCAAAACTTAAATACGCGACTATTCATAGCCATATTTTTCGAATTTGTTTCTTTAGTACTTAATTAGAAGAAAAAAAATTAAAAATAAGGAAAAAACATAACAGAATAGCGAAATTTACATCTGTGGCAATCTAGACGTAACAGTTTTAATTAATATTAGTCATACGTTGTGAACTGACACGATCAAATCTTAACTCTCCCTAACTAGCCTTTACAATTAGAAATAAGAAATACATCGAATTTTTCTTTGATTTAAAAACAAGTCACATACGAAAATAGATTTTATAACGCCTAATTAATTCAACTTTATTAATTCATTAATTTAATTTTTAGTAACAATACAATTATAAATTATATTTACTTGTGACGAGCTGGGTAACATAAATTATACACTCAAACCCATTAGTTTACCACTGCATTCAAGCTGTAATTTATGTTATTCAAAAAACAAAAATCATTTAAAAATTCATATAAAAATTACAAAAATGTTAGAATGTATGTGTATGAGCAGGTACAGTAATTAAAAAAGACTTTAACAAACTGAACTGTTAAAAATGTGTTTGTAAAAAATATATAATACTTAATTGAGACTCGCCTTTACAATTCTTAAAACTTTATTTCAATCTTTTATTCTAACGATCTCGTCACCCCTATTCAAGCTGACAATGCCCTCACATCGCTCATGCAGAATATTCAATGTGCCATGAGCAGTGTGAGTCCTGTTAAAACCATATGTCAGGGTTGATAATGAATTTTCGCTAAATATTATGGTCAGTTGCCAATTGTTTCAGAGCTGATTCAGCGAACAGACATCGCTTTATATGTTGATGGTGATTTGTCACCAAAAATGTAGCTTCAACAAAATTGCCGTTATCAACTGCCAAACTATAAAAGTCCCTGTCTGTATATTATTTTGTATTCAATTTGCAATTTTCTCCATAATTCCTTTTAAGATGCCCTGGTAGTCTAGTGACTAGTTTGCTAAACTATTAGCGTGAGGGTAGTCCGTTCAATTCCCACTAGAGGCTCTTGTGGGTTACATCACACCAAGCATAAGGTCTAGGGTACTCAGCTCGTATATAATTAAATATAATTTGTAATTGTATTATAATTAATAAATAAAATAAAATTTAATTGAAAATATCATTTATTTTAGCTTTTTTTGATGCCATTAACAATTCCACTACTCTTAGATTATTGGTTTCAAGTTTTCTAAAATAAATCCACGTTGAAGAATAAAAATAAAACAGAAATAAATTTCCAAATCTTTTGAATTGTGGATTTGTATATTCCATACCACTAACGCTTAAATTGTACGCAAGAATAGCATAAACCAAGGCAAATCCTTTGATGCTACTGAACATGTGCCCGGAAAATAAAAAACAACTCGAAATCTTTAAAACGAAATAAATCCCAGTCAAAATACGCGACACTACAATTTAGAACATGTCACTAATACAATAAAACGATTTGAAATTTTGTACGATAGAAGCGATGAAGATAAAACAAGAATAAAGCGGATATAAAAGCGGTTTTTCGAAATACGCTAAATATGCGTTAACAGGCCAACGCAAACTGGAGATTTAAATTTCAACACTGAAAAATTCACAAAAAAATTGCACCAACATGTCCACAGAATTATTCATACACAGAATTACTAATACAAAGATTTATTTTATTGCCCCAAAAAAAGAGATCCTTGAACCTTAAATAAACTCCTTCTAATTCAATTTTTTTTAATTAAATCAAATATTATTGTATAAGCTAACAAAAAAATATATAAATTAATTAATTAATTTATATAATAACTTGCCCACATATGACTTTTGAATCCTTTATTTTGGTTTTTATGGTACTCAGATGCATTTGTTATATCATATTGTAACGTTTTTACCTTTTAAAAACGTTTAAAATATGAGCTCGTAGATTGCAAATAAAATTAAAATAAATTTCTGTTTAGTTATAACTAAAATTCTTTATTATTCGCCCAATTCTGTGTACCCCTGTTCACAACTTGATGTAAACAACAACAATTTCTTTTCTCTGTTATTCCTTTGTTTATACCATTCGCATAAACAATAAGAATTGCTAAGCAATTATTGGAAAGATCTTTGTAACGGAGATCTTCCAACCACGATTATTCTCTTCAAACGCACCGCGACTTCACACAATACTGACTGAAATTCACTAACTCAGTCTCATGCTTTGCCTTGCCTGTTATATGGCAACGTAAACAGTCTGATGAATGTTCTTGAAGGCGAACGATCATGACTTCGCCTTCTTGAAATGGTGAAGCCATAGTCAATATAGTAGAGCTTTTTTGTATAGAAACAATTACAGCAGAGATGGATCAAACGTTGTCTGATTGGTATAAAATCTGTTCCTTTAAGTATATATCGGGTCTTCCAACAGGGAGTTTCGACGTTTAACAGTTTATAATGGCCATCTTGTTGAAACTAAATCTCTCAATTTAGGTATTTCTCATATTCATTCCCTTTTTCCAAATCACTATGTACAGTTATAGCTTTCAACAACACTTGCATAAAATAGTATTCTGTTACGGACACTGGATAACGTACAGCGCGATGCACCAAATTTGCGATTATCATAATCGTCGCAACGAGACAATTATTTGTACTGTGGTACATCAATTTGAGTCCACTAGTTCATCAAACGATTGAACAATATTAGTATATCGGCGTACTACCGATATTGTAATACCTCTGCTTTGTAACTTGTCGGAGATTGTCTGCCATGTGCAGCTCATGAGCAATTGATTTACCGAAATTACTCTAACAAAACCTTGGCACTCATGGAAAAGAATTGACCTGTCGAAAATACGTTCGTTAAGGACTGCGTTAAGGACTTAATTGTAGTCTAGCCGTCCAAGTAAATCAAGAGATTTTCAGAGAAAATTCCGCCACCCAACAAGCATTGCGCCGTTTTAAAATACCCTTGACTGGAAAACACTACAGTGTTTAGGCAGCCTATACATACATACATTCGTCATTATAACCCCGCTTCTCACACCACTTACGTTGTGTGTGTTAAATTAAAACATGAGTGACAGGACCTATAATTTAAAGTCGGCAATTTTATTTTCTCTCAGAGTTGTTGCCAGAAATCTGCTGAGAGGAAGTCGCCGAAGAAATATTTTTTTAAATTTTGTTTTGTGGAAGATATTTGACCTAGGGTTTGAATGTTGGGGTCATGTCTCATAAGTCAACCTGCTTGACTAAGGCGAATTCATTTCAATTGCCTCAATTAATTTGGATAACCATTCGTTTTATATGGACGTTTAATCTCATTGAAAGCGGAAAGATACGTGCCATATTGCCAGACTCTGCTGGACGCCTATGCATAAGAAGAGGATCAACTCACTTTTATTCTTAAATCACATGGCTTTATGCATTAGAAATGATCCTCATGGGTAGGTATTAGAGATCAGCAGTGAATATTAAAAAAGATCAGAAGAATCGAATCATACTCATAATTTCTGATACTTATAAGCATTCATACTTATTTTAACATCACGGAACTCATATTCACAGTTTGAAGTACTCATCATATTCATACTTAACAATACGTATGATGCTGTTGATTTCGATTCTCCATGACCCAACATTTACAAGAATCACAAAATAATTATGATTCGAGTCACTCGAATTATTTATAAGTATTTTTCTAAAGTTATGAATCTAAATGAGTAGGCTTATGAATCAAACATATCTTCAATGGTATGAGTTTAATGTCAATGTTATACGCATACTCATTGCAACCTATACTTATAAATTAACGTTGAAATAAGTACGAATGAATCAGAGTAGTTAAATTTCAATATTGTTGACTGATTTATATTAAAAATTTCATGAGTGCTTATGAGCAGCGAAAAACGATTCATTGCTTACCTCTGGTAGGTATAGCAAAAGACGTATGTATTGTGATATGCTAGATTTCCATTGTGCTATTATCTATTCTATTCAATTTTAAACCATATTGCACTACTGTTTCAATTTTGTGTTTTCTCAACATGTTAAGTGTATCGTTCATCGTTTCTTGTCATCAACTGAATGGTATACAATGAAATCAAAAAGTTGAAATGGTAACAATGAATTCTACGAAACAGTTACGATAACCTTTAACGGTCAAATAGCATTGTTGTTGTTTTTATATTTTTTTTTCGTCAGGCTTTTCAAAATACAAAGGCCTTTTGCCTTTGTAGTGTGATATTGTATGCCAATATGAAGTGAAACTTGAACGTTGCAAATCACTAAAATAAAACGACTTTGTATTTTATAACGCATATCGAGTTGGTAGGAGTGTAAAGGATATAAATCAGTTGACAGAAATATTATTTGCTGGAATACACTGAGAACTTTACTGAGATGTAAATGACATTTGCGGTCAAAACTTAAAAGAAGAATTGTTTAATCACCGTATACAGGATCAGTTATATTTTTACCACACACAGACTGAAATTTCATTTTACTTCATTTTTGTGTCACTGGCCAATTATGCCACTTATGACGTTTGTAGGTAAGCAACTATTTGTTTGATCATACATGCAATATACAGCATTGGGAGTTTTGTGCAACATATTTGCGTTCCAATAATTGCACGTGGACCATGAATTTTTAACAGCAAATGCAGTTGCTTTGCTTGGTTTGCCTTGCGTAAGCGGTGACAGATTTTAAACGAATTTAGTTTCGGGTCAATACGTACACACACGCTACCACACTTACTCCCGAAATGTCAACACTTTCGCTCTCTCATTTTTAAATTTCGATTAAAGGTTTTCAACTTGTTTCTTGTTCAAGTTTAGCTTTGTGTTGTCAACAGTTGCTGGGCATACAAACATAATTTCAAAGAAGGTTACTGGCAAGCTATTTGCATTATTGACATTATTGTGAACGAAATATTATTGAAAATTTTTAGAAGGCCTTTAACATTTCGCAATGTGTGTTTTTAGTATACTCGTCTACAATTAATTGAGATTTTAACACTAATTCTACATGAGATATTGAAACGTTTATTTTATTTCTATCCACTACTTAAAGAGCTACAAATCAATGAATAAGCTTTTGAACGTATGAATGAACATACAAGTAATGATGACATATTCGCGCCACATTAACAGTTGACACGCAAGTGTCATAAATTTCCAACAGGCATAAAATTAAAGCTTTAAAATGACTGATAGCACTGAATGGCAAGTTAAAGTAGGTACTCAGTGTCAATCACTGGTGACTGACATAGCCCCATTGGAGCATTCCAGTGTCAGCCACTGGTGACTGACAAGGCGGTCAATGTGTTAAAAATTCTCTATTGAGTTGAGGAATATTTCAACAAATTTCCCTTTGGAAAAAATTATTAAAATTATAAGTTTTGATATAGAGAGGTAAACACTTTTTTCGGTAAGGACTACTGGGATAATGAACTAAGATTTCAAAAACATCGATTTCCATCGAGTCAGTCTTTGCTAAACCTCAGTGTTCAATGGTCTTCCAAAAGTCGAAAAAAAGTCATATGAAGTGAAGTACAGTAGTACGACCCTGTGATTTTTGTATACGTCTTGATGTTTGATGCCTGAAATTCAAATTATGACTAATAAAATATTTTCAACTATTTGCTATAGCGTCTCCAGACGCTGGTATACAAAATAAATTTTTATTTGTCTCAACAACATCTGCAGAAACATTTAAACGGCTGTCCGGTCATGCAGTAGCAAATATTATTTACATATTTGTAGCGCTTGACCCTATTTTTAGTTGTATCTGTCATCTTGTATCAATTTTCTATCAAAATTTTTTTCATCATCAAAGAAAACATTATTTCAATGTATACTGAGGGGAACCTTAAAAAGAGTGCGATTTTTCTTTATCAAATACGGTCTTACATGACAATGAACTGTTGTGCTTGGCTAGAGGTACAATATCAATAACTTAGAGAAATATAAGACAATTTACGATTGTGCTCTAATGAATCAATAGAGTTGGGTACCCTGCTTCTTTCTACAGTAAGACCCCGCTTAACGCTGTTTCACTTAACGTTGTTTCAGTATTACGCGGCTGTATATGTGTGCAAATGAAACGGCCATGCACCAAACAAAAGTGGTGCACTATATAGCATATATATATAGTCTGTCCAGAATAAAGATCCCAACTGTATTGTCCGAAGTTACAATCACAGTACGAACGCTGTTTCGTTTAGCGCAGGAACTTATTGGAACGTATCCCCTGCGTTAGGCGGTATGTTACTGTACCTACATTCGCGCCTGAAGAACTTAAAAATACTGGAACTTATGTTAAATATAATCCTTGCAGTTCTCAAGACTATTCAAGAGACTGATAAGACTATAAAGGAATTTCAAAAGATTGGTCATGCTTAATTATATATCGTAATGGTCGCACTACCGAAAATATTGTTTCTATCAAAGAAAGTATAACAGAAAATCCGAAATTGAAGAAACCCAGATGTTTTCTGCAAGTTAAATGGACTAATTTTGACGCATTATGGCGTGTTGAACATTTCGGCTCATCCATATAAAGTTCAATTCATGCAAAGATAAAATCAAATGGTCAATGGGTTTTTATTATTGATTTTAAAAAAATTAATCAGAATTCAGCGGTGAAGTGGTAAAAGTATCTGTATCGTGGGTACTATAGTATACAAGTATCATTGCCTCATATTTTATCGAAAATAACAATGTACGAACCATTCAGAGCATGATGGCCGTATTATAAACGAATTTTTTGGCCAGTAACTGAGCAGTGAGGAAAGGATGATATACGATTTTAACATAACGGGGTTACTATACACAATACAACCGATTTTGTGTCTATTGCATGAGACGTTTACAGTTTCCGTTAGAGTTTTTTTTGGTGATACCTCGAAGACCTTGAATATGCTGATACTCAACTAATACTAAAGCTTTTGAAAACCAATAGTCGTTAAGTTACAGCCAAGGTACCGCATAAGATGAACAAAAGTAGAGGTTTAAAATTACTTCGAAACGGTCGACTGCAAAAAACCCACAGGCAATGATTTTAATGACATTGTATTTCACGCTTAATTTCAATAACCATATAAGCCAGCATAAAATTAATACACACACAGCATAAGTGGGGTGTGAGAAGCTAGGTCGTTATCCAGGCTGAAGGGTTGTAATGACCAATTATGTATTGCTCTCTTTGTGTTTTAATAGAACTCGTCCTACTCTATTATGTTTATTATCTCCTACTGACTTCTCGCAAAAAGTCTATTCACTTGCAAAAAAATATAAAGTTACACGACATGGGTGGTGTGAGAAGCTAGGTTGTAATCCTGACTAAATGATTGTAATGACCAATTAAGTAATTAAAAAAATATGTTTTATTTAATTTTAATTTTGAGACGGATAAGTGTATAACTTTTTACATCAGAATTTATTTTTTACTCCCCCAATTTCGAATAACTTGTTCAGAATTCTTACGGAGAAAACTCGGCGTACAACAAATAAAAATTTCTGTCAACAACAACAAAAATAATAACAAAATCTCTGCAGCTGACTTGAAAATGTTCAGAGCCGTTAAACTTACACTCATTCTTATTAAAGGAACGAATAGTACCAGTCAGTAAATAAATTTTTTCGAATTTTCCTAGGAGATGATTTACTCATTTATATGTTAATGCCTTCCAAATATTTTATAAGTTTTACGTAAGCAAAGCAAGGTTCTGCTAAAATTTTTCGAAATTTAAAAATGTATACCACCCTACTAATCTATTAGTAATAGAACCCAGTACTATTTATTTATTTTATTTCATAGAATATAATATTTGAGACAGGAATTTAACTGACTATCTGTATGACTAATGCGTCATACGCATTATTAAAGAAATTTTTATATTCACCATAAATTATCAAACAATGGCAATAAATTTACAAAAATGACTACAGAACCTAGAATACTACCACCCACACAAACAGTCATAGACCGCTAGCTAGTCACTCATTACAAAAATACTCAAATAGCGTAAGTCATGAAAGGCAAAAAGGGGGAAGCCTATAATGCAAATGTTTATTGTGGGGTCTAATAACCCCAAGTAAAAGTGGTGTTCGTAGTTCATTATCTAAGTGTTTTAATGCCACATTTTTTGTTAACCTATGACCCTCTAAAAACTTACTAAGAATATTATTTTTTTTGCTTTGGCGAAGCAGAACAATACCATGGTTGTTGGATGATAAAACTTTATAATAAATTATAAGCCGCTTAAGTTTAGGTTTTGCCATTGGCAATGGCAAGTAGTCAATTGGCGCCAATTGCTTTTAATCAATGAAATTAAATGAAAACATAAATTTAATAACACAATTTTAAGTGTATTAAGCTTTTAATTTAAACAAAATAAAGTGTATGTGATATACCTCGATATTTTTTATTCGCTTGATAAACCTATTGATGCCATTACATGTGGCATATAACATCCATCTCTGGATGGAGCGCATTCAAAATGTTTAATTTATTAAGACGCATGAGTTTGGCTGAATATGGTCGATGGCATTGGTTATGTTGACTTTCAAAACCTCTGTCATCAGGGCTTATACCCAAATCTTCTAACAGTGGCAAAACCCATGATCTTGGTGGCCAGTTAATATTCCCCTCAAATCGCTCGTACATAGTAACTAATGTGGCAAAAGCTGTGTGGCATATACCGCTATTCTGTTTAAACCAGACATCATTTTTTGTAATACATTTTATGTTTACATGGTCCTGTTTCCGGCCTTCTTCCAAAAGTAAATTTTAACAGTTTGATTGTTATAATAGTTTGTTTTCCAAATTTCTATTGTTAATATTGGAAATAGGAATAAAAAGGAGAAGATTTGCGGACAACCGCTTTAAGAAAGTACAATAAAACAGCACTTGTAAACCATAAACAAGCATTAGAGGCTTTTAGTATTACTTTGAAATAATTTACAAAACAGTGTTGCAAAAAAAAGTAAAAGGTATTAGAAAAACAATGCCGATTGTACTTTTAAATCCCGTTAGTCTGATGGATTATCAATTTTATTTAGCAAGAAACCAAAAAAGGTGCAATGTGTCAATTTGTGTACTTTTGCAGTGTCACTTCACAAACATTAAAATAAAACAAGTCGTTATTGTCAATTGAAGTCGCCGTAGTCTAGTGGGTAGTATGTTGGTTTATTAGACGTAAAGCAAGGGTTCAAACCCAGGCCAGACATCAAAACAAAATACAAAAAGTGGTTCTTCGGCTACTTCCTCTCAGCAGATTTCTGGCAAAAACTCTGAGAGTAAATAAAATTGTCATGAAAAGTTTCTCAAAAATCTGTCGTTCGGAGTCGACTTTAAACTGTAGGTCCCGCCACTCATGTATAAAATTAACACACACGACATGTGAGGAACTAGGTCGTAATCCTGGCTGAAGGGTTGTAATGACCAATTATGTATGTATGTTATTGTCAATTGTAGTATAATTAATCTAGGTAAAGTCGTTTATATTTCCCTCTCTCTTTGTTTTGTAGCTATTTCTGCTAAAAATGTAACAACATTTTTATTGTGACTATTATTGTTTCAATAATTTGTTTTTGTTTTTATTGTAACGAAAAGAACTTGTAGGAATATTTAAAAACAAATGAAGTATAGGGGTGGAATATATTAAGAAATTTGTTTGTCTGTGGTACTTGAAGCACCAATATTTTGACTTTAGTGTCACATATCAGGTACTAGTTTTAAATGCAGTTCTTAACACCATCGCATTTGACATTCACATTCTATTGAACTGATTTTTCTTTACAAGCAGGACATAACATTCGGTAAAAACAAGATTAAGTTTTTTAGGTATAAAATCCTGGGCATATTATTTCTTTGAAGTCTTTTTAGTACGTTTTCGGTTTTGTAGAACATTTACAAAAATTCCATTATTTTGTAGAACTATTTAAGCTCAAGAACAAAAGCGAATATAACTAAGTAGGATGAATTGGGTTGAGAGCAAGTAGCTAGAGTTTCGGACATTATCATCACAAAATTTTAAACACTACGAGTTTTCAAGGATACAATAACCTTTATAATAGCTTTTTTAATGACCAAACTACCCTTTTGATATTTTATAACATGACATGCTGTTTTATCTTGACTTTGAGGACCACAATTAATGGCTTTTTTGCATACACCTGCCACTTAAGAAATCTCCACAAGAAAAAGTCTAATGGGATCAAATCGTACGACATCGGTGGACAGTTCTCATCACCTCCACGTTAGATGACAATACTAGCAAATTGCTCTTGCAGAATATCCAATGTGGAATGAGTTATGTGGTAGATAGTGCCATCCTCTTGAACCGCATAACCGTTAGTATCTAATTCATCCATAGAGGCTGTTAATGATCGATTTATGGTGCCCGTCGTTGACAGTGATAGTGAACATTGTTCTTAAAGAAGCATGGACGGCGTTATCGGTCCAGTCTAAAATCGCTACCAAGCCGTGGATTTTTCGGGGTGTATTGTACATTCTTGGATCGTATGTTGATTGGTATCGTCCCAAATTCGACACTTCAGTTTACTCCCATACCATTCATCCAGAAATGGTATTCGTCACTGAAGACGATTATTCGATCAAAATTCAAAACTCTTTGTTGGAAGATTCGGTAGTACTACACAAATATTATTTCAAAAGCGAAATTTAAAAATAAACCTACTACATGCAATTGTAAATTAAACGTAAATTTAAATTAGTTTTATGACTCTCCTACTGATAATAGTTTATGATTTGTAGTCATTTATAACTTCTAACATAATCTTGTTACAAACCAAAACCAAAAAAAAACCAGAATGTTCAAATATGTACTAGCAGCTGATTCTTGTGCTAAATGAACAAATTGTGCAAAACGAATTTTAACTATTCCGACTAAAAATAAAAATTCAGAGTACAGGAGTATTTCCACTGCAGTGGCAGTTTTAAATAATTAAATGCAATTAGCCAAATAACAGTATGACAGCAAATGTTAGAAAAACTTGAAAAACAAATATCTACAGAATATACCACAACGAAAAAAAATACAATTTTTTTCTTTTTTCTAATTTTAGTCATCAGTATTGTGTTCGTATCAAATGGTTAGGTGTGAATATTTATAAAGCGTAAATATATGGTAGATGGAGAGCATCAGAGGTCAGCAAAAGTATTCAAAAAGATGAGTAGAATCGAATCATACTCATAATTTCTGATACTTATACGCATTCATACTTATTCTAATATTATGCTCATACTACTCATACTCAAAGTTTGAAGTACTCATCGTACTCATACTCAATAATACGGCTAACTTCCAAAATGTTAATTGCTTTGTGTTTGAACAAAGTATAGTACTTCATAAATAAATCATATGTTTACAATGTATACTATTTCAGAACGTCGTCAATGTGTATTTTTAACACAATCAAAAAGCAATCAGGCATCGGATTTGTAGTTGAAGCTTTGTTTGGTAACTTTGCATAATTTATATACCGTAGTAGAACTGCATACAAACTTTGTATTGATACATTTTTAAAGTTAGCCTACGTATGATGTTGTTGTTTTCGACTCTCCATGACTCAACATTTACAAGAATCACAAAGTAAGTATTATTCGCGTACGAACACTACAATACTCACTAAAAGGTTGTGTGTTTGCTTTGCTTGCTGTCTTTGTCTTTTTTCTTTTTTTGTAAATGCAACAATAACTAAGATTGTAAATGTTGATGAATGATTCGAGTCACTCGAATCATTTATAAGTATTATAAATATTTTTCTAAAGTTGCGAATCTGAATGAGTACGCATATGAATCAAACATATTTCGAATGGTATGAGTTCGATGTCAACGTTGTAGTCGTACTCAATGTACTCATACTTGTAAATCAGAGTTGTACTGACTACGAATGAGGCAGAGTAATGAAATTTCAATATTGTTGACTCATTTTGTATATTCAAATATCATGAGTGCTTATGAGTAGCGAAAAAACGATTCATTATATCTGGTATATACTACTTTATAAGCTATACGCCTAGTTATTTGTATAATTCTTGGCTTCGTATTCATTGGAATAATGAAGTACTGTCTATTTGAACTTAAAAAAAAACAAAATTGTTTAGATTTCCAATAAAATTTCAGACTTGCAGAAAAAAATTGATTCGAAGAAATATGAGCCCGGAAAAGCACTTAAAAACAATAGTTTTCTGAATTCAATACAGTATAGATTTCTGTATTTAGTATTTAAACAAAAAAGTCTATGATAAATACACTCAGGTAATTACACAACCAATTAATATAATATTAAAGGAGGTAAAGTGGAAGAAGGTCTGTAATTCCACAATTTGAATAAGATTGTTCACTACTTCAGCACAATTTTATTAAGGAGTGGTTGCCACATAATTAAAACATTCGTAATGACAGAAGAAAAGATAACAAAATTTAATTTATTTACAGTTCTTAAATCTTCTTTTTTTGAGACCAATGCCCAGTGGATGGCACCTATTCATGCAGTGCATTGTCTTGGAATAAAGGAAAGATAGCTTATAGAAGAAAGGAAAGAGAGGATAGTGACTATTTTTTTAATGACCAGTGTATACACCTTTGCAATAACAACTACACATAAATTGATTTATTTCACAAGCAGGCGAGATTATCGTGTACCACAGCACTAAGTAGTGAGAAAGCTTTTCCTAGGGGAAATAAGAGCTTTTGATCCTATGTATAGTCTGAGTATTCAGATCAATTATACTATAATCACTGAAAAGTTTCAGAACGCTTGTGGATACAAGCCAAACCTGCCTTAGCAATGAATATAAAATATTGGCCCATATTACGATAAGATTTGTAAAGATGATTGCTTTTATTTTTTTATTTTATGCTACACAAGGAAGTAATCATACACCACAAAAGAACAAATTCTGGTAACTTGAATATAAAAAGAAAAAATGTTTTCACAAAATTTTCAAAGAAAATCTGTTCAAATATTTGCTCAAAAACCGTTCAAATATTTTATATAATGCCTGGGTATTTTTGCAGTAGAGCACATATTTTTTATGATTTAAATGTTTTTCAACTAAAATTTGTTGGGTTTTCAAAATGTTTACTTTACCAAAATTTATATTTACTTTTTGGCTACGTATCTGTTATTATGTTGTATGTATCTACTAAACAAACATTCATATTTTGTTTTTTCCCATCATATGGTATTCAAGAAAAACTAATTTCAGAGACACCTTACAGGTCTCTACAACAAATAAACTAACATACATACATCCATCCATTCTCGTTTTGAAGACATATTAGCTGCTGTTGCAGATACATCTGCAGCTGAGTGCATTTGTTTGTTTGTTCTCCTTTACGATGACAACAAAATCTGAAACCTTAAACTTGTTACGAAAAGAAATGGAGCAAACCTTAAAAAAACAAGCTGTCAGCATGCCAGTCAAATAAATATGCATCATACGTGTGTACATTTATTATTATGAGAGAAAGTGGAAAAAGTGAATGTCTCTACCATCCTATTGCAATTGACTCTTAAAAAATCATTCATATAGTAAATGTCACGCAGTATATTAAGGAAATGAAAATATGACAGAGACTATCGTAAGATGAATGGAAGACAAAAAATAAATTATGGAAAATTGTTGCACGTGCTTATAAAAATAAAAAAAAAAAATTTTGTATTTAAATAAGTTGACGCACTTATCAGTTAGTCAGGCCTACACATTGCATTATTTAACAGAAATAAATTAATTTTTTTTAAATTTACTTTTACTTCAAAATACATACTTATTTACTTACTTAATTGTTTATTACAACCTTTCAGTCAGGATTACAGCCCAGATTCTCACACCACGAATGATGTGTGTTGAAATTTTGTCCATGAGTGGTCGACTCCGAATGACAGATTTGAAAAACTTATCGTGGAAAATGTTATTTCTTCTCAATGTTTTTGCCAAATGACTGCTGAGAGGAAGTCTCCGAAATAAATATTTTCATTCATATTTCATTTTGATATGTTTAAGCTGGTCTTTGAACCACGCGTTCTAGTCGAGTAAGCTCACACACTACTTACTGGATTACGACAAATTCTCTGTAAAACAAAGTTGTGTAAAACTGGATCAATTTTAATGCGTCTTGAGTTATGCGCCACATGTAGATTTTCTATGTATGAGAATCAATGTGATCTTTATTTTTGAGACATAAAATTTATCTTTCTTTATTATATAAATACCAACTACATCCTATTAATGCATACCTAATTGGTCATTACAACCCTTAAGACAGAGCTACGACCTCGCCTCCTACATCCCGTAGTTGTGTATCTAAAATTCTGTCCATAAGTGGTGGTCCCTACTGTTTAAAGTTATATCAGAACGACAAATTTTCGAGAAACTTTTCATTGCAATTTTATTAATTCTTAGAGTTTATTGCAAGAAAATTTACTGAGAGGTAGTCGCCGAAGAAATATTTTTTCATATTACGTTTCGATCGAGATGTCTGACCTGGTCTGAACCGTGGCCTCAGGTCTAATAAGCCAACACACTAGACTACGGCGACTTCACATTCGATCAATAATGGAAAAAAATTCCAGTGTATCGCATTCATCAGAAGACAAAGGTATTCCATAATGGGAGTAATGTATTACCATATATTAATTCGTTATAGAACCATCGAATTTGAAGAGACTTGTGGCTGAAAATTGCTTATTTTACGAAGTACTCGTCTTTCATTTATTTTACCTCCAAAAGTGGTAGATGAGTGGTGGGTCAACTAACCATTTCAAAGAGAATGCGTTCTGGTACTCATATCGTTACGAAAATGAAAAAAATCAAAATACTGGTGTTTTGCTTTTACATCGTTTAGCATTAAATTATGAACAAAAGCTACAAAAACAAAGACAATGAACTTGTTTACAAGTTATTGCACTGCGTAATATAACAACAAACATTAGCACAAATAATGATAAACAAGTAAACTAAATTATACCAACAAACACTACAAGGATAAATGTAAACAAAATACACAAAAAACAATAATGAAACAACGATGTTTACATTTTTAGAGATCTCGAGAAGGCGAATCCACCAACATTCGCCTTAAGGAACATTCGACAAACTGTTTACGTTCCCATATAAAGGGCAAGGCAAAGCAGCAACTGAGTTAGTAAAAGTTCAGTCAGTCTTCTGTGAAGACGCGTTGCGTTTAAAGAAAGTAATCGTGGTTTCAAGATCTCCGTTACAAAGATCTATCCAAAATTGTCTAGTAATTGTTATTGATTATGCAATGCGTGTAAAGAGAGGAATAACAAAGAAAAGCAATTGTTGTTGTTTGCATCAAGTTGTGAACAGTGATACACAAAATTGTACGAATAATAAAGTATTTTAATTAAAACTGAACACAAATATATTTTTATTTTATTTTTTGCAATCTATTTTAAACATTTTTGAAAGGTAAAAACGTAACAATATGCTAGATTAAATCCCTGCATCAGTATTTATTTTCTAACAAAGAGATTGAGTCATGATTATGAACACTACATACACTTCTTCCACAACATAATCTATTAAATGTAGAAAATATATTCCCAGTGTTAGTGGTATAAAAAAACACCTTTTACAGCTAGTAAAATTATAAAGGTACGCTTTAGTCCTGAAACAACAAAAAGCTTTGCATTGGCACTAACTCTACGTCAATATTGTCATGGCCTTTACATTTTGTTAATTATGAAATTTGGTGCCACATGCATGCAGCATGAAAGATAATAAATAAGTATCTGAAATGGACAAAATAATTGTAAATATTTTACATTTAAATAATGATCGCATGCATGCAGTAGGACATGCATTAAGTTTAATTGACCAAAAAAATTGTGTGCAGCATGACACATGGAACATGCGGATTAATAACAAAAAAAAACTCCTGTTATTGTTTAATAACGTTTTAAGCGCACATAATTATTTTAATTTAAACATTTTAACAAGTAAATATATCCAAATTAAATATGAAGCCATAAAGTTCTGGAATGAATCTTTTTTTAAATAAAATTAAAGTTGCTTAACTAACTGTTGATTGAGTTTACATGTTCTTAGGTGTTGCAGACCTGAAGCTAAAATAATCAACTTATGGATTTGGTATAATGCAGCAAAGAAAAAAATTACCAAGGACTTACGGATCGATGATACCGGATATATCCCTTTATGACAATGGCTTACACCTACCTCAGAATATCATCAACGTATTCACTGAGGAATTCGTGTGTAGAATACTGGTCTCTGGGTAAAAATGCCTGGCGACTGGGAGTATACCTTCGGCAAAAACTGTAACGACATTTCAACAGAGGAGATTCCAGAACATCTTCCGTTATTATCCAGCGTTTGAGAACTGAAGAAGAATTCTAGGGCGCCCAGAATTTATTCACTGAACATGTGTAGCCAAAAACGATATGAAAAAATAACTTCCGGAATGGTTGAATAATGCCAACCAGGATTTCTGACAATTTGATGGTGTAGATAATCCGGTTGCTACATAGGACCTTATAAAACTTATCTAAGCTATGTCCATTGAGACTGTAGACAATTAAATTTAATCTAACCTAATAAATGTATTTTGTATACAGAATACAGAAAGCAGCAAATGGCTATTATTACTTGAAGATTTGAACACACTATACTTAATGGGAATTGAGTCAACCATTTCTTTCAATATTTACAGCCAATCATACAGCAATGTGTGTAGACTTTTTTCCTGCTTATTTTTTTTATTAGTTTTTTAATAATTTCTAGGTGATATTTTTTCAATTTTATCTTCAAACATTTTTAATTGTAACTGCCTTAAATAACGCCATAACACCTTTTCCAATTTGATAAATATCACCGGGAAAGAAGTCTGCTTTCAGAGATGTATGTATGTACTTTTTTTCTTTGACTGTATATCGGTTTTAAAACATGTTTCCCAATCTACATTGAAGACCTAACAGTTACTTCTAACGTAATAAGTTTAAAGGCCATTATTACAACTTGCCGTTAACTAAAGGATTTTAACGGGCAGATAAATTGCTTTTCATTATTCTAAGCAGGACAATATGGTAGAGGTAAGCGTTAAGCTAAATGGAAGATCATCCTACCGGTAACTTTTAAAGTTAAGTTTATGTTTGAACATGCTATATTATATTTTATTTTCAATATGGCAACTACAAATGTAAACAAAATGAGCATATACAACAAAAAAACGAAGCCCATCGTTGCCACTGCGTTTAAAAAAAAATTGTTTAATTGAGCAGTGTTACCGACATTGCTCCGGCAGTTCCATATTTTTGAAAAAGTTTACTTTATTTATAATAACGTAAAGAAGTTAAAGCTGACTTTAAACTTCACTTTAGCTAAAGTTACCTTTAACTAAACCCACGTTCAAAGGGAAGTTGTAATAATGGCCCTAAATAAAATAATTTTACGAGCCGGTAGTTCTATTACCAGCTTATACATCTCGAACGATATATGAAAAAAATAATCCTTCGGAGACTTCGTCTCAGCAGTCTTGTGGCAAAAACTCTGAGAGTAAGTAAGATTGTCATGAAAAGTTTCTAAAAAATCTATCGCTCGGAGTTGACTTTAAATTGTATTTGCCGCCCCTAATGGATAAAATTGACGCACACAAATGTGTGGTGTGAAAAGATTGGCCGTTATCCTGATTAATAAGTTTAAATAAAATAACTTTAGACTAGACGCCAGCCCGTAGTCCTATTCCCAGCTCATCATCTCCAACAAAAGGGAATATGAAAAAATAATAATCCTTCGGAGACTTCGCCTCAGCAGTCTTCTGGCAAAAACTCTGGGAGTAAAATAAAATTACCGTGAAAAGTTTAGCAAAAATCAGTCGATAGGAGTCGACTTTAAATTGTATTTGCCGCCACTGATGAACAAAATTGATACACACAACATGTGTGATGTGAGAAGGTAGTAATCCTAACTAATAAGTTGTAATAAGTTGCAATTAGATGGTGATTTGTCAAACAAAAACTGGGTTTAATATATTTAAAATGAATTTACTGGCATTCAATATTTGAATTCAACTTACTATACATAAACCAACAGCAATTACATTTAAATCATTAGGAAATTGGAAAATCTAAAGCAAACCACTTTTGTTTATTGCATGTAAAAACGCCAAACATTAGCGTGCCGTTTAAGCTATGGGGTCACTATGAAAATCTGTTTCATGTTCACTAAATAATAACTTTTCAAATGGCAAGAATGTTTAACAAAAAAGTATTCCGAATCCTATAAAGGCTGTTGATTTTCTGCACCAGCAATAATTGTTATACCATAAACACAATGGATGCAAAGCGGCAAATGCATTTACATAAATAGACTAAATGTGTGTATTTGGTAGGTAATAGGTAGTGTGTTGGCTTATTAGACGTGAGGCCAGGGATCAAATCCCAGGTCAGTCATTTCGTACAAAACGAGATTTGAAAAAAGTATTACTTCGGAGACTTCTTCTCAGCAGATTACTGGCAAAAACTCTGAGCGTAAATAAAAAATTGCCATGAAAAGTTTCTCAAAAATTGTCGTTTGGAGTCGACTTTAAACTGTAGGTCCCGCCACTCATGTATAAAATTAACACACATAACATAAGTGGTGTGAGAAACTAGGTCGTAATCCTGACTGAAGGGTTGTAATGGCCAATTATGTATATGGAAGAGCCAGCGTGACAACAAACAACAATTCCGCTGCTTTGCTTTTAAGCTAATTTCTATTTTTATTCGCAGCAATGAGAGAATTAATGTATCCAGTTAGAGAATTTATTCTGTTAATACGATAACCTGCTTGAAATAGAGGTTTTAATAACGCGATGTATGAAATATAAAGCCAAAGTATGTTTTAGCGGCACCGTTGATAAAGACTTCATAAATTGTTTATTTTTTATTTGTTTTGTTTATGCTTTGCTGCCGCTGCCTTTATTATAATTGTTGCGCTTGCAGCTTACCTTAGGATGCAATTGCAAAATTATTGTGGTTGCTGCATTGTGTTTATTGTGTTCAGAGCATTACTTTGACTCCCTAAAATGTTGTTGTGTTCACACAAAATTCAGCTTAAAAGGGTTATAATATGTTAAGTAATTAACACGACAAACAAGCAAACAAGTTTATATAGAATAAAGCCATTAGTAGTAATAGAGTCTGCTGAAAAGTTAAAGAATATAAAGAAAATTAGAGCTTACAGCTGTGTGTGGCATAGCCTTGTGCAGTGTCCAGTCTGTTTAACAAATAATGACCAACTGACTAGTAAAACAAAGAATATGCAGTTGTAGACTGCATACGTTTTCATTTCCCTTTAAGTATAGTCAGACATATAAAGGCATTTGCCGGCAAAGAACATTTTTTTTCTTTTTTTATTTGTTTTTGCAGCGTTAGTGGCAAAATGTGACCACAAAGTGAGCAACAAATGAAAGAGCATTCTAAAATAAATAGACTGTCATTAACGACATACATCTTTTGTGAGAATTACGAAAGTTTATTAAATATTTCTTTTTATAGGGAGGAAAATTTATAAGTCTATTTTTATATATGCAACGAAACAAAATCGGTTTAACTTTTTGCCATTATATTTTTTTGTTGTTGTGAAGTCCAATTGTTCCGGTTAGAAATTAAATATTATTTCATTCATACGGCTGCCGCGGCTGGCTTCACAATACCTCATTCGATCGCACCAATATTCGTGCACTTTCTCGAGAGTATGAAGTCGTATCTCGGTAAGGGGATCACAAATGTTGGCCTTATAATGTTACATTATCTCTGGTTTGTCGACATAACACTTTTCTTCAACGGCGCTGCACAGAAAATAGCCCAACGGTGTCAAATCGCAGCTTCTTGGCGGCCGATTGATATCACCATTTCGGCCAATTAAACGGCCATTAAACGTCTGACGCAATAAATCGATTGTAACTAGTTGCACCATCCTGTTGAAGCCAAACATTGTCACATAAATGCCATGAAGAGCGGGTACAAGAAAAATCGGTTATCATAATGAGATAGGTGTCTCCATTGATCGTAATGGTTGCGCCGTTCTCATTTTCAAAGGAACATGGGCCAATGATGCCTCCGCTTAACAAATCGCACCAAACAGTCACGTAATGGGTGCATTGGGTTCTGTAAGACCCCGTGTGGGTTTTCTGAGCCCCAAATACGGCAATTTTGCTTATTAACGTACCCACCAAGATGATCTGAGCTTCATCCGTAAAAATTATTTTTTGGGCATCGACATTATTGTGCAGTTTCGCAACGTTGCTCAAGCTTTAGTCGATTCATTACGTTCAGTGCAGATAATATACTGAATTTTGTGACAGTACAGAATGACATAGGTTAGGTTAGGTTAGGTTAGAGGACGTGTACTTTTCAATTAAGACAAGCACAGTACCTGGAGGTCGAATTGATCTATTCTACAGTTTATAGTCGACTCCGAACGACAGATTTTTGAGAAACTTGTTCATGGCAATTTTATTTTACTCTCAGAGTTTTTGCCATAAATCTACTGAGAGGAAGTCGACGAAGAAATACTTTTTGTATTTTATTCTGATGTCTGGCCTGGGGCTCGAACCCTGCCTTTACGTCTAATAAGCCAACACACTACCTACTAGACTACGGCGATTTCTAAAAAAGTATTACCAGATTCGATATAACCGATGGTTCAAATTTAAACCAATTGATGGCCCGCCCTATATTTTACAGAATTTTCTCAAACTAATATTTTAATGCATTAATAAGGGACTTAATTTCTACGTCCGATTGTGAGTTCTAATAAGATTTATATTCTTTATATTTGGCGCATTACCTCTAAATAGTTAATAAATCCGAAAGAATATTGGTAAAGATCTCAAAATTTAAATGTTTAACAAAAACTGATTGTAGGCTATTCTTATTAGTATAATAGATAATGAAAATTAAACCCATTTTTAAGACAAACTATCAATTGACATTGACCCATGAACATGAGTCTTTTATATTTCAACTCTTGTTGATCTTTAGCGGTTGAATTTGTTTAATGTCATCAGTGTATGGCACCCAGTTTCAATGCAATTCACACAACCAGTTCATTTAAGGGTTTGAAGTCAAGTCGCAATATCAATACTGTTGCTGTTGTTATTGGAATATCAATAGTTATTACAGTTTCTCTATGATGTCTCCTAATAAAATCATTTGTTAACTTTATTTCTTATATTTTTCAATAACATATGTGTGTATGTTAACCATAACGACCACCCATATTTTTTATAAAGACTATTTTATATGTGAACGGTCAATGGTTATGTTGTATAACTATAGGGTCTTTCATTAAGCGTTTCTTATATTTAATTTTAAATAAAACAATACTTGTATAAGAAGATATTGCAGAAATTTTTTAATTCGTTTGAAAGACCTTTCAAAAATGCGTCTCGTGCAAGTCGGATAGAAAATGGTGAAATAAGATCAGACCTGAAGCTACCAATAGATTTCAAAGGCCTAAGTGGTAGTTTTGAATCATTGAGACAAAGAGCCTACTCAATAAAGTTCTAGGTTTTGATGTAATTTTGATGCTACGCATGTAACGCGAAATGTTATCATTCAAAAATGTGTTCCATTGAAGCAATCCAATTACTTTTGGCTGATATTTTGGCAACAATCCACGCAGTACTATTTATACTTAAAAGAGAGAATTTTAGTTTTTCAACTTAAATCTTTAAATTGGAATGTTGCAAATGGTTTTAGATATTTCGTGCAATTATATTGTGTTGTTTTAATAGAATGTGTGTGTTTAATTATTCCATACTCCGTTTTATTGAAATTGTTAGCCGTTCATGCATAGTCTAAGACTTCTAAGCCATAATTCTTACTGCCAATTCGTTTGTACTCTAGTACTTCTATGCGTTAAAGAAGCCGCCCACAATCGCATGTAGATTGCCAATTAATTTTCAAAAAAGGTTTCCATTGTTGCATCTACGTTTTATAGTTGCATTAGTCTTTGAGTGTTGTTGAGATTTTTATTCTCTTATTTGGTTTAGCTGAGATTTTGCCATTACATTGACTTCGTATTAAAGAAAAAATTTATTATAATTTTCTCTTCTGGTTGCTGGAGTATCCGTTTTTTATGTGCAATAGAAGTGTTTGCTTTTGTCTGACCATAGAATTCATTTAATTTTATTGTCTTTTTGTGGTACAATTGGGATGAAGAGAGGGAAGATGTTATTTATGAGATTTATTTAAATACTATTTTTATTTAATTTACTAGAAATAATTTTTGGAATTTCTTATTTCCTTTTTCCTGCATCTTTTTTTTTTTAACAGCGAGGGATATAAACAGTTTTGCAGTAACCACGCAGTGTAACTTTAAAAAATAAAAGGAATATTAAAAGTTTGAATAAGAAATGAACCCAATGAAAAGAATTTTTCGAAATGGCAATAGTAATCGAGGATCTATAGCCTAGAGCTATAAACATAATAAGCGCAATGCAGTAAACTCAACAATCTCCTAAAAATAGAATACATGAATGTACGTAGAAGTGATTACTTTAAAGGCAGCGCGATAACAAGCAAAAATGCTGCTTTACTTTTGGCTAATTTCTATTTTTATTCATCGCAATAAGAGAATTAGTGCTTACAGTGAGAGGATTTGCACATGCTTGCAATAGAGGTTTTATAAACGCGATGTATGAAATATATGAAACGCGAAGCTTTGCTGCCACTGTCTTTATATACACACAACATTTGTCATTGCAACCCTTCAGTTAGGATTATGACCTAGCTTCTCATATGTTGTGTGTGTTCATTTTATACATATGCGGTGGGACCTATAGTCTTTTTTCATGGTAACTTCATGGTAATTGTATTTACTCTCAGGAGTTTTGCCAGAAATCTGCAGAGAGGAAATCGCCGAATAAATATTTTTTTATGTTTCGTTTTGTTGGAGATGTCTGACCTGGGGTTTGAATCGTGGCATCACGCCTAATAAGTCAACACACTATCTGTATTTATTAAAAACTGTCTTTATTATAATTAATACGCATGCACCTTACCTTAGGCTGCAATTGCAAAATTGTTGTGCTTGCTGCGTTGCGTTTATTGTGTTTAAAGCATAACGAATTGCTATAAATACAGGCTTTTGGTGTAAATATTAGTTCAGTTCCTTTATCTTATTCGCAAAATGTAAGCCATAATTTAAATCTTCCTCTATCTTTCGCTCTTTCACATATGTGAACCTTATTAAGGGCTAAGACAATAGAATCTCTTTCTAATCTTTTTCAACTTATTGTACTGCATATTTAACCGAAATTATCTTTGGTTTGCTTATAAATTTTAAGCCTTTTAAAATAACTTTTCATCATACGTGGTAGTAAGTAGTCTTGTAAATGGCGCCTGTAGCTCGCATATTGTAATACTGTAAGCGCAATAAACGCAAGACAGTAAGCACAACAAAATCTCTGAAATAGAGTCAATACGGTTATGATTACTTTAAAGGCAACACGGAAACAAGCAAATTGCTGGGTTGCTGCGTTGCGTTTATTGTGTTTATAGCCTGAACCAGTATTAGATTTTCATGAATGAAGACATGTTAAGCAGCAAATAAATTTGGCTTTCCATATGACACAATTTGTTTAGAACACCACCCTATGTATGGTATTCTAATTACTTTTATGCTTAAGACTTAAATTATTTTAATTTCTTTAGCATTTTAAAGCAAAACATTTTGTTTTTATTTCACTATTAAAGTTTGTTAACATAATAGAAAATGAAAACATTTACTCTGTAGAATTTTCTTCAAGTTGCTATAAAATTTAGTTCATCCTTTTACATGAAGTTTAATGCTTTACTTGGTTTAAACTAAGCCAAAGTGAAGCTAATGAGCTTTATTTAAGAAGCTTAAAGGCATTGTATGAAGAGATGATTCAATGGCAACAAAAATGATCACTATACACACAGTGTTCTATACGCACTTGGATAACAAAAGACACACTAACTTTACGTTGATGTATTTACAGTGGAACGAACAAACTTTAATCTCGTAAAAATATTGTTTCAATTGTAATATTCTTTAAGATCTCTATGCAATATGGATAACTTTCCAAATTTAAATAAGATTGTAAAATAAAAACTGAAAATCTTAAATGATTCTGGCTCCTTAGAAAAAATTTTGACAAAAATCCGTGACTAGTATGAAACAGCCGGTATATTACGCAAAATATGCATTTCTGCTTTATTTTTTTTAAGCCTATATTATATGAACAACTATTACTTTTCTCTTTCCCTTCTTTAATACCCTAACTGACTAACAGACTAATGCTCTGAGGAGACTATTATATTCGTGAATAGTTGCTTTAGTACTACTTTATCGGGTATCCGTAAAATGTCTTCTCGAAGTCTGTTGCCCTTACAAACTTGGTGCTCAGTGTCAGCAGGATATGCCTAGCACCCGATATGAATCCAAGTGTTTACTTCTAGGATCTATCAATGTCCCATAGGTTTCTAGGATATGTTCCGATTATTTATTCTCATCGTGGCATAATCTACATGTTGGGCTTAAGAGAATCGCACTTCTGAAGTGTATCCAGAGGGAGACAGAGTTCTCTCAAAAGGCTGGTTATTAAGCTCAGGTTATTTATTGAAAGTCCGATGTATTTCTCAAATCATCTCTCATTATAGTTAGGTTGGAGTGATAACTTTATTACTAAAGCTTACTCTTGTGATGCCACAGTTAAGTGACCGAACTCCACCAAACTCAGCGACGAAGTTTGTCAGCGGAGGGACTACATACTAAGGCATTACTTCCCTATGCTGAAAACCAGCCTGAAAGTTTAATGAACTAAGCTCTATCATTGATATTGTTACGAAAATGAAAAATCTAGATACTGGTGTAAACAACGATGTTTACATTTATAGAGATTTCGAGAAGACGAAGCCATGAACATTCGCATTCAATTACATTCATTAGACTGTTTACTCTACCATATAAAAGGCAAGCCAAAGCAGGCGACGGAGTTAGTGAATAGTGTTTGAATAGAATAATCGTGGTTTCGAAGATCTCTGTTACAAAGATTTGTCGAATAATTGTCTGGTAATTGTTATCGTTTATGCAAAGGGTATAAACAGAGGAATAACAAAGAAAAGCAATTGTTGTTGTTTCCATCAAATTGTGAACAGGGCACACAGAATTGTGCGAATAATAAAGAATTTTAACTAAAACTAAACACAAATTTATTTTTATTTTATTTGCAATCTACGAGCTCATATTTTAAACGTTTTTAAAGGTAAAAACATAACGATATCAATTGCTAATAACTCCGTTAAGCTGAAAGCCAAAAAACTTAAATCTGTACGTCGGCATTAACAAAGGAAGAGGATACAAGTTTCCTCCTCTTCAGCAGGCCCACAACCTCTTTTATTGTAATTTTCCTCACTTTATTTGAATAGCGTCCTTCCTTCTCTTTATCTTCACTCTCATTGATCCTACCTTTGATGGCTTGCCTGTCAGACGGCACTGCTATGTCTTGCCTTTTGTACCTCCTTTCGAATTTAAACTGAGCACTTCTTTCGCTAGGATAGGCTTCCGTTTAAAGTTTCTCCATGGCCTCGGAATATTTCATTCCAGAACCAAAAATTCATGCTCCTGTACCAAAATTCCTTCATGACCCGTTTGTATACTAAAAAACAGTCAACAATTCAGGAACGGAAATAAAGAATTGTGGATGAATTTTGCCAGTCTCACAAAAGATTGTAGCAAAAACGACTACAGCATGAGGTATTGTGATTGAAGTATAGTTCTTTAAGAAAGGAGATCCCTATTTATTTTTAATATATTGTTACGTTTTTACCTTCTAAAAGCATTTAAAATATAAGCTCGTAAATTGCAAATAAAATGAAAATAAATTTATGTTTAGTTTTAAATGAAATTCTTTATTATTCGCACAATTCTGTGTGCCACTGTCCACAACTTTATGTATACAACAACTATTGCTTTGTTTGTTATTCCTCTGTTTACACTCTTTGCATAAACAATAACAATTACTAGACTCTTACTCACTCAGTCGCCTGCTTTGCCTTGACTTTTATATGGCAAATTTTTGATTAACATTCTCAGTCATGAAGTAGAACACATTCATTCGTTTCAAGCATTCTCCTTAAGGTGCATAACTTTTCTTCGACTTGAATCCCACAGTAGTCAACTGAAAGACATACGAGCATTATATTCACCATATCTCATCATATTAACTGCGGTATTCATTTACTAGACTATACAAGTGTATAGAGTTTCATTATTAAGCTTACAATGGTTGGTTGTCTGGCTTAAATTATGACATAAGGATTACTGAAAAATGCGGGTGTATGTAATACATATACTATGTGGAAACACACACCCACATGCATATTATAAATCTGGTATTATACCATTACTATACACCAGTGGTGTTTAAACACATACTATCATAGTTTTGGTTGTGTTGGTAAAGCAGCGGAGAACAAAATTCAACTTAATTTTTGAGAATCGTACACTGGGAAAATAATAAAAAAAATTGGTTTATTGTGTTGCGTGTATTTTATTACATAATGAACTTATGTATGTATGTATATATGTATTGAGGAATATATTGATGTATGTATGTATGTATTGATGAATATATTGATGTATGTATGTACATATGTATGTATGCATTGATGAATATTTTGATGTATGTGTGTCTGTATGTATTGATGAATATATTGATGTATGTATGTATGTATTGATGAATATATTGATGTATGTGTGTATGTATGTATGTATTGATGAATATATTGATGTATGTATGTATGTATGCATGGCTAGCCTCGTAATGTCTCTTTATAAAAAAAAAAAGAATTACGACATAAAGTGCGATAACACACAATACATTGTGCATTACCATCTATATTCTCTATAAAAAAGAAATCATATTCCCAATTTTCATCAAACATTTTGCTGCGTGTATTTGAGAAAAACAAAAAATCATTCAAAAAAGTTGCGTAGCGAGATTTTGCTTCATCAAGTGCTAAACATCAACTGAATTGATTTTGTTCTCTGAGTTCAACACAAAACAACAAACAAAGCAACAAACACACGATCATTATAAGAAACCACACAAGTAAGCTTATAGTGTAGGTGTGCCAACGCAGCGTCGGCAGAATTTTCTTTGCCTATCACATGTGATAGGAAATTTGGATTTTGAGCATCACTGCTATACACACAGAGTTCTCCCATAAATTGGTGTGGGAAAAATTCGCAATGGAAAGACACTGCATAATGAAAATGAATTACAATGGATCGATAATAATAGGGAAATTTACATACTTCTTACTTAATTAGCCATTTCAATCCTTTAGATAGAATTACGACCAAGCTTCTCACACCACCCATGATGTATGTGTTAATTTTATTTATGAGTGGTAGGATCTCCAATTTAAATTCGACACCGAACAATAGAGTTTTAAGAAACTTTTCATGGTAGTTTTATTTACTCTCTCATAAGTCTGATGGGAGGAAGTCGCAAAAGAAATATTTTTTCAAATTTCTGTTTGTTCAAGATGTCTTAGCCAGGGGTTAAACCACGGACTCCCGTTTAATAATTCAATACGCTACTTACTAGGTTATGTCAAGTCCATATTATTGACCATATATAGTTGCCCGTTGTTATACCCCAGATGAGCGCAGTCCCTGTACTGACCTAATTCCACCAATATCATCGAAGAAGGAGCTGCACAACCACTTAATAGACTACGATGGCTTTTATTGAGAATAATTGATGCGATATTCACAGCTCCATAATCTACATTTGCTTTTTTGTTGAATTATCCAATTAAGTGTAAATGCGCTCTATATAGGATACTGTTTGAACGCTTCTACTTTAAAATTTAGAAAAAATAACGTTTGTGAGAGATATTCGTTGAATTTGTTCTTCGTTTGTAAAATCTATTGATAACATTATATGTGTAATATAAAATCGTTCAAATATCTTCCACTGCTTCTCTGGGTAAACGCATCCCAAATGTCCAATTTTCCATAAATCAGGATGAAATTGACCGATGGCATAGGTTATGTTGGCTTTGAAAACCATTGTTTTTTGTGGCTTATTCGCATACAATTGCGACGTAAGAAAACCGCAAAAGAAAAAAATCTAACCGTGCCAATTCGCACGATATCTATGGCTAGTCCATATCACCGCCACTTTAAATAAAGATTCCTTAAACAATTGTGCAGCATAGAGACGTCCTGCTGAAACTATATGTCGTTGGTGTTCCGATCATAGCACTCAGATCAAGAATAGTTTTTTATTACACCGTATAGTGCTCGCAGTTGACAGTGATAGCGTAGCCAATAACATTTTTAAAGGAATATAGACCATTAATGCTTCCATTGCCAAATCTACATGAATGCATTTATCGCTCTTGGATCTCATATCGGATCGTTCCAAATTCAATAATATTGTTTGTTCAATCCAGAAATGGGCCTCGTTGTTGAAAATGACTGTTACAAACTGCTCCAGAGCTCATTTGCACATGGTCATCCGTGCTGATTTGATTAAACAGACTGAATAAATGACAACTAATTTGTCAGATAAAGCTTTAACAAGGTGACAGTAATCAGTTGTCGAAGTTCGAATGTGTTACAATATAATTTAGCTTACTTTTCAATTTTATTACCATAGTTCAGTAAAATCTATACCCTCCGTATACAATCATTATTATATCGTTACATTGTTGCCTTTCAAAAACGCTTAAAATATGAGCTCGTAGATTGCAAATAAAATAAAAAAATTTGTTTTTAGTTTTAATTAAAATTCTTTATTGTCCGCACAATTCTGTGTGCTAATGTTCACAACTGGATGTAAACAACAACGAATGCTTAGTTTGTTATTCCCCTATTTACACTCTTTGCATAGACAATAACAATTATTAGTCAATTGTCCGACAGATCTTTCTAACGGAGATCTTCAAACAACGATTACTCTCTTCAGACATACCGTGTCTTCACACCAGACTGGTGAGCTATACTAACTCACTCGCCTGCGTTGATTTGCTTTTTATATGACAGGGTAAACAGTCTGATGAATGCTCATGAAGGCGAATGTCTACCTGTAGCGTATTGTATTTTTGTTTTATTGTTTATCATTTTTTATGCTGATGTTTGTTGTTGTATTTTTGTATACTTGTTTATCATTTTTTTATGCTGTTGTTTGTTTTGTTGTAAACAAGTTCATTGGTTTGTTTCTCTAACTTTTGTTTATAATTTTGATGTTAAACGATGAAAAGCAAAACACCAGTATATTGATTTTTAATTTTCGTAACACTATTAATCTAGAGTCTATTCCGCATTTCGAAAAACTCTCAAAACACTCTCATCTTTTCAAAGTTATCCTAGTCTTCGAATATGCGGCTATTACAACATATTTTAATTGCGAATCCCGTCAGGGTAAGTAATCATCTAGCATATGCATATATGGAGTACATTTAATACCTTTGTTAGTAACACATTGTTTATTGACTTCGGGCTTTTAATTTTATGATTTTCTATAATTGGCTTGCTGCACTATTAATTTCGCACCCTAATTTCTCTTCCAATTGATGAATAAACGCAAAAATATTTCACAAAAATATTTTCAAAATATTTACAACAAAATCAATCATTTGTTAACTCAATAACTTTCACTCTTTTGACGCCATTTATGCATGAATAGTTGTTGTGAAATGATTTCACATTTTCTCACTCAACTTTAGTAAACACTTAGTATTTTAGTTGGTAATTAAACTGATTTACTAATTTGATGGCATTTTTTTGCATAAATAAATTTATTAAATAATCTGTATCTGGGATACCATACAAAGATTTTTAAATGAACTATTTAATGAATTATTTGAAATTTCAACCCCTAATTATTATATATTTTTTATTATTTGAGTGTGTTATATATAAAGGGCCCATATATTAAAGGAAATTCTAAAGAGGTATAGTGAGTGAAATATACATGCACTGTATTGAAATTTATATTTCAAAAATAGGGTAATTTTTTATCGTAATAATTTCTTTATCGTAATTAATAAAAGTTCTTTGGTTCGATTTCGAAGGCTGTCGTAGTTGATAAACAAAAATTATTAGAAATTAATGTTTGTAACTTATAGATCCTGAGGAAGGAAAATTGCCGCTGGATATTTTCTTAACTCTTATATCACAGTACTCTGGACTATTGAAAATACTAGCTCTATTAATTTCTTTTTATACGATCTTTTTTCAGCAAGACAGACATAAAATATTTTTTCAAAATTTATTTAAAGGCAGTTAAATATTCTATGAACATACTTTTGCAATATATAGAATGAAGGGAACTTCAATAAAAGAATTTACCGATAAATGACACTTTTAACCATAAAATTGAAAAATTCCTTGATCCTGTAATTAGCACACCCTTTTAAGCACTTTCGAAAAGACTTTCAAGATATCATTGATATCTTGCATTTTTGCTTTTTGTTCAACTAGTGTCTCAAGATCGTTCCATTAATTTAATTGAAATCAGAGCTACACATGGCTCTTTCGCCAATTTTCAAACCTAAGCGGTTTCGTATGTGCCTAGAAGATGCTGTGGGATCATTTTGGATTGTCCTTTTAATTCAGGAGTCTTCATATCGCGAAGTTTCACGTGGTCTTCCTCCAGGGTGAGTAGGAGAAGTGCGACCAACCTGCAAAAACTTTTTAATTAGCCTAGAAATAATTGATCTGTTGATGGAATATTTTGCACTCAATTGATATTAACCCAATCTAGAACTTGTGGGACACCGTTAACTTAAAAATCAACCGAGAAAATTGCAAAACCAAAGACGATATATTTGAAGCCTCAAAAATAGCCTGGGAAGCAATACCACTTGAAATAATTAATAATTTAACATCCTCTATGCCTAAAAGAATGGCATGTGTCATCCAGAATAAAGGATTCGCAAAGAAATATTGATTTCAATAGTTTTTTTTCTGTACCTTAAATTGGGGGTGCTTTAGTTTTGTCCGCTTATATTTTTGACTTAAAATGTATTTTGAATCATAACTTTTTTTATTGAATTCTGAATTCCTTAAGTTTGCGTTTTTCAATAATAAGGATATAAATAAATAAAAAATAAAAAAAAATTATTAATAACTTTGTTTTCTTAAAAAAATAATCATTTAAAAAAATGCACTAGGGGGTGCTTAGGTTTTGTCCGATACTGTAGATTTCACAAGATGACCGTTATATACTGCCAAAGTTTCGACGTCCATATTAAAGGACCTGATGCAAGATACACTTACCCGTAGAAATTATTGGCAAGTGTACAATAAGCCTATTTGATAATGTATGTGTAGTCTAGTAGGTGGTGTGTTGGCTTATTAGATATAAGGCCACGGTTCAAACCCCAGGTCAGACATCAAAACGAATATACATAAAGGGCCCGCCAAATAACTTTTTTTTTGAAAATGCTTTAAAAAAAACTACTGAATATATTCTCAAATTTCTTTTTCATTTGAAAGTACAATCCTTCCGGTTAATAATGGAAAATAATTTCATTTAAATGCTGCCTCGGCTGGCCATGCAGTAGCCTACACGATCGGTCCAATTTTTAAGCACATTATCGATTATGTGTAACTGTATTTCACCAATGGCTTCACGAATATTGTCCTTTAAAGCGTCAATTGTCTCCGGCTTGTCCGCGTAACACTTATCTTTGACGGCACCCCACAAATAATAGTCCAACGGTGTCAAATCGCAGCTCCGAGGTGGCCAAACGACATCAGCTCTGCGGCTGATAATGCGATCTTCAAAAACATGGCGCAAAACATCGAGTGTAGCTTCGGCTGTGTGGCACGTAGCGCTGTCCTGTTGAAACCAAATGTTGCCAATATCCTCCTCTTCAATTTTTGTGAACAAAAATTCGTTCAACATGGCCCGATAACGATCGCCATTGACTGTAACGGCCACTCCTTGCTCATTTTCGAAGAAAAATGGCCCAATTATGCCTCTGGACCAAAATCCGCACCAAGCAGTAACTCGTTTTGGGCGCGTCGGCTTTTCAATGTATGCGAGCGGGTTTTCTGTGCCCCAAATGAGCCAATTTTGCTTGTTTACATACCCGCCAAGATCAAAATGAGCTTCATCTGAAAAGATAATTTTTTTTTGCAAAATCGGCATCTTCTGTAAGTCGATCGCAGGCCCACTTAGCGAAGATAAAACGCATTGGATGGTCAACTGGCTTCAACTCCTGAACCAATTGGACTTTGTATGGCGTCATACCAAGGTCTTTATGCAAAATTCGTCTCAATGATGTCTCCGAAATGTTCAATTGTTGAGAACGACGGTGAATTGATGTCGATGGCGCTTCACGCACACTTTCTGCCACAGCTGCAATATTCTCGGGTGTACGCACTGTTTTTGGCTTTTCACGCTTTGGTTTATCGATGAGTATGCCAGTTTCTTTCACTTTTTTCACAAAATAACGAACATACGGAGCTGACGGTGCTTCTCTTCTTCCAAAGTCCGTACGCAATTTTCGCACATATTCTGCAACATTACCATAATTTTCAAAGTAATGTCGCAATATTTCCCAGCGTCGTTTAAGCGTATACACAACCATATTCGTTCAGCGGAAGGATAAAACTAATTATCTGTCAAATCAGACATGAGCTAAGTGTTACCATTCACGAAATAAGCACTAGTTGAAAAAAAAAACGTTAGATGGCTGACCCGAATAAAAAAATATTTCTTCGGTGATTTGTGGCACAAAAAACTCTGAGAGTAAATAAAATTGCCATGAAAAGTTTCTCAAAAAATCTGTCGTTCGGAATCGACTTTAAACTGTAGGTTCCGACACTTATCGATTAAAATTAACACACGCAACATAAGTTGTGTGAGAAAATAGGTTCACAACCCTGACAGAAGGGTTGTAATGACCAATTATGTATGTAAGTTACAAGAATTCTGCCTTTCGCAAATCACGTGACACAAAACTGAACACACCCAGGAACTGCACATGGCCATAGTGAAAGCTCAAGTTGGTTTCTGGAACAGTTAGCATCTAACCCTAATTTGTATGCACTATATTTTAGGAACTTGAAATTATACATAGATTTTTGCACCCATAGAGGTATTTGTCACCGACAGATGTTGTATTATGTAGTTTAGTTGTGCTCCAGGTACTTTGGGTTCAGTAGCCAGTTTAGTAGAGCTTTCTGAGCAACTTTACGTTATACCAAATCCAACTACATCCAGTATACAGAGGACTTCTTCTGCAATTACGAAGTATCGACAGATACTAACACATGTTGCAGCATTATTTAATCTAACTTAGGTTACAACCTTCTAATTGTCTGCCAATAGCTTGACCAATCCAAAACAGTACGGACACTTCTGTTACTATTACTAGAAAATTATCCTGAACTAGATATTAAATCGATTTACAAATAATTCCATTTAATTTCTCAAACAACAACTATAAATGTCAACAAGTTCACGGATAGGAAAATATGCCTGTGAAAAACTTAATTTTAGCCCTGAACCTAATTATTCGTCAGTTCTGACCACATAATATTTTTTTTTATTTATTTTAATTTATTATTGTAAAAATAAATCATTTATTATTTATAAAGAAAGAGTTCAATAAATTTTAATCACATTTATTCTATATTTAAACTTAATTCTATATTTAAACTTAACTTATATTTAAACTTAAACTTTTGTATTCAAGTTTATGTGCATTATATACCATTATAATAAGAAATTAAATAAACTAATTTTAAATTTTAATTAAAATTCCAAATTAATTAAATTGAATTGACAGTATCCTTTTGAGATTCAAATTAAATAAGATAATAAAAATATTAATTTATATAAAATTTTTATACTATATTTATGTAGCAAAATTATAAAATAAACTGACTGCCATATGTGTTGTAAACGTCAGTGGTATTATTGATAGACTTTTGTTTAACCTGCACCCTAAATTTTAACGCAAAATTGTTTACGTTTCAATAAGACACAAAATTCCTTCTAACATGCATATATTCTAAGCCTTGGGAATGTTAATGAGATTTAGGATTTGAAAATTTTCTCAATATCCTCTTTTTTTGTTTTGATATATATTTATGCTCAACGTTTCGCTTATCAAACAATTTACTCTTGACTTCAGCTGTACCAAGGATATTGTTACGAAAAAGAAAAATTTAGATACAGGTATATGCTTTTATATTGCTTAACATTAAAATTATAAACAAAAACTATAAAAACAAAACAATGCTGTAAACAAACCTGTTTACAAACTATCTACTGCTTAACATAACAATGAACACCAGCATAAAGAAAATGCTAAACAAGTAAACAAAAATACACAAACAACACTACAATAACATAGTACATAGCATAGAGATCTCGAGAAGGCGAAGACGTGAACATTCGCCTTCAAGAACATTCATCAGACTGTTTACGTTGGCATATAAAAGGCAAGTCAAAGCAGGCAACCAGTCAGCAAAAGTTCAGTCAGTCTTGTGTGAAGACGCGGTGTGTTTGAAGATAGTAATCGTGGTTTCAATATCTGGGTTACAAAGTTCAGTCGAACAATTCTCTAGTAATTGTTATTGTTTATGCAAAGGATGTAAACAGCGGAATAAGAAAAAACGCAATTGTTGTTGTTACATCAAGTTGTGAATAGTGGCACACAGATTTGTGCAAATAATAAAGAAGTTTAATTAAAACTAAACATAAATTTATTTTTATTTTATTTGCAATCTACGAGCTCGTATTTTAAACGTTTTTAAAAGGTAAAAACGTAACAATGTTATTTGTAAAAATCAACATATAATTATTTGAAAATATCATACAAAAATTAAACACAAATGCAGTGCATTGTGTAGTTCAACAACAAGGAGAATCAAATTAAAAATTTAAATGCGATAGAATTTATGAATTGAAATTTAAAAAATTTATTTGATTTTATTTTCTATTAACTGTGACACACATTCGTACACATATTTGAGCAATTTTTTTCTTTTTTGTTTCTCCAAAGTAATCTATGCCGACTATTAAACACAAATTAAACAGAAAAACAATAACCATCCATGGATACTATGGAGGCAAATGTAAATTGTTTTGTGGAGCAGCAATTCTGTTGCAAAATCTCAATGGAATTTATGGCTGATCTAGTGAACTTTAGAGACACAAACAACTACAACAATAATAGACAACAACTACAGCCACGCTTTTCAAGCATGCCGGAATAATACCAGCAATAATCATTGTGGTGCGGTTATTTTGAAAGCAAACAAGTGAATGCTAGCTCACTTTTATAGAAAAATATGGAGACTTTAAGTCAAGTGTCATAAATATGTTCTTATTAGCCGCGGGTCAAATAATTTCCTTGATACGATAGAATAATTCTGATATGACGTTTTGTTTTTTTCGTTTGGAATTACATTATTGTTGTGGGAAAATACAAAATAAATAGTTTGTGTTAAAATTTGCACACAAAATACAAACAATTCTATGGCCAAATTGCATTTTTCCCCTGTCCGTTGAATGTTCTTTAACGTCAATGGCTCTTACTGACATGTTTAATTTTCACATCCAGTTTTTTTCGTTCATTTTTCTTGCTCCTTCATTCAGTCACCCATCAAATTTTCCACCATTCCGTACTGTTTATTTGTGGCTTTTTTCGGATTTTATTGTTAGTTTAAGGGAGAATATGTGAGTGTGGTTGAGTGTATTTACTCCTGAAAACTGTTTGAAATCAAATCAAGCTGGCAGGCAATTTGTACGCAACCATCCCGTACTCAGTTGTTACCGACGTGGAAATAAAATGTTTTCGTTTGGTTTACCAATGCTTTGCTACTTGCCACATCTTGTTGAATCATGCAACAATGTGCAACAATAGTGCAGTGTATGCAATTCTTCTTTGTTCTGGAAGTTCCGACTCACTTTGTTGTTTTTGGTTGTTTGCTTTTTTTTTTTCGCTACAAATCTTTGCACAGCCAGCCCGGTAGGCGAAAAGACATTCAGTGTAGAAACAGTGTACAGTGAGCTGACCACTAAGCATGTGAAGCACTTGTGCATACCATTTCTTACAGAGCAATAACAACAGTATGCTCTGAACTCTCAATATCGTTCTTGTTGGTTGGTTTAACAAAAACTTTTTTTCTGAAGCGAAGATATAAATCTCCGAAAGACATACATGTTTCATATTAAGCGTACATGATTCAGAATCCTTGGTGCCTGTGTACTCAACCTACTTCCCATATCCTTTAACCACTCTTCCTCCATGAGACTCCGTTTGGTATGACGTCGCGGAGGTCTGTTTAGCGTCAAAGTTTTCTCAGATCATATTAACAACAAAATAAATACAACGACAAAACTTTTCTTCGGCGGCTTCCTCTCTGCAGATTTCTGGCAAAACCTCTGAGAGTAAATAAAATTTGCCATGAAAAGTTTATTAAGGATCTGTCGTTCGGAGTCGACTTTAAATTGTAGGTCCCGTCACTCATGTATAAAATTAACGCACACAACATAAGTGGTGTGAGAAGCTAGGTTGTAATCCAGACTAAATGGTTGTAATAAACAATTATGTATGTATGTAAGTATGTAACGTATTTGCATAAACCTTGGCTATTTATTATTTTCTTTATCATTCATTTTAAGCACTAAAACTAAATAAGTTTCACAACATGACAAATAGACATTCTGACATCGAGCATAAAAATGACAAAAAAAGAGGAAAAACAATCGAAAAAAGAGCATTCAAAACAAAAGAATTTAAAATATAAGTTACTGTAATGTCTTAACTCTTCAAAATATATTTCGCTATCGTCTTCAGGAGTATAAGCATCAATAAACTCTCGTCATACAACAAGACAAACCAGCACTTTTGTATACACAGGCAATCAAAAGTTTTTAAAACACAATTGAGTGTCGCAGCGAAAGTAAAATACAAAAAAACATTATACATCTCTTATTGATCCTCACCTTCAATATCGTTATTGCAAGGATTTGAGCGTCATCTTATGACTGAGCGATTTGCTACGTACATACATATGTACAATGTTTCTTTGGAAGAAATATGAAAAAAATCCAAAAAACCTCAAAAAGGACCTTTTTATCCTTTGATCCAGCTCACCAAATATTGACCCCAGGACACAAATTTTGAGAAACGTAGTCTTAGAATGAATCAAACTTTCATTTTAGTCGGGAACATTCGCAACTTTTATTTTAGGGCCACCCTAATGTACATAAATGACAATCAATATTACTCTACGAGTATAACACAAATAGCGAACCCAATGCAACTATTGCCCCATTATTGAGTTGATACATACAATTACATTGACGTTACTTCAAGCAATGCTCAATCTACTGGTAATAATAACAATTGAGACAAAGACAACAAAAAGCTGAAGGCGGTGCAGTGCTATTCAACAATCATGCAGTTGGGCTTTTCTAACAATTGTGTGCTGTTCGAGGTGAAGCATATTTATGTATGTAAAATGTGAAGATAGCAGCATTTGTTTCTCATTTGAAACACTAAGCATTGGGATCACTGAGCATTCAATAATGCATCTTTTGTGGTTTCTTCTTATTATCAGATATCGGAATAATAAAACAGCAACGGAAATTATAGGCAAATGGCCTTTAACGCGAATAAAAATAGAAAGAAAGCAAATATATGGAAAATAATTTAAAAGTAAACTAGAATTATATACAGAGTCTGTATCACAATGTATTTTTGCATCATGGCAGCAGCGAGGGGTTTGGAATCTTGAATACTAACATAAAAAATTGCTTCGAATTGAACTATTCTTTTATGGCCAACATCCAGGGGATGACTACCACTCATGCAGCACATTGCGTTGGAAGAAAAAGAAAGAGGGGTAGCGTGAATTAAATTATTTTCTTTAATTCTCACTTTCTTTTCATAATGCAGTTAAAGAAATTTAAAAGTTTGAGTTCAAAAATGCAATAAAACAAAAACGGTTTGAAATTGTGCGAAATTTATTTATTTTGTTGTGAAGAACAATTACTGCGGTTAAAAATGAAACATTTCATTCATATGGCTGCTGCGGCTGGCCTCACAGTACCTCATTCGATCGGACCAATTTTCGTGCACTTTTTCAAGTATCCCGGCAATGGCATCATAAATCTTGGCCTTCAAATGCTACGTTGTCTCTGGTTTGTCGGCATAACACTTTTCTTTAAAGGCGTCCCACAGAAAATAGTGCAACGGTATCAAATCGCAGCTTCTTGGCGACCAATTGACATCACCACTTCGGCTAATTAAACGGCCATCAAACGTTTGATGCAATAAATCGATTGTGGCATGAGACGTGTGGCAAGCATAGTTCGCATTAATACCATAAAGAGCAGATACAAAGAAAACTGTTATCATGGTGCTATAGGTGTCTCCATTGACCGTTCTTATTTTCAAAGAAATATGGTCCAATGATGCCTCCGCTCCACAAGCCGCACCAAACTGTCACTTGTAATGGCTCCATTTGCTTCTGTGAGACCACGCGTCTTTGTTGGGAATTGAAATCACGGCCTCGGCACTTGGAGTTTAGCACACGGGGCACTAAGATTCATATCATCGAGTCCTAATGCCCATAGAATTTACTCGAATCAGTGAATAGTTTAAAACAAAGTAGCACACAGTATCACACAGCAAGGAAGAATGTAGTTATGAATGAAGACAGAGAAGAAGTTTTCCACATATTAATAGAGCTTCCTAGAAAAAATACTGGTTTATAGGTCAATCGACCACAAAAGGATGTTGCCTTTGAGAAATTGACTTATAGTAGATGATTGGCTTTAAATCTCGTTTAGGTGGACGAACTGGCACAGAAGAGATCGGATATCTCTGAGGATGAGACGATAGATTCTATAAGAATACTTTTCCAAATTGAGAAAAGCAGCATGAAGCATCCAAATTTCAAAACTGCTGTATCCAGCTGTGGGCAGTGGGAGAACCAGGAAACTACATAAGTTCGGCAAGAGAGCAGTTCGCATTCTAACAGGCATTCTAACGGGATACTGCTCTGTTGTCAGTTTCGCTGAAAAGTTCGATCTGCCCCATCAGGATTGCAGGAATGCAGAATCTGGTAATAGGAGAAGAAACAGAAATGGTATAACAGAACAGATGTCATCGGTTTTTTGATGACAGAGCATTTGAAGATCTGGGCACGGTGGCGAATGTGCCTCGAATGGCACTGGACTGTTTAATCCAGAGCTATGTGGTTTAAATCCAGCACTAGGGGATTATGACAAAGGGGCATACCTCACACAGGGTAACACAACGAAAAAACTTTTATTTGGCGATTGTTTCTCTCAGCAGTCTTCTGGCAAAAACTCTTAGAGTAAATAAAATTGCCATGAAAAGTTTCCTAAAAATCTCTCTTTCGTGCGCGACTTAAACTGTAGGCCCCGCCGCTTATGATTAAATTAATGCACATAACATGGGTGGTGTTCGAAACTAGGTCGTAATACTGACTAAAGGATTGTTTTGCCGTTTTAATGAGGTATTGGATACCGAAAACTGACAACCCTAAAGTATAAATTGATAAAATGCTGAATTTCGTGGAGCCCGCACTATCTTAATCATCTCACCTTAAGTTACAATCACGTTTTATGACATACCCTTGCCAATATAAGCCTTCTACCTATATTTTGATATTTTTATGAAAATGAAGAATCTAGATAGTGGTGTTTTGCTTTCACATCACTTAACATTAAAAAGGTAAACAAGTAAACAAAAATACAACAACAAACACCAGCAGAAAAAATGGTAAACAAGTAAACAAAAATACAACAACAAACAGTACAAGAATAAATATAAACAAAATGCACAAACAACACTAATGACCCAACGATATTTGCATTTATAGAGATTTCGAGAAGGCGATACCACAAACATTCGCCTTCAAGAACATTCATCAGACTCTTTACTCTACCATATGAAAGGCAACTCAAAGCAGGCGAGTGAGTCTGTAAAGTTCAGTCAGTCTTGTGTGAAGACGCGGTGTGTTTAAAGAGAGTAATCGTGGTTTAAAGATTTCCGTTGTAAAGATCTGTCGATTAATTGTCTAGTAATTGTTGTTGTTTCTACAAAGGATGTAAACAGAGGAATAACAAATAAAGCAATTGTTGTTGTTTACATAAGGTTGTGAACAGTGGCACACAGAATTGTGCGTTTAATAAAGAATTTTAATTAAAACTAAACACAAATTTATTTTCATTTTATTTGCAATCTACGAGCTCATATTAAACATTTTTAAAAGGTATAAACGTAGCGTTTATCATCCTTCGGCAAATAACCCAGTAGCATAATTTATAATTTAAAACATTTAATTGATTTGGTTGTATTCATTACCTTTTACGCTTAATCTGTTAGTGAATATGCAATTTAAGAGACAATTCATTCATTTCAAATTATTTCGTATAATTGTCGGTTATAAAATTGTAGCTTATACTGCAACTGATCATCAACATCTTACATTGTGACAGTTTTCCTTGCCTTTATCCAACCATTTGCACAGTGCTTCTCTTCAATGTCTCTTTGCATAGCATTTCATTTGCAGAAATTGTAAAATGACCACCAAATAAATTATGCACATTATCATTCGTTTTATATGCTGCAGTCATGTCATTTACATACATGTGGTGTGTGACATATTTATGCATACTCATATACATACATTCGTCCTTTGGCAGAGAAGCAGCTATTTTTGTTAATTAATGAGTTTCTTGAAGCAGTTTGAATCTGCGATTGCTTTTATACCTACATTTCCACAGACAGTGTTTTTCTTTGAATGCTTATAAATATATTATATTAGCTTTAAATGCATATATCCATAATACATACACTCTTTTTGGTATTTAAGTAATTGTGCTTTTATTTAAAACTTAGTGTGGAATATATTTAAGAAGCGGAGATAACAAACCGCCAGTAAAGAGAGGGCAATCTGCCAAATGGAGGGCTTATGCAAATTAATGGCAACTTAATTGGAAGGAAGGTTTCAACTAAAGACGTAAAATTTTCATACGTTGATTATTTACAGTATAAGTAGAAGAAGAACAAAGGAAAGAAGAAGACTATTATTGAAATGTTTATTTAAATTAAATTATTTATTAAGAGCAGGAGACATGGAAGTATACAACTGGGGCTGGTAACTTATTTGAATCGATAATTCACCTAAAATTGCAAAAAAAAATCATTTCATTAAGCGCTTTCGAAATTTAAATTTAAATAAAAACAAGTGTGTGCGCAGTATCTTCTAAATTCTCTGTTGATTTAATTCCATTATTTGTCGGAGATACATACTTATATCATTGATCATTATAGCCATTCAGTTAGGATTACGACGTAGCTTCTCACACCACTTATGTTGTGTCTGTTTTATACATGAGCGGCGGGACCTACAGTTTTAAATCAATTCCGAGTGACAGATTTTTGAGACACTTTTCGTGGCAATTTTATTTACTCTCAGAGTTTTTTAAGAAATCTGCGGGAGGAAATATGCCTCATTAATCAAATTGAATTTGGCGTGCGTTATGTTGGTTGAACGGCAATGATATGTGGATTGTTCGCATACAACTGCATCTTAAAAAATCCCTCAAGAAAAACTGCAATTATGCCATGGAGAATATGAAAGTGGCATGAACTGTGTAACACGCAGTGCCTTTCTGTGGAAACCATGTGTCGTGTATGTCCAAATGACCAAATTCAGGCCAAAGGAAGTTGGTAATCATCCTGCAATAGCGACCGCCATTGACAATGATGGTTTGGCCATCCGTCATTACGCCATTTTGTTGAAACCACTTATGTTTGAAGTCCACATTGCCGAATTCAGGCCAAAGGAATCATCGACATGATTTGGTCTTCCGGACTTTGACGGGTGACGAAAGCCAAATTGTAATTTTTAAATTACCATGGACGAATATAGCATACAACAACATGTGCAAATAACGGAATGTTTTTATTTAAATGTATGCTGGCAACTGATCCTAATTTTCATTCAAAAATCATTTTCCGCGATGAGGGCCATTTCTAGATTAATGAGTACGTGAACCATCAGAATTGTAAAATTTTGGACGATGTTAACTCACATGAGATTCAAGAGTGTCCAATTAATGTTTGGTATGGATTTTTGACAGGCGCTGTCGTTGGTCCACATTTCTTTAAGATCGACAACGATGATTTCCAACTTCGTTTGGCCTGAATTACGTGAGCTAGTCAACAACGATATGTGGTTTCAATTCGACGATGCTACGTGTCACAGAGCTCATGCCATGTTAAATATTATGCACGAGAGGTTTGACAGTATTGCCATCTCATGTGGAGGTTATGTGAACTGGGCACCGAGATCGTTGGGTTTATTCTTGTTTAGCTTTTTCTTTAGGGTTTTTAAGTTGCAGGTGTATCCAGGCATGATTCAAATTAATTACAAATATCACACATGCCATTAATCAAATCGGCCTGATTTATGAGTATTGGAAAATTAAACATTTCGGAAGTGCGCCAAGCAGATAAGACAAGGCGAACTTATTACTGATGTTATACTCTACACATAATGACATCAATAGGTCTTTCAAACGCAAAAAAACATGTCAGTGATATTTCACACACACACTGTGTTTTTGCCTCCAAGTTTTTTAAACTATAACCTATGATTATGCATATTGAATACAAAAAACACTTTCATAATTCTTGTGACGAGAAAACATTTAAAGTAAGGAAATATTTTGTTTGCCTTCCATTTGATTTATCTGATCTTTCGTAATGATTCTGTAAAGAAATGACAGTTTCCTTGCAATCTTATTAAACCATTGCTTTTTTGGTTCCTGAGTTAATTTTAAAACTCAAAGTTCACTGAATTTTTTTATTTGAAATTATTTCGGGCGTTAGAAATTCTTTAAAGTTCATATTCCATTTTTTTTTTTTTTTTTAGAAAATTATCTTGGCTGTTGGCCAAATTGACGATCACAACAAAATTTTTGATATATTAGTTGAAATTTTCAGTAGGTTTTTACACGAAGACAAAAACATGTGGAAAAGGATTGGAATTCCTAACATAGTTATGGTAAAAAAATGAGCGTTATCTCAACTGAAAGTTAACAAATTATATTTTTACTTTCCATTTTTCGTTTAAGAAATGATTCCACAGAGCTAATCGTTAGCATAATAAGCTATAGACCTCTAAGCACTAGGATCCACTTGAGAACAATTATAAGTTCTTATGAATACTTACAGTCTGGTAAAGGTGGACTTAATTATCCAAGTAATCCGAAGATATATTAATTATCCGATAGTCCAAGAAGCATCACCCCTTTTTATATATAGTCCATACGTCTAATAGGTTTCTATCCTATCTATATATAGAATACATATATATAGAACACATTCTACTGCCTTTAAATGAAATCTTCCTGGGAAACGTGATTGTAGCATTTCCACAACGAATACGACTAATAATAGGTTTCTAATAAATACCTGCACGGTGATCATTCTGAATTGTGTCCACAAAAATATCAAAGAAATATTGCTGATGATTTGGGAGTGATTCGGTTCTTATATTGAAATTTAATGAAGATAATGACAAATTACTCTGCATCTGTGGGTATACTGATAGCGCCAGTAACGCTTGCTGTAGCTAGACAGGAAGAATGTGGCTGTTCACCAAAAACTGGTTACACAAGTGGAGGCGTATATGAGAACTGAATCAGTGCATTCGGATTTATTCGCCACATTGCGAATAGTCCTCTCGGTAGGACCATTTTGGCGATTGTGAAATGGACAAAAAAAGCGTAATTGTGGCGCAAAGGTACAGTCATTTTGATAGAACTTTTTAATTATTTTTATTTGTACGTGTTGTTGAGTGCTTAATTCATGTATGGTGATTTACAATATGGCCGCTTCAACAAAATGGCCGTTTACAACTATACAAATTTGGAAGTCCCTGGTTGAAGACCAGACATATTGTTGAATTTTACGATAAAAGTATTGCCAAGTAGACCATTTCTTTTCAACATTTTTCTTCTTTTTCTATTTTTTTTTATTTCTTTCAATTCCATTCTAATGTTTAAAAAATATTTACTGATGGTATTTATGAATAACGTTCGCTAATAATTTTTGTAAGTTTCTTTTCTTTTTTTTCCGTTTTTAAGATAAGGTTATTTATGATAAACATAATTTAATACAATCGTTTTTCTACTCAGCTGTTATTTATTTTCACTTCTTTCCGTCATTTTTGACACAAAAGAGATAAATGCTGTATAGAAAAAAGGAATAATAATAAGATGACCGCAGAGTATTTCTATGCAAGAAGAAAGAAAAAAAGAAAAATATGGTTGCAGGATATTAGTCACAATATACATATAAAGACTATGAGGAAGCAGAAGATAGTTCGACACGCTATCGTATTTCATGTTGAAGTTTTAAAAAATTCACTGTTGAATATAAAAAAAGGGAAAAGAAAGTAATGCCATTGAAAGTTTAAAGAAATGTCTTTTCGTTGTTTAAAAATGAATAAGACCTTGCTCTTTAAAACAAAATTTCACTTTTGTACAAGCCATAGTTAGATTTCTTTAAATCCAGTCAGATTTTTTTTCAATCCACTATAAAAATTCCTGCCAGAACATTTACAAGCTTTGAGTAATTAATGTAAAAACGTTAAAAACTTTACATAGAACTTATTCAGTACAACTCGAATTAAGGTTCAAATGAAGCTATTAGATTTCGCATATTTTTAGGTAAAAGTGTTTACATTTCTTGTATCCATTACCAACCAATTTAAACAAAGTCGAAGATATATTAGCTAAGTTAGTTGGCTTTCCAAGAAACTTGACTTCCTTCATCAATATAAAATTAAAGTCTTAACCGATTTGTGTAGAATTCAGTAAATGAGTTAATTTAAATTTGAAAAAGTTTTTAAGTTCAGTTTGTATCTCTAAGTCGCCGTAGTTCAGAAGTAGTAGGTCGTGTCGCAGTCTAGCATGTAGTCTTATTAGAGGCCATGGTTGAAACTCCAGATCAGACAATACGAAATTTGAAGAAATATAATTTCGTCGACTGCCTCTCAGCGGATTTCTGGCAAAAAATGTTAGAGTAAATAAAATTGCCATGTAAAGTTTTTCAAAAATCTGTCGTTCGCAATCGACTTTAAACTGTAGGTCCCACTCATATGTAAAATTAGCACATATAACATAGTTGGTGTGAGATGCTAGTTTGTATTCCTGACTGAAGGTAATGATCAATAAACTCTCGGCATATTGTCGTATGCAGTTGTGTACTACATCTGCAAATTAGTTTTCGTTTATTCAGTTTGTTTTTATTAAATCGCCATAAACCCTTAACAATAACGTACATATATTCATTGTATGCGCAACTGACGCTAATTTGCATCAAAAACCATCTTCAGCAACGAAATTGTCGAAAACATCAAAGCTGTAAGTAAAACTGTGCGGGAGAATCTAAGAAACGCAATTTAGTGTCGATCGCAAAATCACTACAACACTTAATGACGCCGTGAATTTGGTCTGCTTCAACACAAAATTCAACTAACACTCGAACTAAAGTTAAAAAATCATAGACAAAAAAGTGTATTCGATGGAGTACTGTCCTAATGTTTATCGAAAAATCGTCTTCAGCGATGAGACAATTTGTGGTTGAAGGCGTAAGCAACCAACATTATTGAACTTGAGACGATACTAATTTAAATGAGATCCATGAGTTTCTAATGCATTGCGAAAAATAACTGTTTGATGTGAATTTTAATTTGGCGTTTCATATTCCTTTGAATGTTTGCTGTCGGTGAGCACAATAGGTCGGTTATTATAAACTTTTTTCGCCTGAATTTGATTATCTTAATACCTATGGTTTCAACTGGACGGCGCTCCGTGCCGCGCAGCTATTGTCACTTAAGACATACTATACGTGCGATTTGGGGGCATAATCATCTCAAGTGGAGGCATTGTAAACAGGCCACCGAGTTTGTGCGATTGAGCTCCATCAGAACTTTTCTTGTGAGATTTTCTTAATCTACAGGTTTATGCGGAAAAGCTACAAGCCACAGCCCATGGCATCGGTCAAATTCAGTCTGATTTATGCGCCAGAGTCTTGAAAAATTGGACATTTCGCAAGCGCCCAGAGACAGACGCAGAGACAGACATTTGACAGATATTATATTACGTTCATAATTAAATGCCTAACAAATTTCAATGAAATCTCACAACCTGGTCCATGGAGGTAGTTTAAATATTTGAAGGACCCTGCGGAAGGCGAGAGTGCATCGGAATGGCACTTTTTTTGAAAAAGCGTCTAGTTGCTTGCGTACTCTGACGGTATTGACATCATAAGGTACAAAGCGAGATGCTACTGTTGCCTTCAGTGCTATTGAACGGGAGTCTACCTAGATGGGTCTGGCAGTAAATGAAGGCAAAACGAAGTATATGTTATCGACAAGTAGATACGTGCGGCGTATTGGATCTCAGATTACGGCCGATAACTATACTTTCGATATAGGGAAGGAATTTATTTATCTTGGCTCAGCCGTTACCACCAAAATGATGTCTGTGCGGAGATCAAGCGCAGGATCAGTCTTGCCAACACGTGCAAGAGACTATGGTCTCAATAGGTAACTGAGTAGCAGAGACCGCTCTCGTAAGACAAAACTAATACTCCACAAGACGCTGATCCTCCCTATGCTTCAATATTGGGCAGAGGCACGGACTCTATTAAGCACTGATGCAGCAGCCTTGAGAGTATTCGAGAAAAGATCTTCGGTCAAGTGCGAGTTGGCGATGATTTTCGCATCCGATCCAACACAGAGTTGTATGAGCTCCTCAACGACATAGACGTTGTGGAGCGTATTAACATCCAACGGCTGCGCTGGCTCGGCCATGTCGTTCGAATGGAGGAGGATGTTCCGGCGAGACGGGTATTTGATGCGCCGATCTGCGGAAGTCCGCGAAGAGGACGATCTTGTTTGCGTTGGAAAGACCAAATCGAGTAATACCTGTCATCGATTGGTGTGACCAACTGGCGTAGGCGCGCAATAAGCAGAAGCGCCTGGAAGGATGTGCTGCTGCGGGCCGAAATAAGTCAGACAGGTTGTTAATGGTTTATTAAGTAAGTAAGTCTGAAGGATTAAACTGGCTGTAAATTTCATTCAGGAAAGAGTAAGTATTTTATCCAAACCCTTTACTTTGTGCCATTATTTATTCATAACTTCTGATTTCTGAACTGTGATTTTGTTCATTTTTTTTTCAATTCACAATAATTGATTGCAATACATTTATAAATATTACAACATCAACAATTGCAGTTACAAAGTGTATACATTGTAAGTGCTTTTGCATACAATTCGTTCATAAAATTTAATGAATTTCATAAATAATTTCGTACATTGTTCGCTTATGTATTTGTGTTACATTTACGGAGTTTGAGACAGACATTCATATGTTTTCTCGATTTAATACAATTTTAAAATGGATTTTAACAATATTGTACGAATATAATATGAACAACGAAAATATGCTGTAACTACGACAAATGGTATGGTTACATACACTATACATAAAGACGTTCATATTCAACACAACATTTATTTATTGAATATTATGTAGACTCTACATTGTAGAGAGATAAGAACATTACACATGTAGACATGGCTACAATTTGTAAATACGAATCTGTTAGTGGGTGAGTATCTATATGAACTTGTAAAATTTGTATAAAATAATCGTACACAATATTGTTACGTTTTTAAAAATGTTTCAAATATGAGCTCGTAGATTGCAAATAAAATAAAAATAAATTTGTGTTTAGTTTTAATTAAAATTCTTTACTATTCGCACAATACTGTGTCCCACTGTTCACAACTTTATGTAACCAACATCAATTGCTCTGTTTATACCCTTTGCATAAACAATAACAATTACTAGACAATTATTCGACTGATCTTTGTAACGGAGACCTTCAAACCACGACTACTCGCGTCTTCACACAAGACTGACTGAACCTTTTATATGACAGAGTAAACAGTCTGATTAATGTTCTTGAAGGCTTCGCCTTCTCGAAATCTCAACGATGCGAAATTTATTCTTGTGGTGTTGTTTGTGTATTTTTGTTTAATTGTTTACCATTTTTTTGTTGCTTCTGTTTGTTGTTATGTTAAGCAGTACGATAATTTGTAAACAAGTTTGTTTATTGCATTGTTTTGTTTTTGTAGCTTTTGTTTATAATTTTAATGTTAAGTGATGTGAAAACAAGCACCAGTATCTAAATTTTCCATTTTCGTAACAACATTTAAAAACAAACACATTTTGCTATACTAGTAGTCTAGTAGGTAGTGTGTTAGCCTATTAGGCGTGAGACCACTGTTCAAACCATCAAAACGAAATATAAAAATATATTTTTTCAATTTAGATTGTATGAGAAGCTAGGTTGTAATCCTAATTGAAGGGTTCTAATAACCAATGTATATGTACATATCTACATATATATTTATGTAAAAGTAATGATAAAATACAATATGTTTTTTGGAATGCATGCATTTCAAATAAAATTAGAAATTGCTAATCAAATCAACTCATAACATTTCTCTTAGTATACGACTTAGATATACTTCCATAAATAGAAGAAATAAATATGGGGCAGTGAGCTTCAACAGAAGATGTATACTAGGGATAAAATTCTAACAATCACCAAACCCAACTTTTACTACGTACGTAGCTTTGTATCAAAAATGATACATTTCAATTTTTGAGACCATATAACTTTAATTCAGAAAAAGTTAGATGCCTGATATTTTTCGAATTCATTAGTATTATGATTGTCGTTATTTTACCGTAAATAAAAAAAGAAAATTTTGAGCAGGACTTAAAAAATTCAAAAACTTCATAATTCTATCTTATGTATCATTTTTGATACACATGACTTTCCTAGGGATTCTTTGGGGTTGTGTATGTAATTTTTTTAAGTTTTCAAAAGATTTTGTGAAGTTTTATCGGGAATAATACATTATTTATGATATTTGATAAGGAATTGAAAGTTAAGTGTTGGAAAGTGAAAAAGTTGAATTCTCTGGTTTGATATTGATTGAAGTAGTCGTAGTCTAGAATGTATTATGTTAGCTTATTAGACGTCAAGACGCCAAGTTTCAAACCTCAGGTCAGACATTTCCAGTTTACAAAGAAAGGTTGTAATGACCGATTAAATATGTACATATATATGTAATATTACTACTACTAAACATTCGGAATAAGAAGAAAATAGAAGCTCCTCTTATGAACTGGCGCAATTGTTGATAGCTGCAAACATGATAATAGGACGTTAATTGAAAAATAAGGTACTGCTTGGAATAGATAACCGCATTAGTAGTTTGGGAAAAAAATTATTACCAATTTTCACACAGATTGCTAGCAGCTGTCACATGAAATGTTGTAGAGGCTTTCTTACTGCTATTCTCATATTTATCTTCCGTGACAGCCAAACATTAGAAGAAAGTGTTTCGTCCCTTGTTTTATTTCATAGATATTACAGATAATAGTATTTCGGTCAAATATGTTAGTATGAGATAAAAGAATTATTCGCTTTGATATCGTGCTATTGTGATGATAAATTTACATGTATTACACCTCTTCGAAAACTGAGATGATCTTTAAGTAATCATTTTTATCTCTATAGATTAGTAACTAATTGAATTTTAAGGTCGTTATAAATTTCGTGGTCCACCGGAATCGAATTGGCAGTTTTAGATTCAAGTACATGCTACGTGAGTAACAACTACTTATAGCCGTATTTGGGGAAGCTTGTATCCGGGACATCAGAAAGGAATATAAGAGAGAACATCGTTATTGACATAATCGATGTTCTATTGCAACAGGGAACTTTTTTACCTCACATGACGTCGACAACAAATGTTTCTAGCGAAATATAACAATAGTTTGGGCTATCAGGTTTCAGCTAGCCCTCGATTGGGAGCGTTACTGATGGGAGTGACAATAAGGAAACTTATAAATCCCCACAAAGCAAGGGAGCTAGATGTCAAATTATTACCATCTAGAAAAAAATAAAACCAAGCTCACATGAAGTGTTTAATTTTTCTTACAAACCCATGCAACAACGTACATCATGTAAAAAATTTTGACGAAAATTTCATAAAAGTGATAATAAAATGTATTAATGTCAAATAGTTTTATTAAATGAATTAAAATAAATAAAAATATTTAAATCTTTTTACAAAATCTATCGATAATTGCGAAAATTCTATGAAATACAAGTATGTATCAAAAGTGATACATGGCTAGTAATGTTAAGTTTTTTTAAGGCTCGATCTACGGTTAAGGAAAGTGCACGAAAAATTTTGACAATATTTCCAAATAATTTTGGACATTTTTTTTTCATTTCAATTCTCAAAACTGGCAACGAAACAATTGTCAAATAAAAATAATGGTAATTTGTTTTTTTAATGTACAGTTCTTTTGACGTTATATGTATGTATGTAAAGATAATTAAAAAAATGTACGATACATATTTCAAAACACATATCCGTTAAATAAGTGAATGGAGACTTGCCTAAATTTTTCGAATTGTTTCAAATAATTCAGAAACTGCTCCTCAAATCAGTGCATATGATTTTCCTTAGTGTACGACTAAACACTTAGTTTGTCCTCCATAAATGGAACAACAAATGTAGGGCAGTTATATTGTGTTGTCCAAGTGTTTCTAAGTTGAAACTACATCTGTCAGAAATAATAAAACTATTTTCTTATGATGAGTGTTCTATTTGGGCAACTCGCCGCGCGCTAGGCAAATTTTACGATAGAGAAAGCCGTTCTACCGAGAGGACTATTCGCAATGTGTTGGAAAACTGTGAGTTCGCTGGTTCAGTAAACGATCAACCACGCGAGTTGGTTGCCGAAAAAATGTGCGTAAGAGAGTACAGAAGAATCTGAGACAGTCTACTCCGCGTCGGTTACAAAAACTCGATTTTCGCAGACCACAACTTGAGGAATTTTGATCTGTGACTTAAGCCTGCTCACGTACAAAAACCAAATGATCCAAGAACTGAAGGTAAAAGACCAAAGACAAGAAAGTGTGCTCGCTGAGTGGAAAAACAACTTTCAAAGTTGAGGCCCATGTCTGAATGAATGTTTACGTACTTCATACTACAACTCTTGAATCAGGATTACAACATAGTTTTCACACAATTTATTTGAGTGTTTAATTTTAACCATAAATAGTGGGATTGTTGCGTAGACAAACAAAATTGTCCATTTTGAGACGTTACCAAATGCATTTGAAATCCAAAAGCATTTAATGCACTTCGAAGTAGTCACTTTTTGGTCTAGATTTTAGACGGGCGGCGATATCGTTTCATATTCCTTTCAGAATGACGAAGTCCATGCGAGTAATATGGATCGATGATTTCCAGTAGACATGTACATGCCACATTCCATATTTTGTAAGAGCGCTTTGAGGGCATGATCATCTAACGTGGAAGTAATGTGAAATGGCCACGAAGATCATACGATTTGTCTCTGCTAGGCTTTCTCTTGATGGGGATTTACTAAATTGCTGGTGTATTCTAATAAACCGCAAACTTCAGCGTCTTGAAAACCAGTCAGTCAGTGCTTGAATTCAGCCTGTCAGTTATCGAAAATTGGACATTGGGTATATTTGAGCGATATTTTATTCATGGCCTCAATAGGTCTTTTAAAAGAATAAACAATTTCGATGATATTCAACACACGTAACATAACATAATTATGTGTGTTAATTTTATACATGAGAGGCAGGGACTACAGTTTAAAGCCGGTACCGAACGACAGATTTTTGAAAAATTTTTCATGGCAATTTTATTTACTCTCAGAGTTTTTGCCAGAAATCTGTTGAGAGAAAATCACCGAAGAAATATTTTTTCATATTTTCGTTTCGTTTAAAATGTCTGACCTGGGATTGGAACCGAAGCCTCATGTCTAATAAGCCAACACGATTACGCCGACTTCTCCCACACACTTTGTTTTATATAAATTTAAGAATAGAGAGACCTCAATGAAAGACCCTATATAATACGTAGACATATTGTGACTCATATTACTTTTACGTTAAACATTATTTCGCTATTTTTTCGCATATTTTTCTTTTGTTTTAATTTTCATTATAAATATTAAACGTTTAAATAATTTTTATGTTCATATTTAAACATTTTATGTACATGCAGTACATATGCATGCAGTTTATATGATTCACGATATTTATGGAAATAATAAATGGTACAGACTATCAGTAAAATAATGCAACAAAAAATTAAAAAAATAATTCTGCACAAACAATTGGTTTTAGTTGTGGCAGTTTAAATTTGGTATTCGAATTTATTTATTTATTTTTCTTGTTTTTATTTATAAATACTTTTATTGATAATCATTTCAGTTAATTTTAACTAATTTTGACAGTGTCAGTATTGGTATTAAACTCCCCTAAACCAATGTAATCTGGTGTAATGGCTGTAGCAGACGGTTGGGCAACGATTGGCTGTTATGCCAGCATACCAGTATACAATATTTGGTATTGAATTTTTTGGTTAGTCAGTCTTATTTGATAACAAAAAATGAAAATTTTAAAATGCCAGTCTCTATATGGAAAACAATAGATATATATGTATGTATGTGCCTGGTTATGACCCACCATTATCATATTTTATTTCAAATAAGCTGTTCTACCACAAGTGTTATTAAAATACATTAGGCTTACAGTGACGAATGCAATGGAAAAATTTAACAAAAGCTAGAAGCGAATATCAAAGATTAAACAAATTTTGGAGGCGCGATATCAAACTCATAAAATTTTGTTGGTATAGATTTTCGAAGACTGGATTACCTATTTAAATTCATAAACCATAGAGGATTTAAGATCTGTTCAACTAAAATACATCAAATATATAACTAATCTAACGACAGATTTTTAAGAAACTTTTACTCACAGAGTTTTTGCCAAACCAGAAATATACTGAGAGGAACTTGCCGAAAAATTTTTTTTTATATTTTCGTTTTGATGTCTGTCCTGGGGTTTGAACCCGGACTTACGTCCAATAAGCCAACACACTACCAACAAGACTACGACGACATCGACATCGGCAGCAATAAGAATGGTAAATAATTGTAATACATAACATAATTTCGTTTTGTTGCAGACTAATAAGCCAACACACTACCTAGTTGACTGCAGCAACTTAAATTTAAGCTAAAAATAGAATCTCACTTTCTTTATGATGACACCACCTCCTAACGACATTTACATATACGCTCCAACTGTTGCTGAATTAGGAACTGTGAAATTTGTTTTTAAATTGTTGCACCAGCGGTAGTCAAAGGTACTCAGGGACAAAAGTATAGTAAAAAATACTTCTATGGCACATAGAGCCGCTGGTTAAAATATCAAATCATTCGGCTGTCAGTAGCTGTATTAATGTTAATTCTGAGGAAAACTCCATTTTTCATTGTCGGTTGAAACAAAATTTCAAAAATGGTTTTTCGGTTTTAAATCTGTCTGGCAATCATTTTCCAGACTTTTGGAGTTTACCTATAGCTTCTGAACTGTCAGAAATTGTTTGTTGGCAAACATTTAACATCTGCCATTTGTTTCAGTTCGTTTGTCATCTTCATCCAATATTATTTGCAGTTCGCCGTCTTCATACTTCTTTGGTGGTCTTCAACGTTCGCCATTTCTAACATCAAAATCGACGATATCATGTTCAGCATGTTGCTTCTAATAGAGCATGATCACCATATGCCTCGACAAGCATTGGAAGAAACCCTTCAACCCTTTTTTGCAAATGAAAACAATAAATTAATGATTTGCGCAAATCAATATTTTTTGGTACAAAATTCGCCATCTTTCACAGCGAGAATGAGTGAAAGGAATAATTTGGTTACTAGACCCTCTTTTAAAAGAGAGAGACTGTTCTGGGATATACCTATGAGTCAAGGACATGTAGTGGGGCAGAAGCAGGTTCGTTCCATCGAAAGATTTGTTCAATTCAACTTAAACAGGAAGAATATTCCTAAAAGGTCGACTAGAGTTTAGTAAAGAAGAATGAAGCCAGAACCTTTCAGTGGATTGATAAAGTATATCCGGTGTAAGAAAAAATGAATAAGTCAGACTTCAACTGAGGTTAAAAGTGTTTGATTGGGTAATTAGAACAAAAAGTGGGTTATGCTTTAGACTATTTAGAAGAACAATTTCCTGAAGTTTGCCAGGGCAACAGTAGAGTGGAAGACATTATAGGGATACCCTATATGTGTAGGTTGAGGGCAGTACAATAAATCGTCGTGTCGCTGAATAACAATACCTCTACGCATCAATTCTGTGGCATTCTGTTTTGTTTTCTTTTATTTTTTTACGCAAATCAATCGTTGCACAGAAAACATCCATGAAATCGAAACAAATTTGCAATGCATTGCATCGAAAAATAAATCGATGTTGTTTTTCCATCAGTGTTAAGATCCAAAAAACAATTTTGGTTCATTAAAGTAAAATAACAAATGAATACTCTTTGCAAAACTTTTGTCAAAAAACGATATAAAAATCTGACAGAAAAGAATAGAAAAGCTGTCTAGAAAATATTGTAAAGTAAATGCTATGCAACATGACAACTTAAGAAATATTTGGATATACAACATATGTGCATATGTATACCCAAGTACCCATGATATAAAAAAAAAATAATACAAAAATTATTAAAAAACAATAGTAATAATAAAAAGAAAATACTCTTGTATTTAAAAAGTACAAAACTTTTTTAAACTTTCAATATTTCATATGGAAAAATGAAAATATTCAGACAAAAAATTTAGAAATGCATGGAATTATTTCTCTATTTTCTATAAGGAACTAATAAAACTCTTTTAAAACTCTTTATACATACGCTATCTTCTAATGTACTTACCATACCATACCAAATATTTATGTATGCATTTCCTTCCAATTTATATACAATTTACATTAGCATTATTACTTCGTAAATATTATTCGAATATACTTGTATATGTACTTATATATGTATTTTACGTTTGTTAAATAAACTAATTTCAATTTAAATACGAAAAGAAAGTACTTGCTAGATGGACTTCATATAAGAAGAGGCTATGCACAAAACCATCGAAACGTATATGGTGCACTAAGATTTATTGGATTTGAATGCAACTCAATCTTAGCTTATTAGCTATGACTTATTATCTGTAACAATTAGTCACGACATCAGGCATCATACATACTGTTACGTTTTTACCCCTTTAAAAACGTTTAAAATAAGATTCGTAGATTGCAAATAGAAATAAATAAATTTGTGTTTAGTTTTAATTTAAATTCTTTTTTGTTCGCACAATTCTGTGTGTGCTTTATTTGTTATTCTTTTTTACACTCTTTTGCGTAAACACTAGCAATTGTTCTGCAGATATTTATAACGGAGATCTTCTAACCACTATTATTCTCTTCACACGCAACGCGTCTTCACACAAGACTGACTGAATTTTTACTCACTCGTCGCCTGCTTTGCCTTTCCTTTTATATGCGTAAACACTCTGATGAATGATCTTGAAGTCGAATGTTCCTGGTTTCGCCTTCTCGAGATCTCCATAAACGCAAAAATCGTTGTTTCATTGTTGTTTGTGTATTTCGTTTACATTGTTTGTACTGCATTTTTGTTTACTTATTTATCATGTAAACAAATTCATTGTTTTTGTTTTTGTAGCTTGTGTTTATCATTTTAGTGTTAAACGATGTAACACCATTTCCATTTTCGTAACAATTCATACATAATCGGTCATTACAACCCTTCCGTCAGGGTTACGACCCAGCTTCTGACACCACTTATGTTGCGTGTGTTAAATTTTATTCACAAGTGGCGAGACTTAGAGTTTAATGTCGACTCCGAACCACAGATTATTGAGAAACTTTTCATGGTAGCTTTTACTTACAATCAGCTGAAGCAATATTTTTTCGTATTTCATTTTGTTGTCGATGTCTGACCTGGGGTTTGAACCGTGGCCTCACATCCAGTTGGCCAAAACGCTACCTATTAGTCTACGGCGACTTCAATAACACAGTTAATGCCACAAAAATTTGAGTATTTTTTCTATTCGTAACTGTTTTATTGGTATTATACATGCACATATGTATACAGGAGACAAGTGATATGGTGATCCTACTGGCTGCAGAGAATCTATTATGCTTGTCTTAAGTACTGCTGTGTGGAGAGAGCCGAAATTGAAAGACTGTCGATAACCACAGCGAGTGACCTCAGACCTATTAGTCTAATATAATTCGTCCTTAAAACAATGGATAGGATTCCGATTCATGAAATGAAATCTAATCACTTTCAACCACTTTCTAGTAGCACTCAACTCGCCTACAATAGAAACAGATCCACCAACATAATACTGATGGCCAATATTGAGAACGCTCTGGCATAAACATTTTATTTATTCACTGGCAGCTTTCATTGACGCACTCCACCTTCATCAAGGTCAACTTTATCGGAAGCTGTTGTTGTTCATTGGAATCGATTATATGGTTCTCTATTACTTTCTGATTATCGAATTCCAAGTGAAGACTTCTGGTGTAGACACCATTTGAGTTCTATATACCGAGGGCTCTAAGATGCATGACAGAGTTGACTGTGGTATATTTACTGATCACTGCCATTAAATTCCTAGTAAACGTAGTTTCAATGTCCACAACAAGATTTTAATCTTATAAGTTATAGTACTATGCTTAGGATCAATAAGATATAAAACATAAACCTAACTTTTGGATGTGATTTGGAAGGGAATTCCAGAGACTAATGGTGTGTATAAAGAACTGTCGCTGTGACAGAAGAGTCCTATAACGTTGTTGAATAATCGTCATGCCACGGCATGACCTAGCAAACTTAATTCGGCCTACTAAATATTCCGGCTGTCCCGTATTAATAATTTTATGGAATAGAATGAGGCATTTAATTTTCAGAAGATTTTAAAATTTCAAACTAAATATCATACATACATACATAATTGGCCATTACAACCCTTCAGTCAGGATTACGGCCTAGCTTCTCACACCACTCATGTTGTGTGCGTTAATTTTATACGTGAGTGGCGGGACCTACAGTTTAACGTCGACTCCGAACGACAGAATTTTGAGAAACTTTTTCATGGCAGTTTATTTTACTCTCAGAGTTTTTGCCAGAAATCTGCTGAGAGGAAGTCGCCGAAGAAATATTTTTTTTTTCATATTTCATTTTTGATGTCTGACCTGGGATACGAACCCGGGCTTTACGAATAGTAAGCCAACACACTACCTACTACACCACGGAAACTAAATATCTGATACGCTAAATGAGAGATATGATCCCGGCGATCTTTAAAAAAGACGTATCTTGCTATATTGTTGTAAGCCAAGTTTAGTTTCCGGTTGTCATTACTATCGCAGTTTGCAAAAATTTCGCACCCATTCAATAGAACAGGAATCAAATAAGTTTTAGCAAGTTGCATACGAATTGCAAAAGGTGTTGAATCAATGACCGCCCATAAATTTCGTAGCATGCTGTATATTCTGCCAACAACTACACTTATATGGCCAGACCACGATAATCTGTCATTAAATACATATTATTTCATTAGGAGATTTTTGATATTGACCAAGCTATTGAAACTGGGAATCTACCTCCTTCGAATTTGATCATACGTGTGGACAGTCAAGCAGCAATCAAAGCGCTGAAATTCTATCTCGTCAAATCAAAGGACGTCAGCAAATTCATGGACGCTCTACACAGTATACGTCGACACAACAACCGCCTTTACTTTGTTCCAAGCCGCAATAGCATATATTGAAATGAAAAGGCAGACAAACTGACACGGGAGAGATCGAAGGAGACGATAAAGGGGATATAAGCACTCCTACAAGAATACTTATTCAAATTTGAAAAATCAGAATGGAATTCAACAAACCTGGTCAAAACTGCTGTTTCCAGCAATGGGCAGGGGAAGAAAGAGGGAACTACTTGATTACAGGATTTCTAATGGGACACTGCGCTATTGCCAATATCGCTGAAAAGCTCGGTCTACCGCACCAGGATTACTGAACACAACAACACTTGTTATGCCTGTGCACAGAACTTCAGAACAGGCGTCGTTGGTTGTTGGGTGGCAGAACGTTTGAAGATCTGGATATGGTGGCGAATGAACTAGCCGGTTTCATTCGAAGCTCGGGATGCTTCAAACCCACCGCTAACGGGTGGGTGGGACCATATGAGCCACCGAGTGAACTTGCCTGTGAATGGTAAGCTACCCGCTAACCTAACCTAACTCTAATATACGGCATATGGCGATATCGGTGGACAGAGAACTCGTGATATTAGACACTCCAATACCTTCAGTTAAATTTGAAATTTTACGATGAAGATCGATCGCGCTGGCAGAAAGAGGGTACGTGCAATATTGTTACACTCTGCTGGACACGTATGGATAAGAGGAGGATCGATTCAGCTCTATCCTTAAATCGCCTCTTACCTAACCTAACCTAACCGCTTTTCCGAGTTATAGACACACGAGGCTTAATTCAGGACACTTAAACTGGATTTATTTTGGTTTTTTTACTACTATTGATCTGAATACATTGTGCAGATACTTTAGTTGCGTCTGAATAGATTAGATTTTTATAATAGTTTATGTAATCCATTATACCATACATGCACACATTTTGTATTTGATAAGGCTGAATACTCCTTTAACTTACTTTGAAGTATTTTAGATAAATTGCTAGTAATAGAAGCATACACTCTAATACAATTCCTTTAATGGTTCCTTTTTAGATGTACAAGTAAAATTCTCAAATGATAGCTCCATACAAAGGAATACACAAACGCATTTGTTCACTTTCGTTTCTATGTAAGCACATGTAGAAAAATGTTCGGAAATTTTACAAGTAATTGCATATGGAATGTAGGAGTCCTATTTAAGTATATTTTTGTAAAAAGGCTGCAATATTTTTGGGGTATTTCTAGAGAGTTAATCAGTATGTAGCATTGCATCACGTTATACAAAGAATTAATACACTCAACGCCCATTTCAATCCAATAAAACGGCGGGTTTAGTTAAGTCCGAAAAAATTCGCTGGCCAAATTTGTCATTGGCGTTAATCTTTCTTTCAACTATTACTGACCTTTGCAAAATACACATTTTTCAAACCGCTTTCTAACAGAAACGTTCTAAGGGTGCAAATATTGCGTTGGTTGTAAGACGTTGCCAGCATCGAAGACAACGAGATTTTCAGGGAATATAGTCAAAAGCAACTTAGTGGAGCTCAGGACTTCATCCATATTGTCCGAAAAAAACGTTTGCCTGTACAAAACTATATTTTGCTGAGTGTTTTCTGCAGCACGATTGACTCTTTTGGAAAAATTTTTTAGGAAAATTAACGCGGCCTGATAACGCTATTAAAGTAAATCAAAATTTCATCCGATTTGTATACATATGTACATACATTACTGGTCATTGCGACCCTTCCGTTAAGACTACGACCTAGCTTCTCACACCACCTATGTTTGTGTGTTAATTTATACATGAGTGGAGCGACCTACATCTTAAATTCGACTTTGAACGACAAATTTTTGCGAAACTTTTCATGGCAATTTTATTTATTCTCAGAGTTTTTTCCAGAAATTGATTTTTTGTTTTGTTTGAGATGTCTAACCTGTGGTTTGTACCGTGGCTTCACATCTAATAAGAAGACACACTACCTACTAGACTGCGACGATTTCATGATCTATATGAGCAATTAAATTCAAGTTTGTATTAAAAATATAACAAATTGGCGACTCTGCTTAAATTTGGCAGGATAAAATGTAAAATTAAACTAAATTGAGCTGTTCGTATACAAAATTTTTTCTCTCTCTTTCTCTCTCTCAAGAAGACAGCTGACAAACACCATATAAAGAATCATGTCCTAACAAATATTTTGTCTGAACCACAGTCGTGAATCCAGCCTAACAATTCAATATGGTTTCTTGGTTTCCATGACGATTTCTTGTCCTAATTTGTCTGGAACCAAAATATTGAAGTATTTCTGGTAACCAGACTTAATCTTTGTTTACATCTCGAGCGCATAATTTCCCTGCTATTAGCCACAACCAACTGCTTGTCGCTATGAAAGACAATCCATTATTCCCATTGAAGAATAGTTTTCACTAGAAGTTGTCCAAAAGATGGACAGTTTCACCAACAAGCTTCATTACGTCTGTTGGATGGCATAGTTCCTAAAGTCAATGCAATACATTTCTTGTGTATTCAAAGACATACTACATACATACATCAAATACTGTTTCCTGTGATCTAATGCAGGCAAATATAGATCTTCAAGCTACGAATGCCTAAGAGCACAACTGTTTCTAATTGTAATTTGTTATAAAAAATCGAACCGGTTTTGATCACTTCTGTTGTTTGCAATTTTGTGAATTATTCTGAATCTGAATTATTTTTAATGCAAAAATAAATTTTTAAACAATCATTATGTGTACATACACACATATATAGCCTTAAAACGAATAAACAAATCATTTAAGAACTCTTGCCACTTTAAACAAATGCATACAACATACATTGAGTTAGGATTCCAACCTCCAACATTTTAAAGAAACGAACCAGAAAAGAGAGAAAACAACAGAGAACCAAAGTAAAGCAAATAAATGGAATCTTTTTCTACGGTTGATGCAGACAGAAACCAGAGAAAGTAAATCAAAAATGTACATTTACACTCATATATATGCACGTATGGTAAGTGTGTTTATACTGTCTCCTCCCTTTAAAGTTTATTTCTTAAGAGAGCCAATAAGTGTGTGTGCCTGTGTTCTAGCATGAGGATATTTATTTTAGAAATATTATGCCACTGAGACTAAACCACAAAACTAAAAGCCAACTTAAGAGTGTAAAAATTCTTAAAAATAATTTTTTGTTTTTCAAATCAATTGGTTTTTGCTCTTCTATATCTTTGTGATTTCTATAAAGTTTATGCCAACAATTTAGTTTGAGTGGTTTTTATAGCCACATGAAACTAACAAGATTACATTTTGAAACACAAATTGAATAAATCATTAATTGAAAATTAATTAATTGAACTAATAAACCATTTTCGAAGTCACACATAAAATAACAGAAAGGAAAATATTTTTTTCACATTAAAACTACATTAGGAATGTCAAACCACTTGTGAATATTTTAGGGCCATGAACACTGTTTTATTCTTTTTTTATTTATTTGTTTTATTTATTTTAAGTCTATGGAAAATCCTTACAGACTATTACATTTTATATTTCAATACAAAATTATTATTATTTTGATGATTATTATGAAAAGTTAAAAAATAAGTTAAAAAAAAGAAAACAACATTGAAATTATTAATTAAATGAGTTTAATTGTAAAATTATAACTTTCTTTAATGGATTCCAAATTTTTATTAAAATCTATATGAAGGTAAATATTATTAAAATCATTACAGATTCTACGAAATGGATCGAAGTTCGCATAGTTAATTGTGTAATAATAAATTTTTATGAAATTATAGTATCTTGTTGGATGAACAGGTACTTTTTTGTGAAGTTTTTCTAGAAGAAATTGCGAGTTGATAAGAGCTTAAACAGCTTCAGGAGAAAGACAGCATTTAGCATTCTACGACGACTTTTTAAAGATAGTAATTTAATGATCGCTAGGCGTTTTTCATAAGATGTTAACCTTTTATTAGGATCCCATCCATTCCTTAAACCACGAAGACAAAATAATAAGAACTGTTTTTGAACTGATTCGATTTTGTCAGAGTGCACAGCGTATTGGGGGTCCCATATTACAGATCCATATTCAAGAATTAAGCGAACCATTGTGGTAAACAATTGTTTTGTAAAATAAGGGTCAGAAAACTCTTTAGCCCATGGTTTGAAAAATCCCAGGATATATGTAGCTTTGCTAACAGTTGATGTAATATGATTTCTGAAGTCCAATTTACAATCGAAAATTATCGCTAAATCGTTAAAGGAATCAACTAGTTCAAGAACAGCGCCGTTCATTGTATAAAATCCATTAGTTGGAGATGATCTAGTGAAGCGCATATATTTACATTTTTTAACATTCAGCTCCATTAAATTAGTACTACACCAAAAGGTTAAATAGTTAATATCATCTTGTAAAAGTACTTGGTCTTTAATGTCATTAAATGATAAAAATATTTTAACATCATCTGCATACATTAATGTGTTTGAATTTTTGATAACAGAAGGGAGATCATTAATAAAAAGAGTAAATAGGAGCGGCCCAAGATGACTACCCTGTGGTACGCCTGACAGCACATCAATAAAGTTAGATTGCGTATTCCTGAATTTAACGACTTCTTTCTGTTTACTAAATACGATTTAATCCAATTTAACAATGAAGAACTAAAACCATGTTGATTTAGCTTATGAACGAGAAATGCCTACAATAAATCCATCATTTACCAAAGTTGTAAATTCAAGAAGATTTGTGATTGTTGATCGAGGCTTGCAGAATCCAAGCTGGGATGCAGATAAAATAGACGATGCTTGAAATGACAGTGTATCGCATAAGAGTTTTTCAAATAATTTCGGTATTATGATGAGTTTAGCAATTCGCTTCATCATTTGATCTATTTAATCAGGGTTGTGTCCTTTCAACTATTACTGCTAATTTGCCAGCATAGCCAAATGTACGGTCTTCCAACAAGCACTTCCAAACAGTCGATAATGCCCGTCATGTTAAAGCTACATCTATAAAGCTGGTTGTCATTTATTCAGTCTTCATCGTGATCTAGTAGATGAACGGATAGATACGGACCGTAGACAATGAAATGTGTTCGTTGAGCTCAGTTGGTAAGAGATCAAAAAATCATTGTCAGCGATGAGGCCGATTTAGGGATAAACGGGTGCTTGAACACACAAAATTCTCGAATTTAGAATAACTGGAATTCACTTGAAATCCAATTGCGTCCAGTGCTTTTCGAAACAGTTATTGGTATGAATTTGGACTAGTCGCGTCAGCGGTTCATATTTCTTTAATAACGAAATTATTCAATTATCACCTCCACGTGAAATGATCCAGAGCATGAACAGAGAAAATTACTTGTGGCACTTATCACCATTCTATTGTCTAGGTCATGCAAATAAGGTCAAAAGAAATTGCTTATCATCGACCTATTCGCCATTAAGAGTGATGATCTGCTCAAGGTCGTTCTCAGCCGAAAATTCACACCAAACAGTGAATTTCTTGCAATTCATTGGAAGCTCTTGGATATGATGTGAATTAGTATCATCCCAAATTCAACAAATTCGTTTATTCACATACCCATCGGTGAAGATGATTTTTCGATGAAATTTATGGACAGTTCGATGAGAAGTCGCCGTAGTCGGTAGATAGTGTGTTGGCTTATTAGATTTAAAGCCAGGGTTCGAACCCCAGGCCAGACATCAAGACAAAATACAAAAAATTCGGCGACTTCCTCTCAGCAGATTTCTGGCAAAACCTCTGAGAGTAAATAAAATTGCCATGAAAAAAATTTCTCAAAAATCTGTCGTTCGGAGTCGACTTTAAACTGTAGGTCCCACCACTCATGTATAAATTTAACACACACAACATAAGTGGTGTGAGAAACTAGGACGTTTGTACAATGGGTCAATTCGACCTCCGTCTGTCTTGTCTTAATTGACAAGTACACGTCCTCCAACCTAACGTAACCTAACCTATGAACACTTGCCAACTGCTCTGTAGTCCATTCATCGAAAATAAGTTGTTTTCTGTGGTCGTCTACCTTCAGTTCCTGGGTGGCTTTTTGTATTGGTTTAGTCCCAAAGTCACGGCGCAAAATTCACCAAGTTGCGGTATATGAAGAGCCAAGTTTTTGTGTGAATTATGAAATCGATTGCGTCGGATTCTTCTGTTTTTGGCAGATCATTCTTTTCGTATTTTCGGATATTATTATGTACATTCCTTTTTACTAAAGTCCGCCTTCCAAATCTGTGTCATTAGCTTCATTACAAAGACATTTAGAATAATCGGAATTATGCTGATTGAGAGTCACTTGTAGACATCTCTTAATTCGATAGAAAAAGTCTATTCCTTCACCTGTAATATTATGCGGACTTTTCAGACCTTGAGCCAGAAGTATTGTTTCCATTTCAGGGGGAAAAAGATCGGCTTGCCGCTATTGAAGTTATATAGAGGTATCATATCAAGCCTAGCCATGGAATGCTTGTTATATCGACCCTATTGGCGAGGCGAAATTAAAGATACATGTTATTAAAAGGGAAGCCGCCGTAGTCTCGTAGCTAGTGTGTTGGCTTATTAGACGTAAGGCCAGGTCAGACATTAAAACGAAATTTGAAAAAATATTGCTTCGGTGACTTTCTCTCAGCAGATTTCTGGCAAAAACTCTGAGTGTAAATAAAATTGCCATGAAAAGTTTCTCAAAAATATTTTATTCGGAATTACTTTTTTGTGAAATTAACGCACACAACATAAGTGGTCTGAGAAGCTAGATCGTAATCCTTACTGAAGGGTTGTAATGACCAGTTATATGTGTTATGTTATGTACTTATTAAAGGCTTAAGTACAATACATTCCTTTACAAAGAAAATCATGGGCACTGCGTTTGTTATTTTCGCTTTCTATTGGAAAGTATCAGAACTATAGCTTTCTCTTTTCTTCTAAAAAAATGTAGTTCCATTACTGGCGATGGGCGATATGCGATTATGCTCAATCGCGTCATGTACATACATAAAGTGTCGGTCAAAGCATATTGGACAAAATTCAGGTTATAATATTTTGTACGATTGAAAAGAAATTAGATATTTTAGAAAAAACAAATACATACTAAAATAGAAATACATTCCTAGTATAGTTAAAAATAAAATTTAATTTCAGTGTTTATTATGATATTATTAAAAATTTAACAAAAAGGTAAATAAAGATAAAAAATTCATACGACAAAACATATTGGATTATGCACCATGATCTAATATTTTGTTGCATAACCGTGATTTTTCAAAACTTCAGCACATCTTTTCGGCATACAACTAATAAGATTCTCTATTATATTCATTGGAATAGCTGACCATGCCTCGTTTATAGCTTGATATAATTTATTTCGATCCCGATGTGCCGATTCCCGATTTACCTTTCTATTTATTATTATCCATATATTTTCTATAGGGTTAAGGTCGGGTGACTGTGCAGGCCACTGCATGACATTAACGCCTTCTTGTTCTAAAAACCCTTTCACCAATTTGGATGTGTGTTTCGGGTCGTTGTCGTGTTGAAATATCCATTGGCGTGGCATTTTATCACCGGCATGTGACAACATCTTCTCCAGCAATATATTTTTATACATTTGTTTGTCCATATTACCGTCGATTTTGTGTAAAGGTCCTAAGCTTTCCCCAGAAAAGCAACCCCACACCATAACATTGGCACCTCCATGCTTAACTGTTCCGGAACAATATATCGGATTTAGTCTGCTACTGACAGGTCTTCGTCCAATATGTTTTGTCGCTTGCTTATTACATGGTATTTATTGTTCAATTAATTTTGTTTCTTTTTATGCACAAATATACTTCTCATGTGGTGTATTTATTTAAACCAGGGATGCAACTTTTTGTATCATGAATTTTTTGAGTTAAAAAGCAATCAGTATTGTTTTCTCTGAAGACATAATATATAACAATTTTCTGTCCAATATATTTTGACCGACACTGTACATACATTATTGATCATTACAACCCTTCAGTCAAGATTATGACCTAGTTTCGCACACCACTTATTTTGTGTGTGTAAATTTTATCCACGAGTAGCGGGACCTACAGTTTAAAGTCGACTCCGAACGACAGAGTTTTGAGAAATTTTTCATGGCAATTTTATTTGCTCTGAGAGCTTTTGCCGGACGTCTGAGAGGAAGTAGCCGAAGAAATACTTTTTGTATTTTGTTTTCATGTCAGGCCTAGGGTTTGAACCCTGGCTTTACGTCTAATAAGCAAACACACTACATACTAGACTACGGCCACTTCAGTCGCATCATTTAATTATTTTAAAGCACAAAAATAATCAACAACAGCATAACGGATGATATCAAGGATATAATTTTCTTATGATTTATTTAAACTGTCAATTAATGAAGATGTTAAACACCACCTGGGATGTTGTTCAAGTGAATGTAACAAGTGCCATCAATGGTAAAAAGCCAATAATAATGAAGAAAAAATGACAACTCTGAATTAAATTTAAACGAAAACTGCGAAGACATTAAATCAATTTAGATGTTAATGCACAAAAAGTGAGGAAGAATTTAAAAAAAATTTTTTGTATGTCAAGCGGTCACATGCAACATGGTAAAGTAAACGGCATATATCGTACCAAAACACTTAAAATAAAACAAAAACTACACCAGCTCAACAGAATACTGATATAAAAAACTGTATCAGCAACAATTGTATTGTCAAAATGAGACAACAGCAACAGCATGTACTCGAAGAAGATGAAACAAATTGGAGGAAAATGTGGCAACAGGAACAAAGCGTAACTGCTTTTGACTTATGTATGATGCTTGCTTCCTTGGTTGTTGCAAAAAACCTACAATACTTTTTTGATTGGTTTTATGTTTTAGGCATTTGGCCACAAACCAATGCACCAAAAATAAAATCACAATCAACAGGAATTGGCAAACGAATTCAATAAAAAATTTTCGTCAAAATGTTTAAATGTTTTAACATACATACATACAAAATTGGCCATTACAACCCTTCAGTCAGGATTACGACCTGATATAAATTAAATTTATTTGTAATAAAATTTATTAAGTTTTTTAACAAATTAAACAATTCTTATTTTTTATTTTTTATTTAAATACTCAAAATTGAACTGCCTGGTTCGGCTGCGAAATATATAATAATTTTAATTGTCTGTTTTTTTTATTGAAAACCTATTTTTTCAAACTCGATCAAGTATTTAAGTTTTATCATGTTTATGTCTTTCAGTCCGCTTACTAACGGGTGATTTTTTAGCTATTATGTTTTTGGCACCACTGGTTTAAACAGCTCACGCACGTTTCGTGTTTTGTTTCACTGTCAAACATCTTCAGTTTGGTCTATAATTTAACCATGAATCGTCTTACAAACGAACAACGCTTGCAAATCATTGAATTTTATTATCAAATGCGTGCTCTGTTAAGAAAGTTCATCGCGCGCTTCTTCCATTTTATGGTGAGTTTAATCGACCCACTGAAGCGAATATTCGGTCTATTGTGACTAAATTTCGCACCAAATCTACACGCTTACGTAGGGTGCGAACTGAAGAAAATATCGCAGCTGTATCGGCCATGATGACCATCAATTGAAAATTTTGCGGAAGGATTTAGTTGTGAAGCCTTTCAAATTACAGCTGGTGCAAGAATTGAAGCCGAACGACCTACCGCAACGCAGAATTTTTGGTGAATGGGCTCTTGGAAAGTTGGTCGAAGATCCACTTATTTATCGAAAAATTGTGTTCAGCGACGAAGCTCATTTTTAGCTCAATGGATACGTAAATAAGCAGAATTTCGATTTTGGATTGAAGATCAGCCAAAAGCATTGCAAAAGTTACCAATGCATCCAGAAAAAGTCACAGTTTGGTGCGGTTTATGGGCTGGTGGCATCATTGGACCGTACTTCTTCAAAGATACTGCGAATCGTAACGTAACTGTGAATGGTGAGCGCTACCGTGAGATGATATCAAAGTTTTTTTGCCCAAAATACAAGAGCTTGACTTGCATGACATGTGGTTTTAACAAGACGGTGCCACATGCCACACAGCACGCGTAACAATGGACTTATTGAGAGGCGAGTTCGGTAAACATTTTATTTCACTTTCGGGACCGGTCAATTGGTCGCCTAGATCGTGCGATTTAACGCCTTTAGACTCTTTTTTGTGGGGCTATGTTAAAGCTCATGTCTATACAGACAATCCCGCTTCAATTGACGCATTGGAAGACAACATTGAAGCATTTATTCGTGAGATACCGCCGAAATGTTGGAAAGAGTGTGCCAAAATTAGACTAAGCGGATGGACCATTTGAGGCGCAGTCGCGGTTAACATTTGCATGAAATAATCTTCAAACATTTAATTATATGGACCGTACTATGGATTCAAATAAAGATTACATGCATTTTTCTGAATTTTATGCGTTTTTTTTTTTAAATTTTCCTATAGCTCTTAAAAAATCACCCATTTTATTTATTTTAGTTCAGTTTTTCTTAAATCCTACTGGATCGCCTTAATCCTTGACTGTATCAAAAGTATAGGTATCGGCCGTAATCTGAAAATCAATACGCCGGCACAAAATCAACAATGTTCGTAAAAAAGAGACTAAAAATGTATTCAGCTGCTTGTCAGTTTCTAAAGAAGAAGGTTCATGTCGCTTATTTTCAAGTTTTAATTATACACCCAAAGAATTATTATGATGTTATTTTATTATGGAATTATTATCAATGAGAAATGATATCGATTTTTGGAAGAATATTTGTCAAGTTAAATACGCTAGCTTTAGGGATTTAGCCCTGTACATTTTTTCTATATTTTACTACACATACATACTATTAGATTAGTAAGTACACTTGAAACAATTTTCCTCTGGGTTATATACATGATTCTTACAACTACAGTCATATTTTAATCATCTTCTCTTTGTGCCTACTGCTGCCTTAGATTCATAGTTCCGACAAAAATCATACAAGAGAATATCATGTCGATTGAACTGCAATAGTGCAATATATATATATATATATAGCTATACGATTTAAGGAAAGATAGGAAACTTCTATTCTTATCTAAATAAAGCTAGTAGATCTAGATCTTTGTTGCATACGCTACCAACAAAGTTAAGCCGCCTTGAACAACGACTTAACGATAGCCAGTTTAACTAAGGCAATCGGCTCGGCTATACTCAGTAACATGTCAGAAATTATGATATCTGTACTTGCTCTGAACGGTTAATTAACATTAGAATATCCAACGTTCGTTTTTTTGTACCCTTAGGATAGCAGAAATGAATAAGTTTTTTATGTCACTTTAGAAAGGTAAATTAAAACAACTACATTAAATTATATCGGTTGATTAAGAATGGCTTTCTCATTCTAATAGGTTCATAGATGTTGGGAGAGTTTATAGAAACATTGGGCAACCTGATGATCTCAATAATTTACTTCAATTCATTGCTGTAGAAGCGCACATTAAAGTCAGTCGCTCTACTTAAATTACGAAATTTATAGTAGGGTCACAATTAGGTCAAGCCAACTGTCAAACTTTAATTTAGTTAACTATAATATCTATTGACTTCAGCGTTAGGCAGTTAGATTATGTCACCTTAGGTGGTATTAAATACAATACTAGTCCATTAGAAAATATCAAAATGTGTGACCTTTGGAACAATATAATGTACACGTGGTTTTGAGAAGTCATATTGGCTCAAAAATTGGTCAACACAACTCTTTAATTAGGATTACGACTATGCTTCTCACACCATTCTCATGTTGAGTGTGTTATTTTTATCCATGAATTACAGTTTTAATTCGACTTCGAACGACAGATTTCTGAGAAACATTTCATGACAATTTTATTTACTCTCAGAGTTTTGGCAGAAATCTGCTGAGAGGAAGTCGCCGAAAAGATATTTTTAAATAATTTGTGTTTTGTTGATGTCTGAGCTAGGGGTTTAATAAGCCCCTACACTACTTGCTAGACTACAGCGACTTCAGAACGACAATTCCACAAATTGACTCTCAATTCCGAACCCATATTTTGTATTTATTTATTTATTTAAGTCAATGGACAAATTCCTTACTGACTAATAACAAAAATAGGTACAAATAAAATTAAATAGAATTACAAACATTTTTTCAAAAACACAAGCAATTGTTACAATACAAATATAAAAAGTTATGAATTGAGAAAAACAATAATGTTCCGTTTTATAACGCAAGAATTTAAAGAAAAATCAACAAAGTCTGACAAATAATTGACGGCAAATTCTAGTTAACGGATCAGCAACAGCATAATTAGTTCTGCAGAATTGAATATAAATAAGATTATAACAGCGGAAGTTACGACGAGGAACATTGAATTTAACAGATCTTAACAGAAATTCACAGAAAATTTTACCATTGATCAGGTTAATCATAAAGGATTTATTTAACATTGTTCTACAACTCTTGTAAGGCAGTTTTATTTATGCCAGTCTGCTAGTATATGAAGGCATATCCAAATTATTCCATCCAAGGCCACGCAAACAGAAGAGTACAAATTGTTTCTGCACAGATTCGATGTGTTCGCTGTAAACATTATAGTGAGGATCCCATACGATGGATCCATACTCCAAAATTGGTCTTACAAGCGATACGTATACCTGTTTAGTAATAAATGGATCAGAAAATTCTTTTGCCCAACGTTTTATGAAGCCAAGTGTGCATCTTGCCTTATTTACAGTCAAAGTGATATGATAATTAAAGTTTAATTTTGTGTCCAATTGGATTTTAAGATCAATAAAAGTGTCCACTATCTCCAGTTGATGAGCTCCAAGCAAGTAATTAACCGCGACAAAATTATTTCTTGAGAACCGCATACATTTGAATTTTTTAATATTCAGCTCCATCATGTTGTACTCGCATCACAAGAAGAAATTATTGAGATCACTTTGAAGATAAATATGCTCAATGAAATTATTAAAGGAGAGAAAAACTTTTACATCGCCAGCATACATAAAGATATTGGAAAAATTAATTATGTTGGGAAGATCGTTTATAAACAGCGAAAAAAGAAGTTGACAAAGATGGCTGCCCTGAGGAACACCAGATAGCACATAAATATACTTATACTTATATTAAATAAACACATACGATCTGTTTTCTACCAGTCAAATACGACTCTAAGCCCTAAAAATATTAGTTTAAATGAAAGAAAAGAATTTATGCCAAAGCCTTAATCAAATTATTGATAATTTTGAAAAACAAGGGTGGTATAAGGGTAAGCAAATAGGCTTATCAATTTAATGATTGCAGCTAGAAAATATGAATACTTCTTTCCTTAACAGTACTCTAAACAAACATCACAGACCTGATCGCAGTTGTTGTGTAAACTTCTCATATTTATTTTTAACACAAAACAAACAAAAAATACCATGCAACCAAGACCGACTGCTTTCTACAATCGATTACTATACTTCCGAGATGAACTCTCGATGTTGAATTGGGTCAATCGCTGTCCTATGTCTATATTTTTTAGCGTAAAGTAACATAAGCCCTGCAGTATAGCCTGGCTAATGTGTTTTTTAGATGGGGTTTTACATGAATAAGCAATTTTCAAGAGTTCATTCCATTATGTTGAATGTCTCATAAGAAATTTTGGAGATGGCAATAAAAGAAAAATTTGAATCTTTGAATTTCGCATTTAAACTCCGAGTAAATCAAGACCTTGTCCGTTCATATTTTTGCTCATTTTAAGCCTGGTAGAAAAACTTGGTTTATGTCGCCATGGTTACCATAAACGAAATAGGTCATCAGACTTGGATGCCGTTTGATTCTTTTTTTGTTTGTATTTATTTATGTTTCAAGCTTATTGAGTTGTTGGTATCGTATGCAAAGTTCAATGCGTGCATTTGATAATTTTTGTTATGACATTTCCACATAAATATTCATTTTTCTTTAAAGCATTTGTTTTCTCTTTTTTGGCGTACTCCATATTGATTTACTATTCTGGTGTTAAAAATTGGCAACATCCGTAGACAGCCATTTCGAAAAAACGAACCATAAAAAGCTTTATAACTTTATATATTCTCTTCTATAATATTCATATATTTTCTAAACACTTTAGAATAATAAGTGTGTGTGTAAAGATTCTTGTCTGGATTTAAGTTCTTTTCTACACATAATTTTAGTGCCACATTAGCCAACCCTATTCGATGACAATATTTCTTTGTGTACCATAAAGTACGGATGTTAGCTTGGATTGCATTGAAATAGAATTGAAAAACAATAAAAAAAAAACTAATGACAAGATTTTTTTGCATGCTCAGCTATTCAATGTTGGAGTGGAAAACAACATTTGAGTTGCATGAGTTTTAGTTTTTTAAGAGTTTCGTTTTGTTTTTCAATTTAAAATTTGTCTTAGTTTTTTTTACTATTTGGTCTGAGTTATCATAAATTTTAGTTTGACGACATTACTTATTGTTTTTGACACAATACATATATTTTACTCAAGTAAAAGGAATTGAAAAGTTTTATTGCAGTTTGTTTCAATGTGTATTTCCTTAAAGAGTTTTTATTTCAGTTTCCAGGTTCTATAATTTTGTGAAGTTAAATTGAGCCAAATAAATTAAAGGACGCCAGCAAAAAAAATTTTGCATTAAATTTGAAAAAGTTGTATTGAAAGTGTGGTTGTTACATCATTTTAATCAGGATAACAACCTTGTCTCTCTCAACACCTATGTTGTGTGCGTTAATTTTATCCACTTGTGGCAGGACCTACAATTTAAAATCGATTCCGAAAGACAGAGATTTGAAGAACTTTTCATGGCAATTTTATTTAGCTTCAGGGTTTTTGTCAGACGAAGGAATATTTTTTTATATCTTCGTTTTGATTTCTAGCAAGCTTGCTTACATTGTTTGCTAGACTACGACTACATCATATTGTAAATATTGTACAAATTAGTTTAGAAAATTTATTTGAATGTGTCATAGAATTTAATTCAGAATTTAATTCTGAAATCAGGAGTAGTTTAATCAGCTGGATAGGAAACATATTGCTTTTGCGTCGTTTAACATTAAAATTATAAACAAAAGCTACAAAAACAAAAACAATAAACTTGTTTATAAATTATAAACAAGTAAACAAAAATATACCAACAAACACCAGCATAAAAGAGTGATGATAAACAACTAAACAAGTAAACAAAAATATACCAACAAACACTACAAGAATAAATGTAAACAAAATACACAAACAACAATAATAAAACAACGATGTTTACATCTATAGAGATCTCGAGAAGGCAAAGCTACGAGCATTCGCCTTCAAGAACATTCATCAGACTGTTACTCTGCCATATAAAAGGCGACGCAAAGCAGGCGAGTGAGTTAGCAAAAGTTCAGTCAGTCTTGTTTGAGGAAAGTATTCGTGGTTTGAATATCTCCGCTACAAAGAGCTGTCGAACAATTGACTGGTATTTGTTATTGTTTATGCAAAAGAGTGCAAAAAGGAATAACAAAGAAAGCAATTGTTGTTGTTTTCAACATGTTGTGAACAGTGGCACAAAGAATTGTGCGAACAATAAAGAATTTTAATTAAAATTAAACTCAAATTTATTTTTATTTTATTTGCAATCTACGAGCTCATATTTTAAACGTTTTTAAAAGGTGAAAACGTAACAATATGGTTACCCTGGGTCCCAGGTCTTGGGGAAATGAGCCTTCGAGAAAAGGACCTTTTACGCCATTGATAAGGCCAGAAAATATCTATGGAGTGGATAAAGATTTTTGGAAGGTTAAACTCAACAAAACGGAAGATTAAAAGTGACAAATGCTCTTTTCAGACCAACTAAGTTTGTTGGCGATATTAAGAGATATGTATTATCCATCAAACTATTCAGGAATAACCTGAGGTTGGTAACAGGTCGCTTGATAAACAACTCTTGACTCAAAGTACATTTATTTAGAATGGGGGTTGTACCGAACCCAACGAATTATCAGAACTTATTCTTAGACTTGGAATATATTGACACCGAGCATCATCCTGAAGTTTGTGAGGGCAATCGGCTTGTCGCTGCATGCTAGGCGACTATCAAAAGAATCACACGTCTCGTTTTCTTAACGAATTTTATAGAGTTATAGGGAGATGTTGAGCAAATATCTCCCTCTAATAATGTCAATAATTCGGATTTATGCTTTAAACACAAAAAACACAACTCAGCAAACAGAGCAATCTCTCGATAATAGAATACATGGTTTCATATGGAAATGATTATTTAAAGGCAACACGACAACAATCAAATTTGTTGCTACAAAATTGCAGCGTTGAATTTATTGTGTTTATAGCATTACGATACAATTTCCTGAGTCCAACTGCTTTTATTCATAAAGTAGTGCATATCCGCGTGCAGGATTTTAATTTTATATTCATTATCATTCATCATTTTAACCCATAGTAAACGTTTTATAAACCAAATTACAAAATATCTTTGCAATACTCTTACCACACTATTTACTGCATATGGTTTGTATGTACTTGTATTTATTTTACCATTCAATGTTTTTTCAATGTTTTTATTAAGTAAATCTACTAAAGCCGGCCGCAAACAGCTTTGCCTTTAAATGCTTTTAATTAATTTAATACGAAATACATTTTGTCAGTTTATGTGATTGTTTGTTTATATAGAAAATGCATAAATATTTGCGTACAATTATTTTAATATCGGTAATAAACCTTTAACTTTTAGGATTAACAACGTCATTAATTAAGAGTAATGGTGCACAAACCAAAGAATTTATTTGGTGGTTTTGATTTAAAGAAATTAAAAAATAAAAGTTTTAACATTTTTATCTCTTTTTTAATTCTTTTTAACAATTAAAGAAACAAAATCAACTGTAATATGCAATCCAAAATATTGTATGAATACTTTGATATACCATCAAAGCCTATAGCGTTACTGGAGGTCTGAGGTTTACACTGATTATTGGAACACCTCAGCTGAGACTACGTGTCACATTACAATAAACCTGTTCTTGCATGTAATTTCATCAACTGTGTAAGCACCAGTAAGAGAGTCAGTATAATCAGTAATCGATGACAGAGCTTCCTCGATTTGGTTCTTCCCACACAAACAAGGTTGGCTTCTTCGGCAACTTCCGCAGATTCCCGCCTCAAATATCCGTCTCGTCGGAGCATCCTCCTCCATCCGCTGCTAGATGTTAATATGCTGCACAAAGTCTATGTCGTCGAGGAGCTTATACAGCTCTCTGTTGGATCAGATTCCGGAGTCATCGCCAACTCGCATTGGACCGAAGATCTAACGTAGGACTTTTCTCTCGAATACTCTCAAAGCTGCTGCATCAGTACCTCTGCGCCATAAAGAAGCACGGGGAGGATGCGCGTCTTGTAGAGTATTAGTTTTGTCGTTCGAGAGAGGTCTCTGCTACAATTGCCTATTTAGACCATATGTAGTACCACCTGTTGGCAAGAGTAATCCTGCGCTTGATCTATAGTTTGAAATCATTTTTGGTGGTAACGGCAGAGGCATGTTTTAGAAAAAAAATGAATGAATGGAATGAATGAATGAATGGAAAAATGAATTGCAGAACTACAGTAAGGAGGTAGTTAGTTGCAGTCACTAAGAAGGTAACTTGTCCAGTGACTAAAATTGATCGAGATCTTAAACGTAATGCGAGGCGAGATAAGCGGAATTGGATCCACAATATAGCAAACGAGCTACAAGCAGTGGCAACAACCCGTCGCACAAGAGACCTATATCTCGCTGTTAACAAGGTTACTAATAGAACATTTCCGTCTGGCAGACCATTGAAAAATGACATTGGGGAACTTGTAACATCAAAAGCTCAGCAACTCTGCTTATAGAAAAACTTTTACACCATCTGCACCACTAATCTAAACTTGCACGTCTCACGTGTTGAATCGAACTATATCTACTGAATGTCCAGGAATAATTGAAATCAGGGGAGCAATTGGCTCAATTAAAAACAACAAGTGCCCAGGCTTGGACAACATTTTCCCAGAAATCCTTACAACCGACCGCGTTACTAGCGCTCGCTTATTGGAACCCGTCATAAGGGCTTTCTGGAATGACAAATCCATACCAGGCGGAATCACCGCCGGCACAATTATAAATTTTCCCAAAAAAGGCGATTTAACCGACAGGTAATACTGGAGAGGCTAAGCATGACAAACGACTGTCAGAGGCAATTCTTCTCAGAAGGGAACAAGCTGGCTTCCGCTCCAACAAATCTTGCGTCGACCATGTCAATAGTCTCAGCATTATTGTGGAACAGTTAGTGGAATGGAGATCGCCTCTCTATCTCGTATTTGTTGACTTCGAAAAGGCTTTTGATTCTCTCAATCACACGGCCATATGGAGCGCAATGGCATGGAAGGGTGTCCCTACTAAAATAATAAAATTAATAAAGACACTGTACAACAATGCAACATGCCGCGTATTACAGGAAAAACAACTGGGCAAGAGCATTAAAATAAAAACCGGAGTACGGCAAGGATGTGTGCTGTCACCACTCCTCTTTAATTGTGTCCTCGATGTGGTGATGCAAAAGTCAACAAGTCATAGGAGAGGGATCACTTGGGGTTTGCAAGATAGACTGGAAGGCCTGGACTATGCGGATGATATATGCTTGCTAAGTCATTCTTTCTCCGACATGTAGTCAAAGCTAAATCTAATTAGCGAAACCGCAAAGATAGCAGGACTGAAGGTTTATATCCACAAAACCAAAACGCCCAGGTTAAATTCTAACGCAGAACAAAAATTCCTAATATACGGCAAGGAAATTGATGATGTGGAGTCCTTCTGCTATCTAGGCAGTATAATTGATAAATCCGGTGGTTCATCAGAAGATGTTGCCAGTCGCATTAATAAGGCAAGCAATGCTTTTGCCCAACTTAACCCTGTTTGGAAATCGTTTAAAATATCGACAAGTACCAAAATTAAAATTTTCAATTCCAACGTTAAATCCACATTACTATACGGCTGCGAAACGTGGAATATGGCACTGCGCGATTCCCAGTCTCTTCGGGTATTTGTCAACAAAGGCTTGGGTAGAATCTTGAGTGTTTACTGGCCTTCCGTAATATCCAAAGTACAACTCTGGTCAGATACAAACCAGCCACCAATTAAGAGGGAAATAAGGAGACGCAAGTGGGGATGGCTTGTGCACACTCTTCGTAAGCCATTAGATGACATCACAAAGAAAGCCATGGACTGGAATCCCCAGCGAAGCTAGCGCATCGGGCGACCATCACCAAACCAATGCCAAATTACAACCCAACTATCCAAACTACGTCTACAATGGAACGAAGTAAAACATCGCGCTGATGATCGAGTTCATTGAAATCAACTTGTTGCGGCCCTATGCTCCCTAGAGGAGCAAAAGGAACATATATATGACGGTGAAAGATGGGCCAGTTAGTCACGGTGTATGCTTCGACATGGCTTACGTAGAGCGGGGGTCCTGTGTGAAATTTTTCTTGTTAAACTAATGGATGTCTTGTTTATTGAAATTGGAGAGTTTTGAGGGTTCATTAAAACTTCTAATTCATTCAGCCATTATTGAAATATGTTTCTCTGTCAGTCTGCTAACTTATGCATGATTAGCACTCTATCCGTTGGTTCCTTATTTATTGTATTCGATATTACAACCCTTAAGTAAGGATTACAATCTGGCTTCTGACACCACTCATGTTGTCTGTGTTAAACCATTTTATTTACTGTCAGATTTTTTATCTGAAGTGTTCTGAGAGGAAGTCGACAAAAGAAATATTTTTTTTTCACACTTCGTTTAGTTTGAAATACTTGAATCTGGTGTTGAACCAAGGCCAAGGAACATAGGCTACGGTGACTTAAATATTGATTTGAACTAATAAATAGTTTAGATGCAAATGGATTTTGCCATGTGATAATTTCAAAATTCTTCAAAACACTTTTTAATTATTTGATGTTATTATTTCTGGTGGAAAATGATTCCACGACCCCTCGCTGGCATTACCCGCTGAACTACTACAGCACCGACATTTCTCAAATCTTATATGATTTCATATGCTAATAACATAAACTATTTACTTCTATGTTTGACTACAACGCATCATGATGACGTTAATATTCTGCTGTACGGGCCATTTTAAATCTTCCAATATTAACAACGAATAGGCGTTCTTTTGTTTGACTTTAAATGTAAGTTAATGTATCTTAGAGATGTCAATAATTTATTGTCATTCAAAGGCAGTTAGTTAACGACAAATGATAGAAGATAGACATGCTTGTCTTTGTATATTATCATCGATTACTTTGTTGATTACATGGTGTACAAAAACAATAAATATTCATCCCATAATGTATTCCTTGCTTCAAACGTCTGTCTAACACGATTTCTAGGAGTCTAATTTAAATGGCATGACATTCTGGCATTTCTAACAGACTGTCTTATTTAAGTATGCGTAAATGAATGCAAATGTCAGCATGAATACACAGTTAATGTAGTTATTCAGTGACTTATTCGTCCATTGTAAATAACGTCCTTTAGTTGTTAAAGGAGAATTGCTTTCTATTCGTTAAACCAGCAAATGTTTTTGGCTCACAGAAAGCAAATAAATTGATAAATAAAGAATTTTGTATTATAAATGATTTAAAATTTTTTTAAAGAAATTTTATTTGCTGTTGTAAAAAATGAATACATTCTTGGATTCTGTACATTCAAAGGATTCATTAGAAAGCAAGGAAATTGAATACCACATGAATTGAAACCGAAAGCATGCATGAAATGTTTTTTAATCGCTTTAAAAAAAAGATCATTTTTGCTTCAAAACTAATGCTTTTACATACAGATGTACATACATACGTATATACATTTAGTCATTAAGACCTCTCAGTGAGGATTACGACCTAGTTGGTCACACTACTTACGTTGTCTGTGTTAATCTTATACATGAGTGGCGGAATTTAAGAATGACAGATTTTATAGCAACTTTTTATTTTTTCTTAGACTTTTTGCAACGACGTCAAATTAATAGTGCTGCTCAAACCGTTTTCACCACCTAAAAAGTAACAACATAAATATTTGTTAGTATTCCCTGCAAAAGCATTCATTTTAATTAAACTTTTTTATTATTCGCACAATTTTTTATGTAAACATGCCTATTTTGTTATTCCTCTGTTTACATCCTTTGTATAAACAATAACAATTACTAAACAATTGTTCGGCAGATCTTTGTAACGGAGATCTTCAAACTACGATTACTCTCTTCAAACACATCGCGTCTGAACACAAACTGACTGAACTTTACTAACTCTTTCGACTGCTTTGCGTTGCCTTTTATATGGCAGAGTAAACAGTGTGATGAATATTCTCCGTGACATCGCTTTCTCGATATCTATATAAATTATTATACTATATATCATTATTGTTGTTTGTGTATTTAGATTTATAACTTTCCAAAAATTATAATACTCATAAATGATTCGAGTGATTCGAATCATTCATCAAAATTTACAGTCTTAGTTGTTGTTGCATTTACAAAAAAGGAAAAAAGACACATAAGCAAAAAAGACAGAATCAGCAAGCAGAGCAAACACACAACCTCCTAGTGAGGATTATAGTGTTCTTACTCGATTCATACTTATTTCGTGCTTCGTGTATATGTTGAGCTATAAAGAGTCGAAATCAACAATAACATACGTGTTGTTAAGTATGAATATGATGAGTACTTCAAACTTTGAAAATGAGTAGAGGTTCCGTGATATTAAAATAGGTATGAATGTGTATAAAGATCAGAAATTATGAGTATGATTCGATTACACTCATCTTTTTGAATACACATTGCTGACATCTGGTCTGGATACAACAAAGTTCAGTAATCCTTCGATTTACGTCGCCTCGATTAACGTTGTTTCGATTTACGTCGTCAAATTTTTTGTACAGCACACTATACATGAGGCTTGAATTAAAGATTATTTAGTTGTAGGCGGCAGATTTACGCATTGTGTAGTTAAGTATAATGCTGTTTTACACATCCCCAGCTTTAAACTTCACATGTGTAATCTTTTCTCATAATTTTCTTAGAGATACTTAAAGAAAGAATATTTATTCTCACCTTTCGTTTCATTCTTTACACATCTTTACATCTCTTTTTTAATTCTGAAGGCCTTAATATTTGCGTAGACGTATGATGACTGACAACATTTAGTTTTTCCATTAGCGTGCCTGTTTGAGTTGTAGTGTGAAAAACTTTTTTAATATTTAATAACACGCGGGGTAGTAAATGTCAGTAACACTTTTCCATACATTATCATTCAATAAAAACAAACACTTTCTATAGAGAAAAAAATTTCTAAAGTGAAAAACAAAACACATCAGATATTTATTTTCACAATTCGTACTTTTCATTGCCCCAATAGCAGCAGGTCATCAACAGGAAATTTCGTATTTGCTGAAGAATAAAGTGCGAAATGTAAATACACGAGAAAAACACGAAAATAAAACAAAAGAACATTGGAAATCTGAACCATAAATATGAGGTAAAAAGTTGAACTCGGATCTTTAGGGTAAGATTTCGTAGCATGTTATGCTACTACAACACAATGTTATCTGCCAAAGATCTTCCCTTGTTATTAACTGTAAAAAAGGTGTTATGTAGGATAAGTGATAATTCCACTGAATAAATATTTATTTACAGTAGTAAAGATGTAGTTTGAACATTCGCCTGATAATGCGATATCAAATATAAACTCCAAAACGCAGCTCTTCTCAGTTGTTATTCAAATGCTTATTAAAGAGAAAGAACCAAATATCCCACCATGCAGATTATCATAGACTGGTATCAGTCAATTAACGTATTGGACACTTGAATGATATATATAATTGGACATTACAACCCTTCAGTCGACCTTAAGACCTAGTTTCCCGCTTATGTTATGTGTGTTAATTTTATACATGAGTGGCGGGACCTACAGTTTAAAGTCGACTCCGAATGACAGATTTTTGAGAAACTTTTCATGACAATTTGATTTGCTCTCAGATTTTTTGCCAGAAATCTGCTGAGAGAAAGTCGCCGAAGAAATACTTTTAATATTTTGTTTTGATGTCTGTCCTGGGCTTTGAACCCTGGCTTTACGTCTAAAAAGCCAACACACTACCTACTAGACTACGGTGACTTCATTTCCATACCTTACTTGAATGATATACTTTCGATAAATTTTTTGGTACATTAAGCTACTGGGGCAAGTAGTCGTTCACAGTAGGATCTCATGAATACCAAAGATTCATAAGAACATGATAGTTTATGTAGTAAGATATTTAAGTTTCTGGCATGATGAATCAAGAGAAACAAGGAGTGATAAAGATATTAAAATGTTCTGGAGTGCTTGCAGTTCCATTGCTATTGGAGTTGATTTAGTCTGTAGACGTGAGGCCACGGCTCAAATCCTAGATCAGACATTCCCTACAAAACAACCCTGACTTTACGTCAAATAGGCCAACACACTACCTACTAGACTACGGCGACTTCATAGTTCATACACAAGATATTCAATAAGTACGTAATAGACATGCTCAAGTAGATTTAGAATTAATTTGGGGCTATCGTAATTGACGCTAAAAGCTGTGCCAATATAAGTGGTGTGAGGAACTAGGTAGTAATCCTGATTAAAAGGTTATAATGACCAATATACAGCACTTCTACCATCTCCAGACAAATAAATCGAAGGCAGTAGTAATCGAATTGTTAAGAGTTGACACAAATAGTGTCCAGGTTTAACCATCGCAAACCTATTTCCACATTACTAGCTTAATTTGAATAATCAAACGCCAGCTTTTGTTTTTGCTTATAAATTCATTGATTCCCTGCTCCTTTGTATAAAAACTAATTTTTGGGTACTAAACTAGCAAGTATCTTAAGAAACTTGTAAAGATATTTTGTCCCAGATTTTTCTAATGAAATTGTAACAATTCAGCGCACAAAATCTGACATATTGTTGCGTAAATGAAAATTCTAGATACTGGTATTTTGCTTTTACATCGTTTAACATTAAAATTATAAACAAAAGCTACAAAAACAAAACAATGAAGTAAACAAACCTGTTTAAAAATAATCGTACTGCTTAATATAACAATAAACCACAGCGTAAAAAATGGTAAACAAGTAAATAAAAATATACCAACAAAACTACAATAATAAACGTAAACAACGATGTTTCCATTTAGATTTCGAGAAAACGAAGTGATGAACGTTCGCCTTCAAGAGCATTCATCAGACTGTTTACTTTGCCATATAAAAGACAATGCAAAGCAGGCAACGGAGTTAGTGAAGTTCAGTCAGTCTTATGTGAAGACGCGGTGCGTTTGAAGAGTGTAATCGTTGTTTGATTACTATTTTTACAAAAAATCTTGTGAATTCTTCTTTCGCTGGCATCTTTTGTATGAATAATTGTCACCACAACCAATGTTACCACAGGTCGTTATTTGTAAAGAACAATACTTGGAAAAAGGAATGCACTCTGAATGTAATAAATAACACATACTGTGTAACTAACGGGTAATCATACGTTGATGTTATCATCAAAGTATCTTCTAAAAGTACCATTAATGATGGCAAAGGCTAACCTATTCTGATTGGAAATGGAATCAAATAGTATCAGAAAACCCAATTTTAACTTTCAAGAATTGTTTTCAAATAATTTGATCTTTTGAAATAAAACTCCTTAAGGAAAAGGAGAAGCTTTCGCCCTAATCATTGCCTAGCGCTTGATACATACATACATACGTAGTTGATCAGTCAGGATTACGACCTATATTCTGACACCACTTATGTTGTGTGTGTGAATGCGTTGATTTAATGCACGTGTGCCGGGACCCATAGTTTAAAATAGACTCCGAACGACAGATTTCTGAGAAACTTTTTCATGGCAATTTTATTTACTTTCAGAGTTTTGCCAGAAATCTGTCTGAAAAAATATTCTTTTTTATTCCGTTTTGTTGGAGATGTCTGACATGAGGTTTGAACCGTGGCCTCACGTGAAATAAGCCTACGTACTACCTACTACTTGATACGTTTTTTTATTTTGCTTTACGAAACCTTTTATGACAGAATTTTTAAACAATCCACTAAAAGTGTGGTATGTATTACGAGATCATATTATTGATATGGTCCAGATACAAATATTATTAAAGAGTTCTCCAAAGGGGACTTCCAAACTTTGGCTGTTGATAGCAGCCATATAGTTGAAGCCTATAACTGTCAAATTAATTGCAATTTCTTCAGACTAATAGTTTTCCAAATCACCATGTTTGAAGAAAAACAACAAACTAGTATAAGCTGAATAGAATCTGGAACAGTTTGCATTTGACCCTAATCTTCATAGAAATAATTAGACTACTATGCATGAGATCCTATACATTCCGAAAAATTTAGTATTTGGTGTTGACTTTGGGGTAGCGACGTCATTCTTTCATATTTGTTTGATAACGCCGTTGGTCGAACAATCGCAGAAAACATCATGGATGATTTGACAGGTTTCAACAGAATGGCGCTACATACCAGAGATCAGAAATGAATCGTTTTTTCGATACTCATAACCACTTGAATATAAGTGAGTCAACAATACGGAAATTTAAGTACCCTGATTCATTCGTACTCACTACAACGTTAATTTATAAGTAGGTTGCAATGAGTATGCGTACAACGTTGACATCAAACTCATACCATTCGAAATATGTTTCAATCATAAGCCTACTCATTTAGATTCATAACTTTAGAAAAATACTTATGATACTCATAAATGATTAGAGTAAGTCGAATCATTCATCAAAATTTTCATTCTTAGTTGTTGTTGCATTTACAAAAAAAGAAAATGAAAAACAGCAAGCAAACCAAACACACAACCGTCTAGTGAATATTGTAGTGTTCGTACGCAAATCATACTTATTTTGTGATTCTTTTAAATGTTGGTAATGAAGAGTCGAAATCAACAACATCATACGTGTCGTTAATTATGAGTATGATGAGTACTTCAAACTTTGAATATGAATAGTATGATTATAATATTAAAATAAGTATGAATGCGTATAAATACAAAAATTATGAGTAAAATTCGATTCTACTCATCTTTTTGAACACTCATTGCTGATCTCTGCTAGACACCACACAGCTCATGCCACACTGTGTATTTTGCTTGAGCGATTTGAATTTATAATTATCTCACATGGACGTGATGTGAACTGGCCACCGGCGTTTCGTGGTTTGTCTTTTCTTATTAGTCTTTTTCTTATTAGGGTTTTCTTAAGTCGCAGGTATATGCGAATATTCTTTAAACCACAACGGTTCTCAAAGCCAATATTAGCCATGCTAGCAGTCAAAGTCAACCTAATTATTTGCCAGATTAACAGATAGTTGGAGATTTCAGATTCTTTTCTAACTACACATTTATAATTGATCAATACAGCCATTCAGTCTGACATACAACCTAGCTTCTCACACCGCTTATGTTGTGTGTGTTAATTTCATATTTGAGTGGATCAGTTGAAAGTCGACTCTGAACGATAGATTTTTGAGAAAATTTTTCATGACAATTTTATTTAAGTTTCATGACAATTTTATTTAAGTTTTTGCTGAGACGAAGCCGCTGAAGAAATTTTTCGAAATTTTACAAAAAATGTTTGATCTGAGGTTTGACCCGTGGCCTCAAATCTAATAAGGCAACGCACTATCTACTAGACTACAGTGACTACTGTTCTCTGACTAACAAAACATATTACAAGGATAGGTTCAAATCTATAGACAAAAAATACAATCTCACGATTTGAATAACCCTGTATTTATATCTACTGGCTAAAGAATATGCATTATTTCTTCGTATATATATATGCATTTTATCGTTATGTTGGACTAACCGCAGCGTAAATTTTTGTGGCCTTACAAGTCATGTGTACACACACAGAACATATGTAGTTTACGAGAGCGTTGAATTGTTGTTATTTAAACAATCGCAAAAGTTCAATAAATTAATGACAACCAAATGGTAAAAGAAGACACCAATGGACAACGTTTTAAAATCAGAAACGAATATTAAAATGAAAAACAAAGAAAATGTAGTGGTCATAAGCGAAATATACGATGTTTGCACATGATTTTTTTGAATTATTTTGTTCAATCATTTTCTATTGTTTTTCACTTTTTGTTTTTTATAAAACAGAAACCGAATGTTTTATTGTTTTAATATTTCTTTTTAACAAATTTACTTGTTCATTTGCACCAAAAGATAAACACCGAAATTCATGGTTAAATTCATAAACCTTTTTTGAAAACTACAGTTTGCAGCACCTAACTAACTGGGGGCTTCACGTCTGATATAACTACTATATTATGGCGACCTACTAGATTATGGAGACTACAAAAATCGTAAATTACGATGTGGACTGAAGTCGAGTGTCACTATCCTATATGGCCGACGACAGATGAATTAACAAATATTAATTTCTGCAAATATTTTGCAGCCATGGCATTATATTCTTCATAAAAATTGACCCACAAAGCCAGAGTATTGCCAAAGGTGATGGTAGGTCCTGTATCAAATGTGTACACAAAATAATATAAAGAGTTCAACAATTGTTGAAAGTGAATTCGTTAGTACAACGTAGAGTATATACCACAGTGCAATATTCAGATTCTTACTAAGCGTTTTGGTAAGAGTCCGGCATGTGTTTGTATAAACAGAAAGATGAGAACGTGTCATACATGTACGCTTGAGGTTCTATTGGATTGAAGCCTGTTGCATATATATTATTGGGAACCAGAGCTATGACGATTTTCTTTACGATAATGGATGACAAATTTGACGCAAAAATCATCAGTTCGCATCGTGGTCCGATAAATCTAGTAGCAGACAGCTCTATCTTTACTCGTTTCTTAGGCAGAAACAGTAAACTCTGCAGCTTTAGGAAATGATGTGCAAGAGACCATTCCGCGGTATTCGGATGAGTAGACCAAAAATAATGGGCAGAAGTGAAGGTGTTTCTTACTAGACTGAAATATTCCTGACCTAAGGGGAACTCGTAGATATTTTCTAAGCGGAAGTCTGCATAAAGGAAAGATGTGCTTCATTCAATTTAGACAGAATATATGTATAAAGGAAGAGATCTAGCAATACTATCTAAAAATCAGGCAGCCGTTCGAGTGCTTCATCCGTATGAGGTTAACTCAAAAATAAAATTGAACTGTCTGGAGAAAACTGTAACAATTAAGCCAGGTCGTTTTAAATTTTTTTCAATTCACGCTAAAGAGCAGACAGATGAGCTTGCTAATAGATAACAGAACCACTCTTCCTATGTAGAGTGGGAAGATATAGTTACGTAAATGAAAAAATCTAGATATTGGTGTTTTGCTTTTACATCGTTTAACATTAAAATTATAAACAAGATCTACAAAAATAAAAACAATGAACTTGTTTACAAATTATCGCGCTGCTTAATATAACAACAAACACCAGCATAAAAAATATAAAACAAGTAAACAAAAATATACCAACAACACTGCAATAATAAACAGAAATAATCATGTTTATACTTATAGAGATTTCGAGAAGGTATGAAATTTTGCCATCAAGAACATTCATCAGACTGGTTACTTTGCCAGTACGCGACTGAGTTAGTAAAAGTTCAGTCAGTCTTGTGCAAAGAAGCGGTGTGTTTGAAGAGAGTAATTGTGGTTTGAAGATCTCCGTTACAAAGATAAGTCGAACAATTGTCTAGTAATTGTTATTGTTTATGCAAAGGGTGTAAACAGAGGAATAACAAGCAAAGCAATTGTTGTTGTTTACATCAAGTTGTGAACAGTGACACAGAGAATTGTGCGAATAATAAAGAATTTTAATTAAAACTAAACACAAATTTATTTTTATTTGCAATCTATGAGCAAATAAAAATATTTCAAATGTTTTTAAAAGGTAAAAACGTAACAATATCTTAAAACTTGATCGTTTGCGCAAGATGGCAGCGCTTGCTGATATATTGCTATATAGTTATATCAATGATAAATCCGTAGTTTGAGAAATAAATTACTAAGCTTTCTAAATCATTTAACATTCTTTGGTTTGGTTATGCACATCATAATTTCCAATCAACAACGCAGTGTATCTAGTAGTTTGCAAGTTTCGAAATTGCGTCCTGGACAACCAATAAGGCCATAATTTGGAAACATTACACGGTCAAGATTTAAAATTCGTGGTAGACCTAAAAAGAACTTGAATAGTGATTAGACGTTAAAAAAATGCCATCTCAAAGCAGCAGAATTCAGGCAAAAGCAAAGAAACCTGGTGATACATGAATTACAGCTGAACAACTTGAGGGTCAACTTTGCATGTATCAAATGCTGTTTGATCGTTTTAAAAATGAAATTATTTATGCATAGTATTATTACTTGCGACAGAAAGGCGATTTCCTACAACAACCACAACCCGAAGAAATCATATTAGAAGCGTAGGCAGTAAGCAAATTCTAGGACCAAGCAGAATATCCAAGGCGCCAAAGTAATGCTCTGTATTTTTTTGTTATCAGATATGCGTGATCCATTATGAGTTGCTGAAATGAGTGTAGGCTGCAACGAGTGACCTGTACAGACAACAATTAACTGTTTTAAAGCGAGCATTGGCCGAAAAACGCCCTATATATTCAATCAGATACGAAGTTCCGTTATGACAACACTCGGTCTAATATTACGGCACCGGTGAAAAACTATTTGTAAAACAATGGGAAGTCTTACTTAATTGGTCATTACAACCCTTTAGTCTATATTCTAACACCACCCATGTTTTGTGTCTTACTTTTATCCATGAGTGGCTGGACCTAACCTTTTTATGACAATATTATTTACTCTCAGAGCTTTTGTCAGGCATCTGCTGAGAGGAAGTCGCCGAAGAAATATTCTTTCATATTTCGTTTTGTTCGAGATGGTTGGACAATCCTCCTGTCCAATCACGGCCTTACGTCTAATATGCCGACACACTACTTACTATACTATGTCGACTACCTCACTAGCCGCCTATCACAGACCTTGCCCCATTTGTTTCGCCGATGCAGACGAACAGGGTTGTCAAAAATTAATTCGATTCATTCTTGCCTTAAAAGACAAGCAGATTTTTTTGCGGAACCCACAATTTTCAAAAAAAAAAAACAAATGGGAAAAAGTCGTAGCTTCCGTAGGACAATACCTAGAGTGACATGTTCTTTTAAAAAAACTATCTTAATAAAACATCTACTTCCGATAAAGAACTTCTTATACTACCGATATTCATCCGTATATGCTCTATGCATTCGTCTGGCTCCGATAGCTTTGATCGATAATAACTGTTCAATTTAAAATTCCTATACATACAAATGTATGTATGTATGTATATTGTATGCATTATGTTCAATTTATATACATTCTTAATGTTGCAATAAATTTGTATATGATTGTGATGTATCTGTTGGATTTTGAAAATACAATTTTTCTACTTTTCCTAAAAATGCTCAATTTGAAATTTATGGATGTTAATAATGAATGGTTTGAAATAAAATATTTGCATTTGCCTGTTCATAAAATGCATATGCTTAAAAATGTATGAATTTTATATAAAAGAACAATTTGTGAATAAAATTTTAAATCTTTACATACTATATTCAAGTGTACCAAGTTGTCATATTTATATTTTTAAAATATAACTTTTCATTCATTTATAAATTTAACAGTATTTTCAACTAAGTATGGGCATTACTATTATTAAAAAAATTAAAAAAAATATATTATTCATATTTATTTTCATACATAGTAAAAAAGAATTATATTTTACTGTTCTTTTATTCATACATTGACAAATTTTTTAAAATTGGTTTGTATTATTGTCGCCTGAGTAATATAGTTCATGAAAATATTTTTCATTTCCTATTTCTAATTTATTTAAATAACAGATGTTTGTAACAAAAAATTCTTTCTTAAACACAAATACTAACGTAGTTGCCGAGGAAAGAGTTAAGGACACAGACACACTGTCGGAAAAAACTTCCTTCTTCTCTGATTTTTATAAATTAGTTTTAAGTAATTCCTAACGATAGTAGCAGTGCACAAAGCCCTACAATCTGTAGGGAAAATCAGCAAAAGTATCCACATTGGAAAGCGTTAGTAATAGTAATGCAGTCATATGAGTAATCATCCCACAAAGTAATACACACATACATACACACATAATTCGTCGCTACAACCTTTCACCCAACCGAATATAGTCGGGAGCACTCTCTGTGGGTACGACAAGGAGGAAACTGTCCTCGGTGTTTCGTCTAACAGCGATGAGACAGATAAGTGGCTTCAGGACAGTGTCCGATGAAGCGTTACTGGTAGTGACAAATACAATACCGATAGATATATTGACGGATGAGATGAGGCGGATATACCTTCGCCGTCTCGAGTATCCAGGACAAACAGCAGCTATAAAAGCGGAGGAAAGAAGAACTTCCATGCAACAAATGGCAGTCACAATGGGAGAACAGTTTAAAGGGACGATGGACATTTCACCTTGTCCCTGATATAACCCCTTGGATGGAGAACAAACATTGTGAGCTGAACTACTACGTGACCCAGCTCCTAACTGGTCATGGATGCTTTAGGAACTACCTGCACAGATTTCGAGATGATACTTCCCCTATATGCCTTAAACTGTGTAGGAGAGGAGAAAGATGCGGATCATATTCTAACATGCTGCCCCAGTGTGAGATGGCCCGGGGAAACGAGTTTTGGATCAAGTCGGCTTATGAAAGAGGTGTTGAATTCTAGGATTCTATGGAGCCAATACAGCCAGAGAAAGACTGAAGTTATGCTGGAACTCCGAAGTTTGGAAAAACAAAGGCGAAATTTGATTTAGTGTGATAAAGTTTTAACCTTCTAACCAGCACTCCGCGAAGTAATACCTTACGGCAGTTCCGCGGGAGGAGAGTGGTTGAAGAATATAGGTGATGGTGAATCGTTGGAACAAAAGTGTCTTTCGAAGATTCCCACCTCCGGCCCAAGAAAAAAAAAACTTCATTCCTGATTACGGTCTCGATTCTAACACCACTTATGTTGTCTGTGCTAATTTTTAAACATAATTGGAAAGACCTACAAGCAGAACCTAAAGTCAACACTGAACGAAAGATTTTTGATAAAATTTCATATTTCGTTTCGTTCGAGATGTTTGACATGTTTGAAGGGTGGCTTTACAGTTCCTCCAAGTGTAGTCCTAAAGACTTAAGCGATACCATATTCAGAAAAAGATATCTTGATATAATATTAGCCGCTGCCAACATTAGCAATAACGGGACGTAAGAAAGATTCATAAAAATAATTCATTCAAATCTATTTTACAGCCAGGGTATTGCGGAGTCTAATTTTAATACAAGGTATACCAATATGTGTTAACTTTGAGATATAAATTTCCTCAGTGTAAAGCATCGCTTTTTTCTTCAGTTGACCCAGCAACTGAAGGTCACCGACTTGTGTTCACTGCATGTGCTCTGGCACAATTGGAAACTGACCCTTAATTTCATTGAAAAATCATCTTTGTCCATAAGGCCTGTTCCTAGACGAATAGGTACGTGATCTAACTAAATTGTCGAATTTGGAGTGATACCAATCTAAATGCCCATTGCATGGACTTTGGGCTGGCGGCATCATCGGTACAAATTTATTTGAGAACGACGTTGCCCAGGTCACTAGAGTTACCGGGGAGCACTATAGGTTAATGATTACGAACTTCTCTTGGCCTTTATTGAATTATCTGGACACTATCGACAAGTTTATTTACTTTCAAGTGTCGCTATGTGCCGTTTCATTCTGCATTGGATATTCAGTACGAACGAAAGGATAGTCCGACCATCGTGCAGTTTGACATAATTTAATTTTTTTGTGGATCTTCTTTACTCGCATACCCCTGCAACTTAAGAAAACCCCACAAGAAAAGCTCAAACGCAGTGAATTCACATGATTTCGGTGGTCTGAATCCATTTCAGGTTAAAAACTTTAGAACCCATCTGTATATAATTATTTACAATGGAAACAAATAGAGCTCCGAATATGTCTAATATATTACCCAAATACATTATTATAAACCACACAGACATGCACACATAATTGGTCATTACAACCCTTAAGTCAGGATTGCGACCTAGCTTCTCACACCAGTGCAGTTCAGTTTGCAGTTCAGTGCAGGTTTCGGAAAAAGATGTCCAAGATAAAGAGGCAGATTTATAAAAGAGAAAGCAATATTTGAAAAGCAAATTAGTTTTTTTCTTTCTAACCTTACAAAAGCATTCGAAAACGATTTTTATTTATAAGATAGGATGGAGATTTGTGTTGTGTCTTTCTTTTTTAAAAATGCTTAATGAAATTTAAATATTTTTAAAATTAGTATATATTTTTGTCTCTCTCTCTCTCAGTTTCTGACTGCTTGCCAAAAGTACATGAATAGTCCAAACAAATTTAATTATTTTTTGTTACTATCATTACTTACTTTAATGAAGTACTATTATTTGTTTTATTGAATATTAATGTAAAGCAATTAAAGTCTTTATTTTATAGACACTCTGCCAAGAAAAAATAAGAAATGTGAAAAATATTTATTTGTATTAAAATTTTAATTCGATTATGGCAAGCTGCCAAGACAAGATCATTCCGAATGTAATAACTAGTAACTATGTTGCCGCTCGTTTGAAAACAAATAATAATAATTGCTTAAATAATTGCTAGAATTTATTGATTTTTAGTGATAATTAAACTAAAATTTATTCGATAGTTTTGAAATAGAAAATAAATTATATAAGAGCTTTTCTAGAACTTTCAACATTTATGTAAAAATTGCAAGGAAATCTGAATTTCTTGGAGCTTTGCAGGTGCCTTTACGCACTACTTTTTAATGAAAATTATATTACAGTAACACCGCTTTGTATAGTGTGTCAATACGACCTCCGGGTACTGCACTTGTCTTAATTGACAAATACACGTCCTCTAACCTAACACGTCCTCTAACACCATTTGTAAATTTCATTACTGTGTTCATATCATTAGGGGACATAACTATAAACCACTCACTGGTGCCTAATCGCGAAGCAAAACTAGGGAAAGTGTTGAATTGGCTAAAATTGTTGTTTGGTTAAAAAACACAAGGTCTCTCACTGCAATAAATTCCAATGGTAGACAAGACAAAGTAGCATCAAATTGCAAGTGGGACACAACACCTCACCTGATTTTTAACAAATTCCACTTTTTCAGTGGGTAACAATGTGAGATACCGGACGTTGTATGGTTCGGCTTCGCACTATAAGTTTATTACCAGAAAAAGAAATCGGTAGCGGTTCAAAATCTTCAGCTGAGTCATATGCAATGGTCCTAAAAACTTCCACTCATTCTGGCCTTCAAATCTTGTCCTTGATGTTATTCTCGGTTGTTTGCGATTATCATACTTTTTAAAAGCGAAGCGACTATTAAAGCGTTAGATTACAACATAGTGGGCTCCAAGACGCTATTTAACTGCCACAGATATCTCAAAGACGTAGCGAAACGATATCATTTTCATATAAAATGGGTACTGGCCAGGTGCGGCATAACCGTCGAACTGTCTGATGAATTCTTATCATCGGGAATCCTTTTAAAAACCTATGAGCTTATAATTGACAATGCTGTCATTAAAGCCGTAAACTCCGGATAAGCATTTTTGGATACGGTCAAAACAGCGCAGAAAATCTGGCCAAAATTGAATGCATGGGAAGACTTCTTAAACTACAAAAAAAAAGCTTAGTATAGTTGTCGGTGCAATTACGGGCATTATGAGCACGCATGTGAGTCGCATTGTTCTTGGATACTTCGCAAGCAATTTCTGCAAAAACCGTGGCGATGAGGAAGAAGATAAAATTGTCATTCACTTATTGGATAAAAGGCGCCTTGTGTATATTACAGATATGATTTCGAGGAACTGTTATTGTTATTATGCTTGTATTTCACATACATTACAGGTCATTTCAGCCTTTTAGTCAGGATTATGACTTAGCTTCTCTCACCACTTATGTTGCGTACGTTAATTATATACATGAGCGACGGCATCTACAGTTTAAATTCAACTTCGAACGACAAATGTTTTTGAGAAACTTTGGCAATTTTATTTACTCTCAGAAGTTTTGCTTGAAATCTGCTGAAAGGACGGCAAAGGAGAAATACTTTTTTATACTTCTTTTCGTTGGAGATGTCTGGCCTGGAGTTTGAACCATGGCCTCACGTCTAACGAGCCAACAAACTACTTACTAGACTGCGGCGGCTGCTCTTATTATAATTTCAATTTTCTCTTTAGCAGCAATACACATTTTACAACCATTAAGTTCATAGGGCGAAACTTTTGTTCCTTTTTTGTTATTTTTTTTTTTTATAGAGGTATAGAACTTTAAGTTGGCATTACTTTTCGAGATTGGGACCGATTTAACAGCTGTCAAGTGATTTATTCTCAGTTTGGTTCGGCAATTCATCATGAATAGACTCACGCCTGAACAACGCTTGCAAATAGTGCAATTTTATTTCGAAAATAATGGTTCTGTGCGGAAAACGTATCGCGCACTACGTCCATTTTATCGTCGACAAAATCGCCCATCAGAGCAGTTAATTCGATTAACCATGGAACGTTTTCGCACCACGTTTACTCTTATTGATAACTCGCATCCCCAGAGACGCTGTACGGTGCGTACAGAAGAAGCTATTGCTGCTGTAGAGCGTAGCATTGAGGAAGACCCGAATGAGTCCATCCGCCATCGAGCACAGGAATTGGATCTGTGTCCATCCACTTTATGGAAGATTTTGCGGAAGGATCTTGGTTTGCGTGCTTACAAAATCCAACTCGTGCAATATTTGAATCAAGTAAGGCGTAGATTCGTCGAATGGGCCCAAAACGAGATTACCGATTTTCATAAGCGAATTTTGTTAGCGATGAAGCGCACTTCTGGTTGAATGGCTACGTCAACAAACAAAACTGCCGCATTTGGAGTGAAGGTAATCCTCAAGTGTATGTGGAAACACCGTTACATCCAGAAAAACTGAATGTTTGGTGCGCTTTATGGACTGGTGGAATCATTGGTCCGTACTTTTTCAAAAACGATGGTGGCCAGAACGTTACAGTCAATGGTGATCGGTATAGAGCCATGATTACTAGCTTTTTCATTCCTGAATTGAATAACCATGATGTCCAGGAGATGTGGTTTCAACAAGACGGCGCAACATGTCACACAGCTCGTGCCGCAATAGATTTATTGAAAGACACGTTTGGTGACCGCCTAATTTCACGTTTTGGACCTGTTAATTGGCCTCCAAGATCTTGTGATTTAACACCGCTAGACTACTTTCTATGGGGCTATGTAAAGTCATTGGTCTATGCGGTAAAGCCACAAACGCTTGACCATTTGGAAGACAACATTCGCCGTATTATTGCCGATATACGGCCACAAATGTTGGAAAAAGTCATCGAAACGTGGACGTCCAGATTGGACTATATCCGCGCCAGCCGTGGCGGTCATATGCCAGAAATCATATTTAAAATGTAATGCCACAAGATTATCTTTCGGATAAATAAAATTCATGTCAATCGAATAATCCATCATCGTCTTATTGCAACTTAAAGTTCTATACCTCTATAAAAAAACACCCTTTATTTAACATCATCAAAATTGTATTTACTCTACCTAACCTAGTACATGGGGTATATTATAAATGCATTCTAAAAAGCATAATTTTTTCTATAAAACTAAAGATGTGATAAAAGTAGAAATAATACAGTGACTTTATTGCAACATCATGTCAAAGATTATCATCATTATCCGCAGTGGCAGAAAACGCAGTGAACACAATTTATAGTAGTACGTGACCTTTTTGCGGTCACAGGGGATTTTTGCAGAAAAATTTTTAACAAGTAAAACCATACTTTTTTCTTCATTGTACTCTATAGTTTATTCCATTATTATTATTTGTTTGTTCTTTGTTAGTACTACGTCGTGTAGTGTAAGTTATCACTGCAGCAAAAATATTATGGAGTCGTGTCAAATTGCCATTTTGTTTATTTTTCATCGAAAAGAAATGTAATTTTGTGTCTGATTAAACCTAGAGTTCTATAATTCTGGATCTGATTTAATAAGAGATTTTAAATAAACAAAAATTTTTACAATCACATTGATTGCCTGGAATAATACAGTTGAAATTAAATAATAATTATGACATATTAAGTTAACATTCAAAATTTATGTATTTGATGGTCAATAAAAATTGGAATTAATTATGTAGCTAACGTAATTGGTGGTTACAACCCTTTAGTCAGGGCTGCGACCTAGCTTCTCATATTATTTATATTCTGTATGTTAATTTTATACAAGAGTGGCGGGACCTACAGTTTAAAGTCGACTCCAAAGACATATTTTTGAGAAACTTTTCGTGATAACTCTACTCTCAGAGATTTTGTCAGAAATGTCGCCGACGAAATATTTTTTTTCATATTCCGTTTTATTCGAGATGTCTTCCCTAGGTTTGAATGGTGGCCTCACGTCTAATAGGTCACACAGTACCCTCATTTAAAAGACCTATCAATGCCATTATGTATGGTATATAACACCGAACAAATGTCCGCCACGACACCTTTAGGTGGAGCGCATCCGAAATATCCAATTTTCTCTTTTTACATGAGATGAGAGCGTATCCTCAAATTACTCATATAAAGTATCCAAAGTGTCATGAGCTGTGAGATATCTCGCCCCTTCATGTTGAAACTACATGTCGTTGGTATCCAAATCGTCCAATTCATGCCAAAAGAAGTGAATAATCTTCAACCAGTAATGATGGTAATAGGCTGCTCAATGCAGTTCCCAAAGAAATGTGAAGCGATGACGTCGAAATTAAGAAGAAATTATGCATGAAGATTTAAATATGATGACTATTAACACCGGGTAAATCTTTAAGCGTTTCCTATCTCTAAATTTAAGTAAAATAAATTATGTGATAACTCTATGAAACTCCACAAAAAATATTAAACGAGGTCAAATCGCATGATCTCTGTGACAAGTTCACAACACATCCCCGTAAGAGTACATGCCTTCGAATCGCTTAAGTTTTGTGAGACGTAGTGTAGTCTTTTGACATCAGGTTATCAAAAAAATATGTACACCTATCCCCCGATTTACACGGTAATTTTTTACACGATTTCGCTTTTACACGGATTTCATTAAAAAGTCTCGCCAATATAAAATCGTTCCTAATCCATCTAACACCGAAACAGAATCGTATAAAGTATTATCGAGTGATGAAAGTGACATCATACCAATCAGGAAGAAAGGATTATGTATATCCTATGATAGTGATAACAGTACATAATTAAATTTTTGGTAAAATTTTTTAAATATGGATTTATATTTCTGGTTTCTGTATGTAAAATGAATAACATATCCATATACAGGAGTACACTTTTATATATTTGTATTTTAATGAATAGATAGCTACTTTTATGTTTTTCAAAATAAACATACATATGTGCTATTTACTTTTATTTTACGTTGAAATAAATGACTGAGTTATGCCTACTTTAGTTTGTTTTCGATTTACACGGTTTTACATAGCGGAATCTACGATTTCGGTTTATACGGTTTTCTAAGGAACCTATCGTCAGTGTAAATCGGCGGATAGGGGATGACGCCGTCAGAACAAAATCCACACACAATTGTGTCTTCTTGCCGATGCATTAGGATATCGGAGGATTGTTATTGTCCCGAAATTGACAATTTTGTTTGGACGTCATCACTGAAGATGATTTTTTGATGAAAGTTAGGGTCAGTTGCCAACTTCTCAAGAAAGCATTCAGAGAACACACTTCATTGCTTGTGGTCATACGTGGCTATTTAGTTAAACGGACTGAATAAATAAAAACCAATTTGACAGTTGTAGCTTTAACAAGACAGCTGTTATGAACTGTCAAAGTTCCTAAATTTCTATTGGAATTCTCTACACTTTTAAACATCTGCAACAATTCATTGTAAGTACATACAACGAAATTTATGATTTCCCATAACGGTCATACACCGCTTAATCATCGTTTGTTTCCAAACCCACGGTATCTCTGGCTCATTCGTTATATAATTCATATTTAATAACACACTCGTAATAATGTTACCACTAATTTGCTAACATTATAACCATTTAACTTTCCTTGGCTAATGACAGTGTTAGCAAGTTGTTGACCATTTCTTTTACATGCCACAGGCAACAAGCAATGACAAACAGAAAGCATACAACATACATGGATCCACTGACAAAAGTATGAAATCAAAGAATATGGATATAAAGAATACGCGGGTCGTAACATTTCGACCCGCTCTCATCAAATTCATTTCCTGATGAGAGGGAGGAAGACAGAAGGAAAATAAACACAAACAAAGAGCGTAACAATGTGTTGCTCTCATTGTACGTATGTATATGTGTATGTATTCTTGTATCTTTTGATCTAGTTGTCGATCAGACTGCGACAAGAACACATGTTTGGCGGGTGCTTTATCATTTTATTTCAGAATAACACTCGAAGAATATTTTGTGTTAAAAATGTTATGTCATTAGCTGGGCCTATTTCATTTTTTTTATTTTTTCTCACAGTATAATTTTTTTTAAATGCTTTGGAATGCTCGTTTTTTTTTCTTTTAATAAAAAATGGTTTTCTTATTCTTTTTATTTTTCTAAAAAACGTGGCCTAATTTTTAAGCCAAAGATGGATAGCTTTATGTTCTTTTAATAATAAAATGGATTTTTTATTTTATATTTATTTATCTAAAATTATTAAGCGAAAGATAGACAGCTTTACATATGTATGTTGATGAAATGAAAATAAAAATAGCGTATATTACTAACACTTTTATATGGCTGTAAATAAATAAATTCTCTCAACTTATTTTCCCTCTCTTACTCACAAATCCTTAACCAAAGGCATGTGTTAACCTAGAGGAAAATCGTTAGTAATAATTTCAAGTCTACTTATTAACCCAATGATATGTATATGTGATCGGAAAATATAGAAAAATTGTACTGCGCTAAATCCCTAAAGATACCGTATTTAACTCGGCAAGTATTCTTCCAAAAATCGAAATCATTTCTCATTGATATTAGTGAATACTACTGTGATATTTCTTTGGGCGTATAATTGAAGTCTGAAAAAAACGACATGAACCTTCTTCTTTAAAAGCTGACAAGATTTTTACACTCTTTTTAGCGAACATTCTTGATGTTCTTGTCCTATGTGTGAAAAAAGCCGAAGATGTTCTTCCCCTGAGGGACATTGGTGCCGACGTCTGTATTTAACACTAGAAAAATAAATAAAAAGTGGTCAAACAACAAAAACGCACGATGAGAACAACGCATTGTTACGCTCTTGGTTTCTGTATCATTCCCTTCTATCTTTCCCCCGCGTCAGGAAATATTTTTGAAAAATATTCCAAAAAATGTTAAAATGCACATTCTTTATACTTTATTTTCTTTGATGAAACTCAATAGCGTAATGCTAATGTTGGATTTAGAATTCTCGAACAGTTGTAATCCGTTCTATTCACAATGCCAGAAAATGTAAAATGATGATTGTCCGTTTTGTAAACAGAAATAGGAAAATAATCTTTAACCGGTTTAGAGTTTCAAGAACAAGAAAAAAAATTGTTTATGTTTTTCTCATGAAAATATTCTTGACTTAAATTTCCGTATCAGGGGTATGTATGTATTTGCGTATGGGTATCACTCCATATCGCTGTCATCATCTTCATCAACATTATATTGTTAGACTCGTTAACGTTTGTTTAGTTGAGGATTATTTTCATTACTAGGCTTAAATTAAACGAAGACATACTTTTGCATGCTTTGAAGGGGAAACACCCCATGGTATTGTTTAGTCTATACTATTTCTATGTTATGACAACGCTAACTGAAGTAGCATGGTGTAGGGATCTACTAAAAATCTAGTAATCTTAAGCGTAAGAGAAGCCAGTTTCTAATTTCTAAAAATTAGGTGGGTTTAATTACTTCAAAATAATCGATCTAGAAAGGCAACCAAGTAAGTAAGGATACCTTCCCTGATTTTATACATTCAATTTGCTTTGATAGTATACGTCTGTGGTTTATCTTTTAAATTTTAAATGTGTAGTTCTTTATTCTGTTTATCTGCATTCATCAAAAGTACTTATTTTCTGCAATCATAAAATGCTGATGCAATAATGGAAGAAAAACTAACAAAAACACTGTCAGTTTTTTGTCAGTTTGTCACTGTCTTGTGTAGTTTTCTCTCCTATTGTACAAGATCTTCCTAAATGTGTTCATACCGTATTCCACGGTCAAAAAACAACTTTGTTATTGTCACTGCTTCTGGGTTTTTATTCGAAATAAGAGGTAAACGTATCAACAAAAATGTTTTGGTACCAGAGTTTTAAAAATGATTAGTCTGGTTAACACACCATAAGTTTATGTGAAAAATAGAATTAGTTTCAGTTTTTTATATTTGATTACGAATAAGAGATTGCTTATATACATTTTTATATTTTATTTTAGAATAATTACCTGATATGTGTAGAAGAGGAGAAAGAGAAAGAAATATAAGTTTGTAAGAAATACATTTTATTGTCTTTATGAAATCTGAGTATAAATACCTACCAACTGTTTTGCTTTCTTACATACATACATACACAATTGGTCATTACAGTCTGTCAGGATTACGATCTAGCTTCCGGCTCCACTTACGTTGTGTGTTTTTATTTTATACATAAACGGTGGGACCTACAGTTAAAAGGCGGCTTCGAACGACAGATTTTTTGAGACATTTTTATGGCAGGTTTATATACCGTCAGAGTTTTTGCCAGCTGACTGCTGAGAGGTAGCCGATTTCTACTTACTTATTTTACTTAATTTGGTCATTAAAACTCTTTAGTCAGAATTGGAAACTAGCTGCCCACGTGAGTTAATTTTATCCAAGAGTAGCAGGACCTACAGTCTAATATGAACACTGAACGACAGACTTAAAAAGCTATTCGTGGCAATTTTATTTCACTCTCAGTATTTCTGTCATTAGACTGCTGAGAGGAAGTCGAAGAAAAAAATATTTTTTTATTCATTTATTTATTTATTTTATTTATTTATTTTATTTATTAATCATAGCACAACAAGATAATAATCTTATAAATGAAAGTGCTAGGGGAGGACATCAAATAGGAAAAAGTAATAACAAATCGCTCATTATATGAGTAATGAATTGTTTGAAGTACAGTATAAATAAAAATGAATAAGAATAAGAACATGATTTAACCTCAGGAAATAGCAATCGATAGAAAAAAATTAGGATAAGAAAATGAGTATATGTAAAAAACTAAATTAGGAAAGATACAAATATAAAGAAAAATACAAACAAGGAAATATATTCATATAATGAGATACAATGAAACTTAAATAATAAATTAGAAAAATGAAAATAATTAATCACTAATAAAAATGAAGAGTAAAAATGTATAAACAATCAAAATATGTTACAAACTACTTAAACAGATTGTATAACTCCTTTTTGAACTTAGTTGCATTGCCTATGTTCTGAATATAATTAGGTAGTGCATTCCAAAGACTGATGGTGTGTATAAAGAACTGTCGTTTCGACAAAAGAGTCCTATGCCTTAATTGGATCATTTTCCTACCGCGGTTGGATCTAGCAAATCTAATCCTGCTAAATAAGTATACTGGCTGTTCCAAAGTAATAATCTTATGGAGGAGAATTAGGCACTTAATATTCAATAGATTATCAAAATGAATACCACATATCTGGTAAGAAAATTGTGATATATGGTCCCGACGTCCCTTAATAAATACATATCTGGCTATGTTATTATAAGCCAAGCTGAGTTTCCGCCTATCATCCGCATCACAGTTTGCGAAAATTTCCGATCCATATAAAAGAACAGGAATCAAAAATGTTTTTGCCAGTTGCAGGCGTATAGCAAAAGGAGTCGAATCTATAACAGCCCATAAGTTCCTAAGCATACCATAAACTTTACCAACGATGACATTAATGTGGCTAGACCACGTTAGCCGACCATTAAAGATAACACCCAGATTAGATGCCGATTCAACAAAATCAATTTTATTCCCCCTGATAATAATTTCCGGCACATCAAACGCTCTCTTAGACCTGGAGAGCAATAAACATTTCGATTTAGAGGGATTAATACAAAGTCCATTAGCACTAGCCCAGTTGTCAATTTTCCGTAAATCATCGTTAATCGTATCTACACATAGTCGGATATTATCAATACAAGCGCTCCTATAGAGCTGAACGTCATCAGCGTACATATGTACGCTACAATTATCCAAAACATCAGGTAGGTCGTTAATGTATATACAGAACAAAAGGGGCCCTAAAATTGATTCCTGAGGAATACCTCTTCCAACGTGTACCGAATTCGAGATGTTGCCGTTTAGGTAAACTCGTTGAGATCTGTTAATGAGATAGGAACGTATAAGGCTGCTAGCTGAATTAGAAAAATGAAAGAGGGTCTGTAGCTTTCTCAATAATATTCTGTGATCAACTGTATCAAAAGCCTTAGTGTGATCCAAAAGAACCAAAAACACTATGTAATTTTCATCCAGCTTCAACCTAAGGTCATCAACTACTTTGACTAAAGCAGTAGTGCAGCTCTTAGCTTTCATAAATCCCGACTGTTTATCAGATAAAAAATTATTACTCGTGAGATAATCGTTCATTTGTCTAGCTATGAGGTTTTCCATAACTTTGGACAGGAACGGAAGAATGGCAATTGGCCTGAATTCATTGTTAGATTTAGGAATTGGGATGATTTTTGACCGTTTCCATTCATCAGGGAAAGAGGACATAGTTAAGACTGAATTGAATACATAAGTAAAATACGGTAAAAGTCTAGGTGACAAAGCTTTTAAAAACAGAGGATCTAAGTCATCAGAACCTATCGCATTCGATTTCACAGAAGATAAGCATTCCAAAACCTCGAGCTGACTAACACAACGAAAACTAAAGGGGTTTTCTAGCGGAACAAAACAAAGGTCATCATATAGGTTACTGTCAGGTGTAGGAACATTAATATTAACAAATTTGTCATTCAGACCGTTTACATCGACATCAGGAGAATTATTATGGCATTTATGTCCAATACCAATATCGCGGATTACCTTCCATTTAGCTCTATTATCTAATGCGGAAGCGAACTTCCTGCCGTAAAACAATGTTTTTGCAATTTTAATGTGTTTGGTAACCTCACTACGAGCGGCTTTATGAACGGCTTTCAGATCATCCGTTCTGAACCTCTTCCATCGCCGATAGGCAATGTCGCGCTTATCAATTAATGCTTTAATTTCAGCATTAAACCACGGTTGGTGTTTGGCTTTAACAAGTTTTGTTTTGATAGGAACACAACTGTCATAAAGCAGACGCACATTTTCCTGAATTAGTGCCACCTGGTCGTTTACATTACCCAGTGAGTAGATTTGATCCCAACAGATATCATCAACACTTCTGTTCAAAACTGTAAAATCGATACTTTTAAAATCACGGTATGTAATATACCTGTCCTCATGACTCGTAGACAGATTATAAGTTAAGAAGAGAAGATCATGATTGGAAAAGCAAGAGGCTGAAATTTGATCATATAACAGTACCTTAGTCATATCATTAACAAATACTAGATCGATTAGACTACTGGAAGAAGAATGGAAGTGAGTTGGCAAGGACACATTCACAGGATTAAGATGGAGAGACAACATTGAATCAGATAGCGCATTATCAAGTAAGAGATTATTATTAAAGTCACCAATAATAATAATGTCATCATATTGAATAGAAATTTCCTCAAGAATAGAAATAAAGGGATCAAAGTTTATATTAGAATTCGGTCTATAGACACTACCTAATAAAACCTTCTTCTTATTGGTGGATGAAATATCAAGAAATAAATATTCTATTTGACTACCAATTTCTGTTAATAATTTTACCTTGCACGGAATACCGTTTCGAACATAAATTGCAACTCCGCCACCTTTTGCCCTGGTTGCCATATTGTTAACTAAGATCTTCCTGTCTGACCGGAAAAGCCTAAAGCCCTGTAGATTGTACACCGAATCCTGAACTTCCAGAGGAAACCAAGTTTCGGAAACGCAAATAATATCGATTCCTGCTGCCACAAATAAACGCCTAAATTCATCAATTTTATTGTTCAGACTCTGTGCATTTATATGAACAATGTTGAGACCAGTTCTTTGTTTGGCTAAAACTCTAATCATGTTGTACACACATTCTCTGGAATAAGGACTGTTAGAGTTCATCAGATTATGTTTCGTTTTCTTCGAAATTTTGTTTGGACCACAGCCTCTTGTCTAATAAGCCAACAAACAACGTATATGTATATGTATCTAGCTATATGGTTTGACTAAAGGGTTATAAAGACTAGTTAAGTAAGTAAGTAATATATATGTAACTTAAGCATGTTATTGAAGATATGACTTGATATTGATATTGATATTGATATTGATATTGATATTGACTATGACTTAAAGTGTTCCAGAGTTAAGTACTATACACAGAGAGGACATAATATTGTTACGAAACTGAAAAAAGTCTAGATACTGGATACACCAGTATAAAAAAGGATAAACAAGTAAACAAAAATGCAACAACAAACACTGCAAGAATAAATGTAAACCATAATACAAAAACAAGAATAATGAAACAACAATGTTTACATTTATAGAAACCTCGAGAAGGCGAAGCCACGAAATTTAGAATTCAAGAACATTCATCAGTCTGTTTACGTTGGCTTATAAATGGCAAGGCAAAACAGGCAAATAGTTAGTGAAAGTTCAGTCAGTATTGTGTGAATACGCGTTGCGTGTGAGGAGAATAATCGTAGTTTGAAGATCTCCGTTACAAAGATCTGTCGAATAATTCTTATTGTTTACGCAAAAGAGTGCAAAGAGGAATAACAAAAAAGACAATTGTTTTTGTTTACATCAAGTTGTGAACACTGGCACACAGAATTATGCGAACGATAAAGAATTTTAATTAAGACTAAACACAAAATTATTTTTATTTTTTTTGCAATCTACGAACTCATATTTTAAACGTTTTTAAAAGGTAAAAACGTAACAATATTTAAGCTCTGCTAGTGTAACCTCTTTATGTAAATGCATGTTTTATGAATTAAATCTTCAAGATATCAGAAACCCACAATAAATTAACAATAAAAAAATATGCATTTACTTGTAAGAACGATATTGGTAATTTAATTTCAACATTTAGACGGTAGCAGTACAAATAAATATGTAACTATGATGCCGCCAGTTCTAAATCCATCCCAAACAGTAAATTTTTCATTATGCATTGGACATTCTTGGATCATGTGAATTGGTATCATCCCAAATTGGACAGATTTAGTTGTTTACGTACCTATTCATTCAAAAAAGGGCTTCACCTTTGCAGATAATTTTTCAAATGAAATAAGGCTAAACTACCATCTGTTCCAGAGCTCACTCAGCGAACCACATTGTTGTGTATGGTCGTTTACCTTAAGTTTCTGAGTCAGTTGCATATTGTCACGTACAAGCCACGATGCCAAATTCGCTAAATTGTGGTCTGCGAAGGGTCAATATCAGAGTAAAATCCTGCACACTCTCAGGAAATGTTGTTTGATCATTTACTATACCGATGGACTCCAATTTATCCAACTCATTGCGAATAGTTATTTCGTTAGGCCGCTTATGGGTGGTACGTTGCCGGAACAAAGCATCCTCTTAGATAAACCAATTTTGTTATTTGCGCATGTGGTTGAATGCTACAGCCATCCATAATGATTTTTCAAAACAGAGTGAATAAATCGGAGTCAATTTTACAGTTCAAATTTTTTCAGATTTCGGAAGTCCCTGTTGGAAAACCCGATAGAGTTATCATTTTAAATTTTACTATTTTTCGAAATTTTATTGCACTAGCACATGAATTTTTATAATCTGAAATTCCAATTGACATTTCCTCTCTGAAAATAACTTATTAACGCTTCAGCTGGCACTATTTATTCATCGACTGTTTTTAATTATGAAATTGATAGTTTAAGCCATTTAATGCATTGTTTTTTAATTGTAATAAATTAGTTCTATTATATTAATTTCATTTTTTTCCCATAGAAGCGCTTCATACAAACCCATATGAATAGAAGTAAAATCAAACAATTTGTACGTCGTACTAATAGCAGAACAACGAAATTATTTTTTATTTGTTTTTTTATTTATTTATTTGTCATTAGTCATAGCACAACAAGATAATAATCTTATAAATGAAAGTGCTATGAGAGTACTTCAAAGAAAGAAAATAATAACAAATCATTGATTATATATGTAATGAAATGTTTGAAATAATGTAGAAATAAAAATGAATAAGAACGTGTTAAAATCACGGGAAATAGCAATCGATACAAAAAAGGATAAAAAAATGAATATATGTAAAAAATAAATTAGGAAAACTACAAAGAACAATATATACAAATTTAAAGAAATATACAAACAAAGTAAATCATATACATATACTAAGATACAATTTTTTTTTTTTTTTTTTCATTTATTTTTTTTTATTGAATCTTCATTAATAATGAACTAACAATAATTATTCAAATCTTAAAACTACAAAGAAAATCTTAAAACTAAATGAAAATCTTAAAACCAAAACAAAAATTATATATTTATTTAGCCATTGCCAAATAAAATAAAGTATTCAAAAATAATAATTCAATAATAATAATAATAATAAATAAAATATTCAAAAATAAAATTCAATAATAATAATAATAAATAAAAAATTCAAAAAGAAAGTATCATGTCCCTCATCTTCGGCCGAGCGCAAGAGTATCCTTTCTCTTCAAACGAATATGGCCAGCGTGACGTAAGATACCACGGACTAACGGGTTTATGTGGCCATCTAGGTTATCTAAATACTTTTCAGCACATCTTGTAATTTCCATTTTAACCAGCGGGACGTCCAGATCTTTGTGAATATTTGAGTTTTTGATATACCAAGGGGCGGCAGTGATCATTCGTAAAATTTTATTTTGGCGCCTCTGAATTTTCTCCACGTTTGAAGCTGAGGCAGTACCCCATAGCTGTACTCCATAACACCAAATGGGTTTTTGATATTGATTTGTATATAAGGAGTTTACAATCTAATTTAAGTGATGAATTTCGACCAATTAACCAATTTATTTGAGCAATTTTCATATTTATTTGTGCCAGTTTTGACTCAATATGCAATTTCCACGTTAAGCGACGATCAAGGTGCATACCCAAGTACTTTACATGAGTGCTTTGTGGTATTGTCTGATTATTAATGCATATAGCGGGGCAGGTCTCTCTTCGCAATGTAAAGGTTACGTGGGAGCATTTTTGTTCGTTAACCTTTATCCTCCATTTCTTCAACCATTCTTCCAGTAGGGATACTTGTTCCTGTAAGAACTGCGATGCAATCTGTGGGTTCATATGAACGCTTAAAAATGCAGTGTCGTCAGCAAATGTGGAAGTATGTATGTTTTCACTTATCGGCATGTCAGCTGTAAATATCAGGTATAAAACAGGACCTAGTATGCTACCCTGAGGAACACCGGAGTTAATTTTTTGAGGGGAACTTAAAAAATTACCTTGTTTAATTACAAATTTTCTATCACTTAAATAGCTCTTCAATATTTCATATATATTTTCAGGGAATATTTGCTTCAATTTGAGTACAAGACCTTCATGCCACACCTTATCGAAAGCTTGAGAGACATCAATGAAGAGTGCAGAACAATACTTTTTTTCCTCGAATGCATTTCTTATTACATTAACGAGTCTATGGGTTTGCTGAATGGTACTATGTTTTCTCCTAAACCCAAATTGGTGATTAGGGATACAACCGCATTCATTCAACAAAGGTGCTAGCTTACATATCAGTACCTTCTCAAATAATTTAGATAGGTTAGGCAAGAGACTTATCGGTCTATATGCATCAACCTTAGTATGATCCTTACCTGGCTTCGGTATCATGGTAATGAGTGAAATTTTCCATTGTGTAGGGTAATATCTTAGTCGAATAACAGCATTCATAATGAATAAAATAACTGTTACTGCTATGCTAGGTAAATTCAATAGCATTTTGTTGGTTATTTTGTCAATCCCTGGGGCTTTCCTCGGGTTAAGATTTTTAATGGCATTCACAATATCATGAAGCTTAAATCTAATGGGTCTGGGAGCCTTCGCAACAACAATTGGTAAATTAATTATTTCGGTAGACTTGTTAGGGGTGAAAACAGTTTTCAGGTGATTCACAAATAGCCTACCTTTTTCTGCATCACTTCTTGCCCAGTTACCATTTGAGTCCCGTAAAGGTGGTTTATTAATAATTGGCCTTTTCAGATTCCTGGTTGCACGCCATAATGAATAATTTGTTTGTGGAGTCGCGTCCAGATTTTCCAAATAATTTTTAAAGGATAGAAGCCTTTGTGATTCAAGTACCTTTTGAAGTCGTTTTGTGCACTCATTTAGTTTTCTTTTAAGTTGAGGTGATCTCTGTAGTTGCCACTCTCTACGGAGTCTTCGTTTTTCTAGCACAAGATTTTCGATATCAGCGGAATAAATTCTGTTGTACCTAATTCGTTTTGGGACCTTAACAGCGCTTTGGGTGGCTAACGTAAGGGTTTTTTCAAAATCATATACTGCCTGGTTCAAATCGTCGATAGTCCTTAGAGGAATATTTTCTGAACAGTGAGAGCTTATGTATTTCTTATATTTTAGCCAATTCACTGTAGTCTCTTTTTCCATTAAGTAGCCAGACGGGGACACGTGATTATTCCATAGTGTTATGATTGTAGGCGTATGATCCGAAGACAGATCCAGTGAGGCTTCTACCTCATATTTATTTTATTTTTTATTTTATTTGATTTATAATGATCTACATAGCACAACAAGATACTAAATCTTATAAGTGACAGTGCTATGTTTACAATCAATAAGGTATAAAAAATTAACATTAATTAAATATAAAAAATTAGAGAAAGTTAATTTATGTATATAAATATTAAATTAAATTAAGAAGGTAAAGTATAAAAATAATAATAATAATAATAATAAGAATAATAATAATAATTATAATGATAATAATAACAATAATAATGATGACCTAAAAAATTAAATCACAAAATTTACAAATATGAGAGTAAAATTTTAATTATGAAAATAATTTAAATAACTCCTTTTTGAACGCGTTTGCATTGCCCAGATTTTGGATGTTATTTGGTAAGGAATTCCAAAGACTAATGGTGTGTATAAAGAACTGTCGCTGAGACAGAAGAGTCCTGAATCGTTGCTGTATAATCCCCACACCCCGGTGGGATCTAGCAAACTTAATTTTACCATATAGATACTTCGGCTGTTTCGTGTAAATTATTTTATGAAGTAGAAGGAGGCATCTAATTTTCAGGAGATTATCAAATTTGATACCAAGAATCAGGTAAGCTAAATGAGAAATGTGATCCCGACGCCCCTTAAGGAAAACATACCTGGCTATGTTATTGTACGCCAGGTTAAGTTTCTGGTTGTCATCATAACTGCAATTTGCGTATATCTCACATCCATATAAAAGTACCGGAATCAAGTAAGTTTTAGCAAGTTGCATGCGAATGACAAAAGGAGTTGAATCAATGACAGCCCACAAATTTCGAAGCATGCCATAAATTCTGCCAACAATGACACTTATATGGGTAGACCACGATAATTTGTCATTAAAGACAATACCCAGATTAGTAGCCGACCTGACAAATTCAATTTTATTTCCCCTGATACTCAATTCAGGTATGACAAATGATCCGTTTGTTCTCGAAAGTGTAATACATTTAGACTTAGAAGGATTGATACATAGTCCATTGGCCGAGGCCCATCCGTCAATCCTTGCTAAGTCACGATTAATGTAGTCCAAACAAGAATAAATATTCTCCCTTGGAGTATATGTGTAAAGCTGCACATCGTCAGCATACATGTGAACATTACAGTTAACCAAAACATCAGGTAGATCATTTATGTACATGCAAAACAGCAAAGGTCCAAGTATAGACCCCTGGGGAACACCTCTACTAATAGTAAGTGGATCCGAAACATTGCCATTGAAATGAACCTTCTGAAATCTGTTCGTCAAATAAGAATAAATTAGATTACAGGCAGTTTCGGAGAAATAAAACAGTTTTCGGAGCTTTTTCAATAGAACCGCATGATCGACTGTATCAAAAGCCTTAGAGTAATCAAGCAGAACCAAGAACGCCACACTATTCCCATCAAGTTCCGACCTAAGTTCCTCAACTACATTTACCAGAGCGGTAGTACAACTCCTACCTTTCATGAAGCCCGACTGATTAACCGTTAAGAAATTGTGGCCCCTCAGATATTCATCGATTTGTCTGGCCATGATATTCTCCAATACCTTGGATAAAAAAGGAAGGATTGCAATTGGCCTGAACTCACAATTAGTTTTGGGAATGGGAAGGATTTTAGCCAGTTTCCAACTTTCAGGAAAAGAAGACTTAGTCAGAACTGTATTGAACAAGTAAGTGTAGTAAGGCAAAAGTTTAGGAGTCAGAGCCTTCAAGAATAAAGGATGCAAATCATCAGAACCAACTGCATTTGATTTTACCTCTAAAATACATTCCAAAACCTCAAACTGATTTACGCAACGAAAGCTAAAGGAATACTGTGGTGGAACACAACAGAGGTCATCATACAAGTCACCATTAGACCTTGGAACCCTAGAATTTACGAACTGGTCATTAAGCTTGTCCACATCCACATCAATATCAGCCTTTGGACATTTTCGGCCTATTCCTATTTCACGAATTACATTCCATTTAGACTTGTTGTCCATAGCATTAGAAAACTTTCCGCCATAATACAATCTTTTTGCAGTTCTTATGCTCTTGGTAACTTCCATCCGTGTAAATCTATGTAAAGCTTTCAAATCATCCGTCCTAAACCTCTTCCATCTCCTGTAAGCACTATCCCTCCTCTCAATGAGTGCTTTTATTTCCGCATTAAACCAGGGCTGTTGTTTAGGTTTGATGTGCTTGGTTTTGTTGGCTGTGAATTTGGTGCTGAGTTAGATTTCAAAACACTGGCGTACGAGATGTTATTTGACCCTTTGTTGACTATTGGTGTATAATTATGTGTTTCTAATCTTTGTGTCTGCGTAGGTGGAATTATACTCCTTTGGGCCATCGAGTTCTTTACCATATAATAAACGGGGCAACCCCTGTAATTGGCAGTGTGATTCCCACCACAGTTACTACATTTTCTTAAACTAGTATCGCTTTTAGGCCTGGAACATTTAGCGGTACTATGTAATTCCCCAAAAATTACGCACACTGGAGGTAACTTACAGTAAGATCTAGTATGTCCGTATTCCTGACAATTTTGGCATTGCACTGGTCCTGACCGCTTATATGGTTCTTCTACTACAATTCTTCTATGCAACAGGTACTTAATATTATAGATTGGATGAACTTCATTTTTCTTTAATTTAATATCGTTCGGCTCTAGTTCAACTCGAAATATTGGCTGAGGCACCCTCTCACGATTGCTAATGTTTATAACTGACTTGATCTTGAATCCATTATGTTGTAAACTACATTTTATTTCTTCGGGTTCAACGCTGGGATCTATACCCTTAAGTACAACCTGGAGCCCCTTACCACTTTTTAATTGATAGGTGTAAAAATTTTTTTTAACCTTTTCAAATTCTGAAATTAATTTCCGGAAATTATCTTCAGTATTTACCTGGATCTTAGTTTCAAATATAGTTCCTCGTTTAACGGAGGCCACATAAAAAGAGTTTTCACCAATTAATGTTGTAATCAGTTTAATTAATGCAGTGGAGGTTTGTTCCCTTAAGTAGACTGGAGGAGGTTTTGGCGATTTGTTGGTTTTAATTTCCTCTTGAGAACCATCAGCTAATGCTGCGAAGCGATTCTGCGACTTTGGTGCGTTATCCTTGTCATTTTTATTTATTTTCGGCACCGGTGCAACCTTTGATGAATTGGGACTTCTTCCCCTCTTCAAAACCGTAATATATCGATCGATGCCCATCTGAGTTTTCATTTTATCAATAGGCATTTCTTCTGCTGCTATATTTGCTGGCACTACTGTTTTATTTATTTTATTATTCTCGCTTATTGTGTTTATATCTTTTTTATTATCACTTGCTGTCTCATCAGCAACATTTACTCTTGTTTTTGTGCTCTCTTCTTCAATGTTTTTCATTAACAACGGTGAGCATGAGCGAGTTCGATTGAGTGGTTTTGTAGATAAATATAAAGAGTCATCAGCTCTCTTGTTTACATTTTGACCTACGTCTCCCGCACTCATAAAACTAAGATAAGTATTTCTACCATTATCACTGAGTCTTCGCTCTTTTATTGTTGTAGAGAAACTCATAAGAGTTTCCTACTTATTTTATTGTATTTTCTTCTTTCTTTTCCGTTTATGTTAAAAAATGTTTAAAATTAACTAAGATACAATGAAATTTAAAGATATATTAATTAAAAAAATTAAAAATTAAAAACAATCATTAATAGAAATAGAGAGAAAAAAAATTCACAAAAAAAATCAAGATATGCTAAAAACTACTTGAACAGATTGTATAACTCCTTTTTGAACTTAACTGCATTGCCTATATTCTGAATATAATTAGGTAAAGTATTCCAAAGGCTGATAGTGTATATAAAAAACTGGCGTTATGACAAAAGAGTCCTATGTCTGTGTTGGATAATCTTCATACCGCGGTTGGATCTAGCAAATGTAATCCTACTAAATAAGTATATTGGCTGTTTTAGAGTAATAATCTTATGGAGGAGAATAAGGCATTTTATATTTAATAGATTATCAAAATTAACTCCGAATATCTGGTATGAAAATTGTGATATATGGTCTCGACGTCCCCTAATAAAAACATATCTGGCTATGTTATTATAAGCCAAGTTGAGTTTCCGCCTATCATCCGCATCACAGTTTGCGAAAATTTCCGATCCATATAAAAGAACAGGAATCAAAAATGTTTTTGCCAGTTGCAGGCGTATAGCAACAGGAGTCGAATCTATAACAGCCCATAAGTTCCTAAGCATACCATAAACTTTACCAACGATGACATTAATGTGGCTAGACCACGTTAGCCGACCATTAAAGATAACACCCAGATTAGATGCCGATTCAACAAAATCAATTTTATTCCCCCTGATAATAATTTCCGGCACATCAAACGCTCTCTTAGACCTGGAGAGCAATAAACATTTCGATTTAGAGGGATTAATACAAAGTCCATTAGCACTAGCCCAGTTGTCAATTTTCCGTAAATCATCGTTAATCGTATCTACACATAGTCGGATATTATCAATACAAGCGCTCCTATAGAGCTGAACGTCATCAGCGTACATATGTACGCTACAATTATCCAAAACATCAGGTAGGTCGTTAATGTATATACAGAACAAAAGGGGCCCTAAAATTGATTCCTGAGGAATACCTCTTCCAACGTGTACCGAATTCGAGATGTTGCCGTTTAGGTAAACTCGTTGAGATCTGTTAATGAGATAGGAACGTATAAGGCTGCTAGCTGAATTAGAAAAATGAAAGAGGGTCTGTAGCTTTCTCAATAATATTCTGTGATCAACTGTATCAAAAGCCTTAGTGTGATCCAAAAGAACCAAAAACACTATGTAATTTTCATCCAGCTTCAACCTAAGGTCATCAACTACTTTGACTAAAGCAGTAGTGCAGCTCTTAGCTTTCATAAATCCCGACTGTTTATCAGATAAAAAATTATTACTCGTGAGATAATCGTTCATTTGTCTAGCTATGAGGTTTTCCATAACTTTGGACAGGAACGGAAGAATGGCAATTGGCCTGAATTCATTGTTAGATTTAGGAATTGGGATGATTTTTGACCGTTTCCATTCATCAGGGAAAGAGGACATAGTTAAGACTGAATTGAATACATAAGTAAAATACGGTAAAAGTCTAGGTGACAAAGCTTTTAAAAACAGAGGATCTAAGTCATCAGAACCTATCGCATTCGATTTCACAGAAGATAAGCATTCCAAAACCTCGAGCTGACTAACACAACGAAAACTAAAGGGGTTTTCTAGCGGAACAAAACAAAGGTCATCATATAGGTTACTGTCAGGTGTAGGAACATTAATATTAACAAATTTGTCATTCAGACCGTTTACATCGACATCAGGAGAATTATTATGGCATTTATGTCCAATACCAATATCGCGGATTACCTTCCATTTAGCTCTATTATCTAATGCGGAAGCGAACTTCCTGCCGTAAAACAATGTTTTTGCAATTTTAATGTGTTTGGTAACCTCACTACGAGCGGCTTTATGAACGGCTTTCAGATCATCCGTTCTGAACCTCTTCCATCGCCGATAGGCAATGTCGCGCTTATCAATTAATGCTTTAATTTCAGCATTAAACCACGGTTGGTGTTTGGCTTTAACAAGTTTTGTTTTGATAGGAACACAACTGTCATAAAGCAGACGCACATTTTCCTGAATTAGTGCCACCTGGTCGTTTACATTACCCAGTGAGTAGATTTGATCCCAACAGATATCATCAACACTTCTGTTCAAAACTGTAAAATCGATACTTTTAAAATCACGGTATGTAATATACCTGTCCTCATGACTCGTAGACAGATTATAAGTTAAGAAGAGAAGATCATGATTGGAAAAGCAAGAGGCTGAAATTTGATCATATAACAGTACCTTAGTCATATCATTAACAAATACTAGATCGATTAGACTACTGGAAGAAGAATGGAAGTGAGTTGGCAAGGACACATTCACAGGATTAAGATGGAGAGACAACATTGAATCAGATAGCGCATTATCAAGTAAGAGATTATTATTAAAGTCACCAATAATAATAATGTCATCATATTGAATAGAAATTTCCTCAAGAATAGAAATAAAGGGATCAAAGTTTATATTAGAATTCGGTCTATAGACACTACCTAATAAAACCTTCTTCTTATTGGTGGATGAAATATCAAGAAATAAATATTCTATTTGACTACCAATTTCTGTTAATAATTTTACCTTGCACGGAATACCGTTTCGAACATAAATTGCAACTCCGCCACCTTTTGCCCTGGTTGCCATATTGTTAACTAAGATCTTCCTGTCTGACCGGAAAAGCCTAAAGCCCTGTAGATTGTACACCGAATCCTGAACTTCCAGAGGAAACCAAGTTTCGGAAACGCAAATAATATCGATTCCTGCTGCCACAAATAAACGCCTAAATTCATCAATTTTATTGTTCAGACTCTGTGCATTTATATGAACAATGTTGAGACCAGTTCTTTGTTTGGCTAAAACTCTAATCATGTTGTACACACATTCTCTGGAATAAGGACTGTTAGAGTTCATCAGATTATGTTTCGTTTTCTCCGAAATTTTGTTTGAACCACAGCCTCTTGTCTAATAAGCCAACAAACAACGTATATGTATATGTATCTAGCTATATGGTTTGACTAAAGGGTTATAAAGACCAGTTAAGTAAGTAAGTAATATATATGTAACTTAAGCATGTTATTGAAGATATGACTTGATATTGATATTGATATTGATATTGATATTGATATTGACTATGACTTAAAGTGTTCCAGAGTTAAGTACTATACACAGAGAGGACATAATATTGTTACGAAACTGAAAAAAGTCTAGATACTGGATACACCAGTATAAAAAAGGATAAACAAGTAAACAAAAATGCAACAACAAACACTGCAAGAATAAATGTAAACCAGAATACAAAAACAAGAATAATGAAACAACAATGTTTACATTTATAGAAACCTCGAGAAGGCGAAGCCACGAAATTTAGAATTCAAGAACATTCATCAGTCTGTTTACGTTGGCTTATAAATGGCAAGGCAAAACAGGCAAATAGTTAGTGAAAGTTCAGTCAGTATTGTGTGAATACGCGTTGCGTGTGAGGAGAATAATCGTAGTTTGAAGATCTCCGTTACAAAGATCTGTCGAATAATTCTTATTGTTTACGCAAAAGAGTGCAAAGAGGAATAACAAAAAAGACAATTGTTTTTGTTTACATCAAGTTGTGAACACTGGCACACAGAATTATGCGAACGATAAAGAATTTTAATTAAGACTAAACACAAAATTATTTTTATTTTTTTTGCAATCTACGAACTCATATTTTAAACGTTTTTAAAAGGTAAAAACGTAACAATATTTAAGCTCTGCTAGTGTAACCTCTTTATGTAAATGCATGTTTTATGAATTAAATCTTCAAGATATCAGAAACCCACAATAAATTAACAATAAAAAAATATGCATTTACTTGTAAGAACGATATTGGTAATTTAATTTCAACATTTAGACGGTAGCAGTACAAATAAATATGTAACTATGATGCCGCCAGTTCTAAATCCATCCCAAACAGTAAATTTTTCATTATGCATTGGACATTCTTGGATCATGTGAATTGGTATCATCCCAAATTGGACAGATTTAGTTGTTTACGTACCTATTCATTCAAAAAAGGGCTTCACCTTTGCAGATAATTTTTCAAATGAAATAAGGCTAAACTACCATCTGTTCCAGAGCCCACTCAGCGAACCACATTGTTGTGTATGGTCGTTTACCTTAAGTTTCTGAGTCAGTTGCATATTGTCACGTACAAGCCACGATGCCAAATTCGCTAAATTGTGGTCTGCGAAGGGTCAATATCAGAGTAAAATCCTGCACACTCTCAGGAAATGTTGTTTGATCATTTACTATACCGATGGACTCCAATTTATCCAACTCATTGCGAATAGTTATTTCGTTAGGCCGCTTATGGGTGGTACGTTGCCGGAACAAAGCATCCTCTTAGATAAACCAATTTTGTTATTTGCGCATGTGGTTGAATGCTACAGCCATCCATAATGATTTTTCAAAACAGAGTGAATAAATCGGAGTCAATTTTACAGTTCAAATTTTTTCAGATTTCGGAAGTCCCTGTTGGAAAACCCGATAGAGTTATCATTTTAAATTTTACTATTTTTCGAAATTTTATTGCACTAGCACATGAATTTTTATAATCTGAAATTCCAATTGACATTTCCTCTCTGAAAATAACTTATTAACGCTTCAGCTGGCACTATTTATTCATCGACTGTTTTTAATTATGAAATTGATAGTTTAAGCCATTTAATGCATTGTTTTTTAATTGTAATAAATTAGTTCTATTATATTAATTTCATTTTTTTCCCATAGAAGCGCTTCATACAAACCCATATGAATAGAAGTAAAATCAAACAATTTGTACGTCGTACTAATAGCAGAACAACGAAATTATTTTTTATTTGTTTTTTTATTTATTTATTTGTCATTAGTCATAGCACAACAAGATAATAATCTTATAAATGAAAGTGCTATGAGAGTACTTCAAAGAAAGAAAATAATAACAAATCATTGATTATATATGTAATGAAATGTTTGAAATAATGTAGAAATAAAAATGAATAAGAACGTGTTAAAATCACGGGAAATAGCAATCGATACAAAAAAATATAATAATAGAAATAGAGAAAAAAAAAATTCACAAAAAAAATCAAGATATGCTAAAAACTACTTGAACAGATTGTATAACTCCTTTTTGAACTTAACTGCATTGCCTATATTCTGAATATAATTAGGTAAAGTATTCCAAAGGCTGATAGTGTATATAAAAAATTGGCGTTATGACAAAAGAGTCCTATGTCTGTGTTGGATAATCTTCATACCGCGGTTGGATCTAGCAAATGTAATCCTACTAAATAAGTATATTGGCTGTTTTAGAGTAATAATCTTATGGAGGAGAATAAGGCATTTTATATTTAATAGATTATCAAAATTAACTCCGAATATCTGGTATGAAAATTGTGATATATGGTCTCGACGTCCCCTAATAAAAACATATCTGGCTATATTATTATAAGCCAAGTTGAGTTTCCGCTTACATCAGTATCACAGTTCGCGAAAATTTCAGATCCGTATAAAAGGACAGGAATCAAATACGTTTTAGCCAGTTGCATACGTATGGCAAAGGGAGTCGAATCTATAACAGCCCACAAGTTCCTAAGCATACCATAAACTTTACCAACGATGACGTTAATGTGGTTAGACCACGTTAGCCGACCATTAAAGATAACACCCAGATTGGATGCTGATTCAACAAAGTCAATTTTATTCCCCCTGATAATAATATCCGGCACAACTAATGCTCTCTTAGTCCTGGAGAGCAATAAACATTTAGATTTAGAGGGATTTATACAAAGTCCATTGGCCCTAGCCCAGCTATCAATTTTTCGTAAATCACAGCTGATCGTGTCTATACATAGTTGGATATCCTCTATACGCGTGCTTCTATAGAGCTGAACGTCATCAGCGTACATATGTACGCTACAATTATCCAACACATCAGGCAGGTCGTTAATGTATATACAGAACAAGAGAGGCCCTAGTATTGATCCCTGAGGAATACCTCTTCAAACGCTTAGCGAATTCGAGATCTTGCCGTTTAGATAAACTCGTTGTGATCTGTTCACAAGATAAGAACGTATGAGATTACAAGCTGAGTTAGAAAAATGAAAGAGGGTCTGTAGCTTCTTCAATAATATTTTGTGGTCAACCGTATCAAAAGCCTTGGTGTGATCCAAAAGAACTAAAAACGCTATGTAATTTTCATCTAGTTCCAACCTAAGATCATCAACTACATTGACTAAAGCAGTAGTGCAGCTCCTAGCTTTCATAAATCCCGACTGCTTATCAGATATGAAGTTATTACTCACGAGATAACTATTTATTTGTTTAGCTATGAGATTTTCCATTACTTTAGACAGGAATAGAAGAATGGCAATTAGCCTGAATTCGTTGTTGGATTTAGGAATGGGAATGGTTTTCGACTGTTTCCATTCATCAGGAAAGGACGACATAGTTAAAACTGTATTGAATAAATGAGTCAAATACGGCAAAAGTATAGGTGACAAAGCTTTCAAAAACAGAGGATCTAAGTCATCAGAACCAACCGCATTCGAATTTACCGAAGATAAGCATTCCAAAACTTCGAACTGATTAACACAACGAAAACTAAAGGGATTTTCAAGCGGAACAAATCAAAGGTCATTATATATGTCACTATCAGGGGTCGGAACACTGATATTAACAAATTTATCATTGAGAGCGTTTACATCGACATCAGCAGAAGTATTGTGACACTTTTGTCCAACACCAATATCACGGATTACCTTCCATTTAGCCTTGTTATCCAATGCGGAAGCGAACTTCCCGACGTAAAACAATGTTTTCGCAATCTTAATACGTTTGGTAACCTCACTACGAGCTGACCTATGGATGGCTATTAATGAAACAGAAGACTTGGAAAGGCATTTTCTCACTTTTTCGATTGAATTATTTAAAGGTGTTGTAGCTAAATTTGTTGTCATTGTTGTTTATGGCCGATAATATCTGCTTCTCCACTTACTTGATGTCATGTGAAAACATTTTTCGTATAATTTCTGACACTTGATGAAATGTTTGTTGCTAGTTTTCGGTTTTTTTCTCAGTTGTTTTATGCAAATGAGTAAAGCAGCGGTATACGTGTGGTCTAAACAATCAAAAGACAAGACAAGTTAAAAAAGAAGACACTTATGAGAAAACGGTTGACCAAAACTAATTTCACAGTATTTAAAATAATTATGAAATGAAGCAATAAAATTTCATTATTTACGATACATAATAATGTAATTTGATATTTTAAATATTTTTTTATACCATTTAGTGATACAGTGGGAATTTTGGAAATTGGATTCGTTGAAATCATTCACTGGGAATTGGTCAACCAGCAAAATTATTCAGACAAAATTTTGTTGAACCTTAAAATCAATGGAGCAATGCGGTTCAACTCTTCATAATCAGATTCATTGACTTACATATTTGTGTAATTACAGATCATCATAGGGACATACTCTATATTACCTAAGAGTAATACTGCAAATTCTGCCGCTTTTCATAGTAAGAGAGTCTTTCGTTCGTTTCAGAAACAAAGAGAACAAGTCTCAAAATACCGTCTTTATCATTTTAAAATACGGTCTTCCAACAGGTACTTTCTGGTTTCTAATCGGATCTTTCATTAAGCACTTACTATCCCCTATATGTTACATATCATTGAAATTTTTATCCACTTGTAGGCCCTATTGATGCCATTAATTGCGAAATATGTACACATACATACATAATTGGTCATTACAACCCTTCAGACAGGATTACGATCTAGTTTCACACACCACTTATGTCGTGTTTGTTAGTTTTATTCATAGGTGGCGGGGCCTAAATTTAAAGTCGACGCCGAACAACATATTTTTGAGAAACTTTTCATGTCAATTTTATTTCGGAATTTTAGCCAGCAAGAACGTATTGTTTTTGACCTATTCCCATACATTTAAAAAAACTCCACAAGAAAAAATCGAATATGATTAAATCCCAGTGCCCAGTTCACATCTGTGACCCCAAATCACTCCTACAGAATATCAAATATCGTGCACGTAACGCTGTCCAGCTCAAAATACATGTCGATGGTGTCTAGATCATCCACTTCAGGCCAAAAGAAGTCGGTAATCATTGACAGTATAGTCCTGACCAAGATCGTTCTCAAAGAAAAATGTACCGTTGATATTGCCAGCCATAAACCACAAACAGCGAATTTTCCTTGATGCACTGCACGTTTATGTATCAAATGTTGTTTGGTATCTTCTAAAATTCTACAATTTTGTTTGTGAACATCCCAGAAGAGTCAACGGTTAATGCTATAGGTCGATAACTACCAACTGCATGTGGCTTGAATTGGATTATCTCGGCGTTACATGTCACATAATTCATGCCGCATTGGATATTTCGCATGAGCCGTCTGAAGGCGAGATCATCTTAAAGTCCCTTTAGTCTTATAGGCAGTGAGTTGGCTTATTAGACGTGAGTCCTCGGTTCAAACCCCTGCCCAGAAATATTCAAAGAAGCAAAATGTAAAAAAAATATTTCTTCGGCAACTTCCTCTCAGTAGACTTCTAGCTAAAACTCTAAGACGATAGCTCCGTCAAGCTTACAATGGTTAGAGAGCCAAATAACCTATATTTGCACCTCGCAAGAGATGGGCATTGACAGAGAAAGTGGATAACAGTCTCCTCTTCCGCAGCGAATCTGCACCCACGGCAGAAGTTGTTAAATGGGAGCCGCATTTTTTCCTCGTGTCTACCCGAAACACATTGATCTGTAAGCATGGCCACTGTGATCGAGATGATATTACGACCAAGTCCAAGTAACTGGTTGGTACGATTTCTATCCATTGAGGGCCAAGTAAGCCTGGCGGTGGAGCAGGACTCCTCATTGATCCAGGATAGGTTGGTGTCTCGGAAAAATTTCCGCGCGTTGGCCAGTTTGAACGAGGTAAGTGGCATTCCTAAGTTGATTGAAGAGGATTCCGGAAGTAGTGCGCCAGCTCTGGCTAGCTCGCCGGTTCTGCAGTATCTACACTATTGCGGTGCAAAAATACGGGGTCATCAGAAACTTTTTCTTATTTTTTATGGTTTGTGAAAATCATTAATTTTTTTGGTGTACTAAGACTTTTGCTGTCCACTGTATATATTGTTCGGTTTTATTTCGCACACGTATAGGGAAATGAGAATATTTTTATTCCCTCCCTTTGGCATTACTGCACAGTTCATCTGTTATTGATTAAAGAATTTTATTTGTAATCCTAAAATGGAGATAGAAACACTTTTTACTACATTTTATTTTTAATGCCTGTACGATTGTCGTGTGTACTTTAACAATTTGTTTGTTAAACCGCACTCTGTTGGGTCATTAAATTTCATTTGAAACCGGTGCTCTCCTTTTTAATTGTTTTTCAATTTGAAATGTTTCTCTGCAAAATAACCAAATAAGCGTTCTTTTTCAACTACCCCGTGGGACTTTATGGCGATGTTAGTGAAATTAATTTCAAATAACGACCGAAAGTAATTGAGCTTAGCAACGTCACAGCCGCAAGATAGGGAGAGAACAGGATATTTGACAAGCACAGTAAAACTACAGCACGAGTGTGCATGTTGCGAATGTTCTACTCACTAATGTTCAATTTAATGTTTAACGATTCGAGGTTTAGTTTTTCCGTATTTTCTTAATACACATACACATTGTGGTGTCTGTTGGAAAATAAACAAAAAAATGTTGAATTAATTTAGTTTTTCATTGTGTAATAAAACTTTTACGATAGGAATCAAAAGTTATTTTTAAATAAAGGGCTATCCATTTCGTGGTTTCAAAACTATGGGACTAAAATTCGACATCTGTCAAACTAAGTTTTGAAACCAATTTTTTTTTTTTAGTTGAAAGACTGACATGATGGATGAAAATGGATCGCTTAACTATCACACATCATCAAATTATCAAAACCTCCTACAAAAATGGTGATTCTGCCACAGCCACGTATCGTGCTTTAAGAGGAGGTTATGGTTTACATAATCGTCCAACTACGCAATTGGCAAAATTGTGAAGAAATTTGAAGAGACTGGAGTGGTTACTAATATTGAAAGGCCTGTGCATCATCGTTTCGCTCGTTCCGCTGAAAATATCGCTATTGTAAGTGAAAGTGTTGCAGAAGACCCGAATGTGTCGATTCCTCGTCGTTCTCAGGAATTAGGACTGTCTTACGGCACATTATGGCGTATTTTGCATTTCGATCTACATCTACAGCTCACGCAACAACTGAAGCCAGCTGACCACTCACAACGTCGTAGATACGTGGAATGGGTGCTTGAACAACAGGCGGTGGACAGCAATTTTTCGAACAAAATTTTCTTCAGCGATGAAGCACATTTTACACTCGGTGGGTATGTTAATAAACAAAATTGTCGTATTTGGGGTTCTGAGAATCCTCAAGTAAATGAAGAGAGGCCATTACATCCAGAAAAAGTCACTGTTTGGTGCGCTCTTTGGTCCGAAGGTTTGATTGGATATTACTTCATTGAAAACGACGATGGAACGACTGTCACCGTTAATTCGGAGCGTTATGGTCATATGATAACCGACTTTTTTTGTCTGCTATTGAAGAATTCGACTTGGAGAATATGTGGTTTCAACAAGACGGTGCCACATACCACACAACTCGAGCGAATATGTCTTTATTGCAAGAGACATTTCCTGGCCGCGTAATTTCTCGTCGTGGCGATATCAACTGGCCACCAAGATCGTGCGATTTGACACCATTAGAATTTTTTTGTGGGGCTACACGAAAGACCGTGTTTATGCAGATAAACCTTCAACTCTTGAGCACTTAGAAACCAACATTCGTCAAGTTATGGCTGAGATACTATTGTTGTAAAGTGTGGGTGATTTAAAAGTTTAAATTTAAAAATGCAATGAAACAGGTCGAAACTTTGCCAAATTAATTTTTCTGGTGTAAAGTACAATTGTTTTGGTTAGAAATATTATTTCGTTCATATGGTTGCCGCGGCTGGCCTCAGATTACCTCATTCAATCGGACCAATTTTCGTACACTTTTTCGTGTGTATGGGGTCGCATCTTGGCTATGGTATCACGAATATTGGCCTTCAAATGCTCAATTGTCTCTGGTTTGTTGTCATAAGACTTTTCTTTAGCCTTGGACGGCTATCAAACGCAATAAAACGATTGTGGCATGAGATGTGTGACAATTTTCAACATCCTGTTGAAAGCGAAAATCGTTCTCATCAATATCATGAAGAGCGGGTACAAAAAAATCGGTTATCATGGTGCGGTAGGTGTCTCGATCAACCTAATGGTTGCGGCGTCTTCATTTTCAAAGAAAATTGGGCCAATGATGCCTCTGCTCCAAAGGCCACACCAAACCTTCAGAGCCCCAAATACGGCAATTTTGCTTACTAACGTACCCACCAAATTGAAAATGAGCTTCAACCCAAAAGATGATTTTTTTTTTTTGGCAAAATCGTCACCATCGTGCAGATTCTCGTTGGCCCATCTATTCCAATAAACCCCACCGTTGCTCAAGCGTACATGGTATCATTACGTTAAGTGGAGAAAATATACTGAATTCTGTGACATTATAGAATGCAATAAGTATTGCCAGATTCGAAAGAAACCGATGGTTCAAATTTAAACCAATAGATGGCTCACACTATAATATAAAGTGCCCGCGCCCTAATGAAAAATTAAGTGTTGTTTTTAATTTTTCTTCAAGAAATTTTATTTATTATTTGATTGATTTAAATATAAAATTATATTTCCTGTTTTGAAACACCCATTATTTTCTGTGTTGAAAAGTTGCCATTAAAAATGATGCAGTATGTGCTCTGTAATGCTAGAACTTGGAGAATAAATATTAATTCACACATTCAAATTGAACTCTAAAATGGAACAAAATCCCAAACAACTTGAGGTGCATTGCCAACTATTTCAAGTTGTAAATCGTAATGAAAATAATTTAAATGAAATAGATTTACGTGACAACTTACAAAGCTTTAACGACTTAACCGATAAATTCAAATAAATGCGCTATGAATACATGGGGATGTTAAATAAAATGTTATTTGTATAGTCAATGAAGAAAGTCTACTTACACCGTTGTATGTAGAGTTTTTTCCCGCTAATTTGATGTTTTCCCAATAATTTCTACGTTATATTTTTTCAAATTCGCTTTTCCTTCAAATATTCTTAATTGTAAATGCCTCTTAAAATGCTATAACATACATAATTGGTCATTACAACCCTTCAGTCAGGATTACGACCTAGTTTCTCACACCACTTCCGTTGTGTGTGTTAATTTTATACATGAGTGGCGGGACCTACAGTTTAAAGCCGACTCCGAACGACAGATTTTTTGAAAAACTTTTCATGGCAATTATATTTACTCTCAGAATTTTTGCCAAAAATCTGCTGAGATGAAGTGGCCGAAGAAATACTTTTTGTATTTTGTTGTTATGTCTGGCCTGGGGTATGAACTCTGGCAACACACTACGTATTAGACCACGACTTCTCTTTAACATCGCTATAACATCGCTATACTATAATATATTTTTCAATTTGAAAACATTGAAATTTGTAGACTTTTTCCTTTGACTGTATTTAGTTTGATCCTATGTCAAGCCTTATGAATATTAAATCGGAACTAGTGGTGAACAACGTGCTCACTTACTTATCACTACAATTTTCTAGTCATTATTAGAACCTAGCTTCTCACACCACCCATGTTGTATGTGTTATTCTTATCCATGAGTGGCGCGACCTACTGCTAAACGTCGACTCCGAACGACAGATTTTTCACAAGCTTTTCACGGCAGTTTCATTTACTCACTGAGTATTTACCTGACAGAAATTCGCCGCAAGACATATTTTTCTTTGGACTACCTAGAAGACTACGGTGGATGGTATACATCGAATCTTTAAAAACACTCGCTTATCGATAGGTCGAAACAATTCGGTGTCCAGTGCTGTTGGAGTTAAAAATGTCCTGAGGACCACGGCATGGAGAGTATGATTAGAATAAAAAGAAGTCTAACGCGAGATTTGTCAGAAAGCGTCATGCGCAGATGAAACAAATGACTGAACGTTTCCTCACTAGCTGTCCTCTAGATAGAACCAGTCAGCTATATTAGAAATGCTTAGTAAGGAGAGTGAGTAGTAAAAGTGAAAGAAACAATTTGTTAGTAAGGAGAGAGAGTAGTAAAAGTGAAAGAAACAATTTGTTTTTCGCATACTCTTTTAAGAAAGGGACTGGTTTCTGATATACAGATAAGGCAAGGATGTACACTGAAACAGAAGCTGACTTATTAGATCCTAAAGTGCAGTATTTAGCGCTGATGAGATAATTCACGAATTCCTTCCAAGTGTTTTTTTCAAAGTCATATTGTACAGTAAGTAGAGCAGACAGGCAAAATTTATTTGTGGACATTTAACGGTGATGAGGTCAGAATTTTTTTTATGGAGCTGGAAGAGGGATTTGAAAGAGTCAAACAGATTTTTTGTATTCTAAACTTTTGTTGGGTAATTATTATTTGTAAAAATTTGAATCCGAGTATCCTCAACTAGCTTGAGGATACCATCCAGTCATCTGATCAGACATTGAAAACTCAAGGAACATTTGTTTTGGAATATAAATCAATTCAAGTTATATATGTCAACCACATGACGAGGAAAACGAATCGCCAGAACACATGCAACGGTAAAATAAGGCAAAGAAGTAAACACCCAGGGGTTTCTTAAGTACTAAGCATGGTGTCTTATTTACTGCTTCCAAACAACATCCTAAATTTTGTCAGGATTAGAAGACACATTTCAGTGAATTGTTCTAAGAAGCAACAATTATATTCTATTGTTTCATTTTTATGTTACAAAAATCAGTTAATGCATACATAATTTTTCATTACAATCCTTCAGTCAGGGTTACGACCTAGCTTCTCACATCACTTATGTGGTGTCTGTTAATTTTATACATGAGTGGCTTAGTAATATAACACGTATATACCTTGTTATACAGTGACTTAAGGATGTAAATATTAACTGAAGCAGCAACGCCACCTTTGCCTAGAAATTCTAAGCTCTGTATTTGCCATGAATAGTTTATGAATAACTTACATAATTTTCGACGTTCGTTTCCCCAAAGGGAAAGGACAGATTTTTGAGAAACTTTTTCACGGCAATTTTATTTTATCATCAGAGTTTTTGCCCGTTATCTGCTGAGAGACAGTCGCCGAAGAAATGTTTTTCTTTTATTTCGTTTTATTGGAGATGCCTGAACTGAGGTTTGAACTGTGGCCTTACGTCTAATAAGCCAACACTCTACCTACTGGTCTACGGTGGCTACTAATTTATTGCGATGTATGGAATCGGAGTAGAATACATAACATTACAACCCTACAGTCAGGATTACGGCCTAGCTTCTCACACCACTCATGTTGCATGTGTTAATTTAATACATGAAGGACGGGACCTACACTTTAAAGTCGATTCTGAAAGACAGATTTTTGAGAAACATAGAGTTTTTGCCAGAAATCTGCTGAAAGGATGTAGCCGAAGAAATATTTTTTTTTTATATTTTTGTTTTGATGTCTGACCTGCGGTTTGAACCTTACGTCTTACGTCTAATAAGCCAACACACTACTTACTATACTACGGCGATAGCAGAATACTATCAGAAACACTATCACTAAAGCAAAGAGTTTTCGTTTTTTAAACTATGTAGCCATTTAATAAGAATATCATTGAATGTTATTGTGGGAACTTTGCGACTCACACTCTATTTGCTTTAAAATGATAGCCCATGCCTACTCATGCATGTACTCCACTGCTTAAAATTTAAGATTCCAATTTCGCAATTCTTACTGTTCGTTTTTTTAAGTTTTTTTTTCGTTGTATTAAAGCTACCCACCCTCATGTGTGTATTTTAGAGTGCCAAAAAATTTTGAAAATCTTTCGGTGCCGCATCTAGTATGCAGTAGTACTTGTTGTAGTCATGGAGTGCCATTTTCAGTTGCTATTATTTTGTTTTTATTCTTTTAGTTGACTAAATTGAGATTTTTCTATTATATTTGTCGTATTAAAGCCACAATTTATTAACATTTTTCTATTGTTCCTATTGCAGTTTTCCTTTTCTTTTGGAATGCAATATAAGTGTTAGTTTGGGTATGTCCAGTGTTGTCAAAACATTATTGAGAAAAAAATGCTAGATTTTTCTAAAAAAAATGCTAAAAAGTGCTAAAAATATTAAAAAAGTGCCAAAAAAAAACGTGCTAACAAAAATTAATAGAAAAAAATTGATTTATAGTTAATTATGAGATCTGTATTTCTTAAAAATTCATTTTTATACTTAAATATGAATAAAGAAATTGAAATTAATTTAAAAAAAATCACAAATAACATGTTCAATTCATTTTTAAAAACAATAAATCGAAAGTAAATTCTTAAAAAGCAAAACGTCTTCAAATTACTGTTTAAACATGAACTTTTAAATTCATAATTTTTCACATAAGTTTTAAGATGACTAATTTGATGAATTTAATAAGTTCAGTCATCATCATCGCCATTTTCATCATTATTATCATAACTTTCACCAGATCCAATTAATTTCAAATAACTCGTTGGGACTTCATACTGGTAACAGCACTTTCCGCTTCGTTTTAATCCGTATCTAAAATGTTATTATATAATAAAATTAAGAAATAAAAATTTAACATTAAAGTTATACCTAATTGCTAAAACAGAATTTACTGTCTGTAGATGTAATCGGTTTCTTATATTTGTCTTTATTATGTTCATTTGACTGAACATACGTTCTACGTATGCATTAGACCATGGAAGACTGAGAAGTTTTTAAAATAAAATTGGCAATCTCCTCGAATCTCTTGTTTCCTCCGGCATCTCTATATGCTTTTACCTCTGACCAGAATGATACTGTGTTGTTTTTATTAATCCATTTTATATATTGAATGTTGGAATATTAATCTATTATTTTTCCAATTTCTTAGTCGGTTATACAAAATAATTTTAAAATTGGTAAAATATCACGTTTTTGGGAATTTAAAACGTTTTGTACCGAAAAAAATTTAAAAATGCTAAAAAAGTGCTAGGTGCTAGATTACATTTTTTTTGGTGCTAAACGAGTTTAAAAAGTGCTAAATCTAGCACGCTATGAACTATGAACTATGAACTTGAATATTTCCTAAATGAAGAACAAATTGACATACTTCTTATATCAGAAAGTCATTTAACAAAACAATCATATGCCAACATCAAAGGCTATAAATTTTATAACGCAATCCATCCTGCGGAACGGGCAAGAGGTGGATCCTCTGTGATAATAAAAGAAAACATACAACATTGTGAAGAATCGAAAATTGAAACTGACATGTTTCAATTGGCTTGTATTTCAGTTAATTTAAAACACCACAATTCATTTAAAATATGTGCAATCTATATTCCGCCAAAACATAATATCAAGTATCACCAATACTTAAATATGCTTCAATCCCTAGGAACCCATTTTATAGTTGGAGGCGATTACAATGCCAAAAATAAAATTTGGGGATCCAGGCTCACATCACCCAAAGGTAGTGAATTATACAACGCATGCTGCAAGTTTAAATGCGAAATTTTCTCAGGAAATGAACCCACATACTGGCCTTCAAATCCAAACTCAATCCCAGATCTGATCGATTTCTATATTGCTAAAGGTATTTCTAAAAATTATGTATGTGTACAAAATTATTGTGGTCTTTCATCTGACCATTCACCCGTCATTATGACACTTAGTGATAATATCATACAAAAACCTGCTTCACCAGCTTTAATAAATAATAAAACAAACTGGAGTTTATTTACTACCTTGTTAAATGAAAAAATTAATTTGCAAACGCCTCTTAAGACCAAATACGATATTGAAGATGAGCTAGATAACTTAATTGATTCTATTCAATCATCGGCTTGGGAAAGCTCTCCGGAAATACAAAAATCTACATACACCTCTACATATCCCAAAGAAATACGGGACCTCGTAAATAAGAAGCGTAAGGCGAGAAAAAAGTGGCAACTTGAACGCACTTCAGAAAATAAAACAATTTTTAATAAATTATGTACAGATCTTAAACACTTAATAAATGAGTCAAAAAATAATACCATGTCTAGATACCTGAAAAACCTATCTGCAAACAAAGATACAAATTATAGTTTGTGGAAAGCCACAAACCAATTTAATCAAGTATCACCGCATATACCACCAATTCGTAAGCCAAATGGCAACTGGTCTAAGGATGCCAAGGATAAATCTGAATTGTTCGCTAATCACTTTCAAGAAATTTTTAAACCTTTGCCAAGACAGACAGCTGATGAAAATGTTATGAAGAGTTTTAAAATAGATAATAAAAGTATAAAGCTAACTACCATAGAGGAGTTAAAAAACATTATACATAAAGACCTAAGCCCAAAAAAAGCACCAGGTTATGATTTAATAACCGGTAAAATTATGAAGAAACTACCTGAAAAAGCCTTAAAAAAGTTATTATACATTATAAATGCATGTTTTCGCATTCAATATGTTCCATTGCAATGGAAAGTTGCAGAGGTTATCGTTATTCAAAAACCGGGTAAACCACCAAATGAAATTGCATCATATAGACCCATTTCATTACTTCCTGTAATGTCAAAGGTATTTGAAAAAATTTTTGTTAAAAGACTACAGTCCATAATAGAACAACGTAATTTGATCCCCAAACATCAGTTTGGATTCAGAGAGCGTCACTCCACAGTTGAGCAAGTCCATCGTATTATAGATGTTGCTGAAAAGTCATTAGAAAATAAACAAGTTTGTTCAGCCGTATTTCTTGATGTCGGTCAAGCATTTGATCGAGTTTGGCATCAAGGACTTCTATACAAATTGCACAAAGATCTACCAAAAGAGTTCTACAAAATTTTAAAGTCATATCTCACTGATCGCCATTTTCGAGTAAAATTGGAAAATGAATATTCAAATCTAAAAAAGATAGAAGCCGGCGTACCGCAAGGTAGTGTCCTTGGACCTATATTATACTTACTGTTCACAAGAGACCTTCCCATAACCCCATCTGTAACAATAGCGACGTTTGCAGATGACACAGCAATTCTAGCAACAGGCAAACACGAAAAAGAATCCACTAACAATGTACAAAACGCACTTTCAGATATCATAGTTTGGATCAGGAAATGGAGGATGAAACTCAATGAAAGTAAATCTATTCATGTGAACTTCACTAACAAAAAAATAAAATACCTACCGTTATACATAAACAATATGAAAATCCCACATGCTAATACTGCCAAATACCTGGGCATGACCCTTGACACAAAAATAAAGTGGAAAGAACACATTAAAAAAAAACTCAGGAAATGAAATTAAAATTCAGACAATTATACTGGTTACTTGGAAGTAATTCTGAAGTATGTCTAAGTAACAAACTACTGGTGTACAACCAAATAATTAAGCCAATATGGACGTACGGAATACAGCTCTGGGGTTGTTCAAAGAAAACCAATCTACAAATGATTCAAAAAACACAAAACAAAATTTTACGTACTATCGTCAATGCTCCATGGTTCATACGTAACGATGATCTACATAGAGATTTAAAGATAAACACCGTAGTTGAGGAAACAAAACATCATGCACAAAAGCACGCAACAAAACTTCAGCTTCATACTAATGAAGATCTTAATGAAATATTTTTTTTTCACAACCCCTATAGAAGACTGCATAGGACTCTTCCAATGGACTTAGCTGTCAACTAGAAAAATATTCGTATATATATAGTTTATCATTCTTGAGAATAATTAATGAATTATTACTCATCACACTATTTGCCTCATATTGTAATATTACTAAATGAATTTTATTCAGTTGTAATTATATAATAATAAAAAAAAAAAAAAAAAAATCTAGCACCAAAAGTGCTAAATTGGCAACACTGGCTATGTCTGACCACAGATTTCATTTAATTTTATTGTTCGTTTTGTGGATTTAATGGAATAAAGTGAGTAAAAATGTTATTTTTAGGATTTATTTAAATACTCGATTGTTTTTGTTTAATTTACTAGAAATATTATTTTTGTTTTAAAAGAAATTGAAAAAATACAGCCAAGGGGAGACAAATGGCTGTAATTTTAAATGCAGAGAATCTTCGAAAGGAATGAATGAATCTTAAATGTTAAACAATTGGGAATACAAGCAAGCTGGATTTAATTTAAGCAAAAAATTTGGTAATTTTTGCAACTTTATATGGGATTTGTTTGGATTATTATTATTATATTAGTTCAGTTCCTTTATACTTATTCGCAAAATCCATAACAGAGATCAGCAATGAATCGTTTTTTTGCTACACATAAGGGCTCATGGAATTTTGAATATAAGTGAGTCAACAATATTGAAATGTAACTACTCTGATTCATTCGTACTCACTACAAATTGGTTTATAAGTACAGCTTGCAATGAGTATGCGTACAACGCTGACATCAAACTCATACCATTCGAAATAAGTTTGATTCATAAGCCTACTCATTTAGATTCATAACTTTAGAAAAATACTTATAATACTTATAAACTCGTACGCGAATCATACTTATTTTGTGATTCTTGTAAATTTTGAGTTATGGAGAGTCGAAATTAACAATATCATGCGTATTGTAAAGTATGAATACGATGAGTACTTCTAACTTTGAGTATGATATTAAAATATGTATGAATGCGTTTAAGTATCTGAAATTATGAGTATGATTCGATTTTACTCATCTTTCTGAATACTCATTGTTGATCTTTGATCCATACCGTACTCACAATTTTAAACTGCACGTGTGTACAATGAACAGCAAAATTCCAGGTATCCCAATATTGTGTAGCAATTTCACGAGTCTTAAACAATATGCTATAAACAAAATAAATGCAATGCCGGAAACGCAGCAATTTTGCAATTGTAGCATAAGACATACTGCATTCGCATTAGTTCTATGAAAAGCAGCAGCTAAAAACTGAACAGTTCAAAAATTTTTTACCACTAAAATATTTTTGTGCCTTATACTTCATACAGCGCGTTTTTAACACCTCTATTTTATGCGCGATACTAACCACTACACTATAGAGGAAGTCGCCGTGGTCTAGTAAGTAGTGTGTTGGTTTATTAGACGTGAGGCCGCGATTCAAATCCCAGGTCAGACATCTCCAGCTAAACGAAATATGAAAAAACATTTCTTCGACGACTTTGTCTCAGCAGTTTTCTGGCAAAAACACTGAGAATAAATAAAATTGCCATGAAAAGATTCTCAAAAATCTGTTGTTTAGAATCGACTTTAAACTGTAGGTCCCACCACTCACGTATAAAATTAACCCACGCAACATAAGTGGTATAAGAAACTAGGTCGTAGTCCTGGCTAAAGGGTAGTAATGACCAATTATGTATGTATTTTATTCATATTGTATAGACAGCATTAATCCTCGCATTGCCATCACAAACGCTCTCACTCTAAGCATTAGTTCTCTCATCGTTGAGAACAAAAATAGAAGTTATCCTACAAGAAAAACAGGCTTGTTGCCGTGTTGCTTTAAAATAATCACTCCTATATACATACACCCATGTATTCTATTTTTGAAAGATTGCTGCGTTGCGTTTACTGTGTTTATAGTAATAAAATGTACAAATATTACATATTTTTTGTTTATTTATTTTTATTTTACTAGAAAACAAAAAATTTTTAAAATTTTTTAAAAACTAAAAGAGAAATATGGAGGAACATCTGGTGGCTCCAATTTTTTGCACCGCAAGGGTATAGATACCCCCAAGATGAACGCAGACTAAATTTTAAATCGAAAGGCCCAATATATTAAAACGCTATGCCCAGTATTTAGTAGAATATCCCTTAAGGTCAAGTACACTATTTAACCCATTTGACATTGAATGTACCAGTTTTGTTTAGCGTTTCCTGCTGATATTTGCCACCATTCACTCATGAACACGTTTTTCAGTTGAATTTCGTTTGAGGTTTAGCGACTACATAAACGTTCTACCAAAAGATTTCCTAAATATTTTCTTGGAGTCATATCGGGACTTAGTGCTAGAGTATTAAGCCTATGGGAACTTTGATAAACAAATCACATTTTCAGATAAGCAGCAGTATTATTAGGTTTATTGACTTCTTAGAAGTAATAACCATTACGAATTCTTAATGCTTCGGAACTTTAAGTGAATTTGTAGTTAGTGTGTTTGCTTATTAGACGAAAAGCCAGGGTTCGAGCCCCAGGCCAGACATCAAAATAAAATACAAAAAAAGGTATTTCTTCGGCGAATTCCTCTCAGCAGATTTCTGGCAAAAAACTCTGAGAGTATATAAAATTGCCATGAAAAGTTTCTCAAAAATCTGTCGTTCGGAGTCGACTTTAAACTGTTGGTCCCACCACTCATGTACATATAAAACTAACACACACAAAATAAGTGGTGTGGAAAACTAGGTCGTAATCCGGAGCAGAGGCGCCGGGAAGGATGTTAATGGCCAGTTAAGTAAGTAAGTAATCCACACTTCGCGGCGACATACATTCCCACTACACTTTGTATCCACCGTATATATAAAACTATGCACATGTTAACCTTTTTATATTAATTCGATTTTTGATCTGACAATTTCCTCCGTATCCTCCTTTTTTTGACATGTGTGATCATGTCATGTCACCAAAAGCAATATCCGCATAAATGACCATCTCATTCAATATCATTGAAAATCTTGTCATATTATTTTGTAGTCTTTTTGATATGACATTAATTTCGTTATATTGATTTTAAAAAGAAGTAGAAGCAAAAATTAGGGTTGTAATACCAATTAAATTAAAAAAGAAGCAAAAATTAAAGTATGGAAAGGTATGTAAGTATCCAATTAACATTTTTTATTATATTTTTATTTTTTTCTCTCACTTTCTTAACACAATGTATCAATTGTTCGTTCTGATAATGACATAATGAAAAATTTTGATTTTTTTTTCGCTTGGAGCACATTTCTCTAATTTCTTATTCACAGACGATGCCGTCAGTGATACTACTGTTGTTAAGTTCTTTACTAGTGAAAAAACAACCGGCAAACATAATGAAATGCACCCATTCACTGTGCAATTGTGTTACAATTAAAAAAAGCAGCATTGTATTTGGTGTTTACTTAGGATATCACAACAATACCTAATAAATATCACCGTGATATTTTTTTAAAATCACCACACAGGCGAAAAGGATAGTAAGTTGATTATGGTTTGAATTTACATTGGGCATTTTAGCCTTAAGGTGCATGAGTTGTGACACGTAAACCGTCCTGTTAAAACGAAATTTCATTGGTTTCCAGATCATCCAATTAAGGCCTAAAGATGTTGATAATTGTCGACCTGGTTAACGTCACTCACAAATATATATGAATCAATGACGCCGCCCGCTTAAAATCTACAACAAAATTTTGTTTGCTCACGTACTCACGGCATCCGGAAATGCTTCATCGCTAAAGAAGATTTTTTGATAAAAATTAAGAATAGTTTCACATTGCTACAGAGCAATTTCAGCGAAAACACGTCGTTGTCTATTGTCGTTTAACTTCAGATCACGCGTCAGTTGAATTTTGGATATGTGTAGACCCGAATCACGAAGCATTTACACGAAGTTATAGTCTACGTAAGGTAGAGTTTTCTAGCAAGACACGATGGGGACTACCTTCAATTATCCTGCACTCCCTCATGGAAAGCGACGATGTTTTCGGGAGATCTAGTGTCTAGTCGACCTAAGGAGGTTGGTTAACCGTTCACTGAAGCAGTGGAGTTGAATTTATCCACCATATAACGAATAGTCCTATCGGCAGGACGAACAGAACATCCAAATTGAGAGAACAGTTTTATTTTTAGCACAAGCTGTGAACTCTATTTGCGTCCATAGTGATTTGGCAGGACAGACAGAATAAATAGCAATAACTTAATCGGCAGATGTAGCTGTCAAAATTTGGAAATCCCTGTTGTAAAATATGTAATATTTTGGACTGCCTGAAAACCATTTTACACGTCAGTAGTTATTATTATTAAAAATGAAGTCATTTAATTTCCTGTCAAAACTAATTTTGTTTTTCTGGAAATTAAAATGAAAACTGCCTTTAAAAGGTATTTTGAAATTTCAATTAATTCGGCGTTTTTCCCCTTTTCATATAAAAATTCCATGAAAATTTTCATTTATATGCCTTTGGCCATTTATTTACTTTTTTGAAATTGGTTTTAAAATACGACAGGTCTTTTAGAGTCTTTAAAATTGCCGTTATAAGCTGATTTATACGGTTCTACAAGTAACACACTTATACACGCAAAAAAATTTTAAATTTGAAATTTGCATGTGGCATAGAGTTAATGATGTTGTCCGATATAATTTTATCTGAACGTAAGTCAAATTGTTTGTGTATGCCAATACATGTCGACCTGCAAAGTGATTGCATTGTGTGGTTAACAGCGTTTCATTTTGCAGTGGCCTATTATTGCCATTTTAACAACTTAACTGCGTGTATGAATATAAATCAAATGAATACTACAAATAATTTGAAAAAAAAAATGTGATAAAAAGAAAATTTTCAAGGAGTGATTGCGTATTTGCCTTATCGAAAATATGTTATGACAGTGGGAAACAGTAAAAGTTATTTTCTGTAATTGCAAACCAAAATGCTAATAAAAATTTGACTTTATGTGGACATTATATTATATTTTATAATATTATTTTATTTTTATTTTGATTGATATTTTGATAAATAAACCTGTCACGAAAAGTTCAGTTGCTAACTTGAGACATTTGAGACATTAGCAGTCACTGTTATTTTTATTATCGCCGTAGTATAGTAGATAGGGTGTTGGCTTCTTAGACATGAGGTCAGACATCTCCAACAAAACGAAATAACAAAATATTTCTTCCGCAACTGCCTCTCACAGGCTTTTGCCAGAAACATTAAAAGTTTCTCAAATCAGTAGTTTGGACTCGCCTTAGATTGTAGTTACTTCACTCATGGATAAAAATTAACACCCCAAAATTAATGATGTTCTAAAACGTGTCTAAAGGATAAATAATTCTCTCATTTATAGGCATGTTTGTTGCAGAATAGTAAATAAATGTGAATGAATAAATATAATCTCTATGACAATGTGGAAATTATTTTTATAACCTCTAATAGCACTTTAACTTTCGAAAAAATAAATATTTAAACAAAATACCTTATCGTCCGTTGTAGTTAAAAACAACAAGTCCTGCCAAATCAATTACAGCGCGATTCATTTCCTAGACTAATTAAATAAGGAGAGATTTGGACTTTTTTCGTCGAAGGTAATCACATCCTTATAACTAAAAAATAGTTAATAGTTTGCAATAATCTCTTCACTTATTCTCACATGCAGCGTACGTTAAACAGAAAATGAGAACCATCTATAAGATGCTTAAAGCTCTTGCAATAACATCTTGGGATATGAGCGAACAGGCTTTGCTGACATGATTCAATGCTGTTCCTGTTTGACCACTTTACCTCAGCGATACTCAGAGAAAACAACACATTTTATTGTTGTCATGACAAATCTATCTGGTTTTGCAGTTGAAGTTGATGGTTATCCTGGATTAAAACATAATGTTTTCCGTTTAGGATTTTTAAAATAAATCGATTTTTCATTGTCAGTTTCACTTTGAAACATCACTGATTTTTTATCATGTCTTTGAAGGCAAATTTCACAAGAGGTTTTACGGTGCTCCATTTGTCTGTCATTCAATATATGTGGCACCTATTTTCTAGACTTCTGGATGTTCTGTCATTGTTCCTGACCAAAGTGTTAACATCAATCAACCAACTGCGTTTGCGATAAGGAGTCTTCAAAAATTTCTACCAAGTTTTTCATTTCTCACATCAAAATCGTTATCTCTAAACCGTCAGAGGGACTACTACGAGACTTGTTAAAATCAATACAATTATTTTCTGCTACAAAATTCGCCATCTTTAACACGATGAAAAAAATATGATGACGATTGTTATCTTATTTTATGTATACTGAATACGTTGCTTGATGTTATCGCCCAAAAAAAAAAAAAAAATAAATAAGGCTTGTTCACGATAAATGTTCCCTATCTTAACATTCACTTCATACTGGTACGCTGGGTATTCTTCCCATAAGCATAAGTTTCGATTCCTATTCGGTTTTGTTATTTAATCGTATACAAATTAAAGACTAGCGTCTTAACGAGAAATTTGGTACCAAAAAAAAGTAGTAGATAAGTAGCTGTCCATCATTGAGGCAACTTAACATAAGTCTTCAACTCTAATCTGCTCTGACATTCACCACAATTTATTCTGCATACTAATGCGGCACTGTTCATACAATTCATTGTGATACATTTCTTATCGATTTGAAAACGACAAATAACCTAATAGCACTATTTAATATTTAAAACGTTTAAAATGTTTGCTTATATTCATTACCTTTTACGCTTAATCTGTTTCGTGAATACGCAATTTAAGACACAATTCCATTCAAATTAATTACATTTATTCGCTTTAAATTATTTTCTATAATTGTCGGCTATAAAATAGTCGTTTATACTGCAACTGACCATCAACATCTTACCTTGTGACAGTTTTCCTTGTTATTTGCACAGTGCTTCTCTTCAATATCTCTTTGCATAGCATTTCATTTGCAGAAATTGTAAAATGACCACCAAATAAATTATGCAAATTATGCTCAGTGCGACAAATGTATGTATACATACAGACGACGTCTTTTGCAGGTATATTTTGTTTGCACAAACAGTTATTTTTTGTTTAAATGTTTTTAAATACATTATAAAAGCTTTAAATACATATATGCAAAAACACACGCATAAACACTCATCTTGATAACACGGTGTGACAGTCAAAATACACCCAGCTAATGACATATTGTAGGTTGTGAGTTTTGTTGAGTAGAACTAAAAAATATTTTTTTATATTTCTCGAAGCCTTCAAACTCGATTTATTTGACCAAAACAGTATTTTTGATCTTTTTACACAAAATTATTGATTACCGAAATATTTGTTAACATATTTTCAAAATCCAAAGTTTTTTGAAAAGGGGACAGATGAGCCTTTAAAATATTATACATAAGCATTTAGTTCATACTTACATGTTATGAGTTTTGATCGGGTAAACTAGGAAAATATGCGAATTTTTTTTCTCATTTTTTCAATTATCAATCAATTATTTTTAATTGCAAAATGTAATTAAAAAATATAAAATAAGAGATAACATTCTAAAAGTGCATTATCTTGTGAAGAGATTGATACTTCGTTTGATCAAATCGGACAAAAATTACCGTAGTTATTATTTAAATAGTATAACAGTCGTGTTATATTTTTTATATATGTCATCTTGTGAAATGAACTTTCAGTTCAAAAATTTTCAAAAGTTTTGATGGATCTTAATTGGCTAAAAATGTTTTGCTATTACAACTTGGGTGGATAAGAATTCTTCTTCTTAGGTTTCCAAGCAACAGACAGTGACAGAGAAGATGTTTTGTGGATGAATGAGGCATAAAACTCCCTAAAAAAATTTGGTGTTAACTTGTGTATTCTCGTCAAATGTCAGAAATTCAAATGCCGTAAGTAGTGTATTGACCTATTAGAAGAGAGCCTGTGGTTTAAACAAAACTGAAATAATAATCTTTCAGCAGCCTTCTAACAAAAATCCGGATAGTAACTAAATATAAATTAAAAGTTTTGATTCAGATTTTACAGGACGAAACCTATATATGAGTAACTGATGTGCGGATGCGGATTCCGTCACTGTACCTATATGAATGGACAAGCTAGTGTAGGCATTAGCCTGTAATGTAGGGAAATATTGTTGATAATTTAAGAAGGATTTGATTGGGTGTATGGCAATCGTCTAGATACAATAAGCCGTCATTGGGTTCACGCCTCTTATCGAGGCATTATTCTATTTCTTTTACTATTTTAACTTCTTAGTTCGACCTGCGCGTATTGTTCTTGTTTTAATGACAAGTGCTTGTTCGTAAACTGAACCTAATCTTTTGTGGCAAATATAAAAGAGCTCATATAAGTAAAAATGTTACGAAAATAAATCTAGGTACTGGTGTTTTGCTTTTACATCACTTAACATTAAAATGGTAAACAAGTAAACAAAAATACAACAACAAACACTGCAAGAATAAATGTAAACAAAATACACAAACAACAATAATGAAACAACGATGTTTACATTCATTCATCATTCATCAGACTGTTTACTCTGCCATATAAAAGGCAAGACAAAGCAGGCGAGTAAATTATTTATAATTAGTGAAATTCAGTCTGTCTTGTGTGAAGACGCGCTGCGTTTGAAGAGAGTAATCGTGGTTTGAAGATCTCAGTTACAAAGATCTTTCGAACAATTGTTTAGCGATTTTTACTGTTTATGCAAAGGGTATAAACAGAGAAATAACAAGGAAAAACAATTGTTGTTCTTTACATCAAGTCGTGAACAGTGACATACAGAATTGTGCGAATAGTAGAGAATTTCAATTAAAACTAAACACAAATTTATTTTTATTTTATTTGCAATCTACGAAACATATTTTAAACGTTTTTAAAAGGTAAAAACGTAACAATATGTTACTGCTTACCGAAGAATAGAGCGGAATGCGGTAATAGTCAAGCGGTGGCGTAAGGTAATCCCCTTATAATGCATGATATAATCTAATGTTTTCTAAGTTCGTTCCCTATGTTTTTAATTAATCATCAATCATCAAACTTAGTCATCGAAGGATTGCAATATAAGCCTTCATATTTGGTATCACTTATTTGGTGAAAAGTCCTTTGATGCTATTTTTATTCTATACACTGTGAATAACGCACTGTAGCGTTTGTAACGATATTACAAAATATGTGGGAATACAACAGTTTGGAATTTTCTTTCCATTATTTTTTGGACGGGTATTTATGCATTCTAATGTAATAAATTTCATATAATTTCTCTTTATTTATTTCATTTTCTATAAATGATTGATGAATGTCATGGAAAAACTATCATGTATTTGAAAAATTGTTTCTGTTGTTGTTGTTTTTTGTTATGTTCGTTAGTGTATTGCTAGCAAATAAGCCCGTCCAGTTATTCACACCGTTTAGTCTATCATTTTAGGACTGCAGATTATAGCTTAGACTAGAGCTGGTGGAGTAGCAGAATATTAAATACACAGACTGGTAATCTATCTGAACGGTAATCATAAATCATATTCTAAATCTTGTATTGGAAATAACAGCTTTTTAGAAACAATTACCAATTTTGCTACTATTTTTTTCCAATTTAAGTTATTCAATCTTATTATAGAGAATAATGTACGCTTATTATAAGCATGGCTTTCTCTATGACCCCACAGATGAATTTTTTTGTCGATTATCCATTGGATAAGCAATGAAGTGAATAAGAAAATTATGACGCAGAAGGTTCAAATTGTTTACCATTGAATTTATAATTCCTTAGAGATATGAGAACCATGTTGACTACGTTCTCTATATAAAAATTTAACACCCTACACTTTATTTTACAAACTGTTCATGTATAATGGGACATCAAGGAATGGAAGTTTCAAATATGTACGATGAAAAGAAAACAATTCAAGGATGCAATATAGATTGATTCGATAAATGAAAAGCGTGATATCCAACGGACGAAAATTTTGAAAAACTTCTAATGTTTTCTCCTTCAAGTAATGTAAATAATACAACCCGCGATTACACTAACCCCAATCCAAGACTCCCAAATTGTTTGGAGCTTCCTTTGTACCGCACTACACAGTAAACAGTCTTAGCGCCATTATTACAACTTGCCGTTAACTAAAGGGAGGATTTTAACGGACATATAAATTGTTTTTCATTATTTAGTATAAGACAATAAGGTAGAAGTAAGCGTTAAGCTAAAGGGAGGATCATATTACCCCTAACTTTTAAAGTTAAGTTTATGTTTGAAATTGCCATATTAAAAATAACATATAATATGAGCAAATACAACAAAAAAAAAGAAGCCCGCCATTGCCACTGCGTTTAAAAAGAACTTGTTTAATTGCGCAGTGTTAACGACATGCTCCGGCATTGCCATATTTTCGATAAAGTTAACTTTATTTTATTATTAGGTTGTAATAACGAAAAGAAGTTAAAGGTGACTTTAAAGTTCATTTTAGCCAAAGTTACCTTTAACTAAACCCAACTTTAACGACAAGTTGTGGTAATGGCCCTTAAGCTCCCATTAGGCGCCCTTTTATACCCTGTAGCACAATTAATAATTTTTATTTATTTATTTATTTATTTAAGTCAATGGACAAATTCCTTACTGACTAATAACAACAATAGGTACGAATAAAATTAAATAGAATTACAATTAGTCTCAACAAAAATACAAGCAATTGTTACAATGAAAATATGAAAAGTTATGTATTAAGAAAAACAATAATGTTCCGTTTTACAACGCAAGAATTTAAAGAAAAGTCGATAATGTCTGACAAATTATTAAATTGACGGCAAATTCTAGTTAACGGATCAGCAACAGCATAATTAGTTCTGCAGAATTGAATATAAATAGGATTATAACAGCGGAAGTTACGACAAGGAACATTGAATTTAACAGATCTTAACAAAAATTCACAGCAAATATTACCATTGATCAGATTAATCATGAAGGATATATTTAACATTGTTCGACGACTCTTAAGGGTAGGCAGTTTTATTAATGCCAGTCTGCTAGTGTATGAAGGCATATCCAAGTAATTCCATCCAAGGCCACGCAAACAGAAGACTAAAAATTGTTTCTGCACAGATTCGATGTGATCGCTGTAAACAGTATAGTGAGGATCCCATACAATGGATCCATACTCTAAAATTGGTCTGACAAGTGATACATAGAGCTGTTTCGTAATAATGTTTTAATGACAAACAAGATGTATCCGTCGTAAATCGTTCCACCACCCTAATAAGTTTGTCTTATAGGAAAAATAGTTACTTCTTAAGATCATGTAAGAGTAATAGTGTAGGGAACTTAACTGTCTAATTTCATAGATTTTAGTTGTAGTACTTGCTTGTTATTGTTGGTATGCCCTTAGCATGAGATTATCTTCTTCGTACTGCTGTAAAGTCTATGTGGTCAAGTAAACGCCTTAATGTGTTAACATAACCGCTGTCCATCAGAGTATGCAGAAGAATCCAACGCAATCGATTTCCCATCACTCTCTTATTAAGACAAAGGGCTGAGCTGATGGCAGTGAGGCTCAATGCAGTCAAATACCGGCCCAATCTGGACTATGAGCGTGCTGTTATTCTGGTAAGACATAAGCATTTAAGGGTCGGTTATATGATTCCTTATAACTTTCTGCATAGAACATTCGATTTTAGAATTCCAACTAAGAACTTCCCGACAGAGGACCCGAAGGTTGTCGATGAGAGCCTTAAAACCTACAATGATGGCTTAAAAATTGGGTATGGTATGTAGTCGCCGTAGTCTAGTAGGTAGTGTGAGGCCTCGGTTCAAACCACAGGTCAGGCATCTCCAATTAAACGAAACATTACAAAATATTACTTCGGCGACTTCCTGTCAGCAGATTACTGGCAAAAACTCTGAGAGTAAATAATATTGCCATGAAAAGTTTCTCAAAAATCTGTCGTTCGGAGTCAACTTAAAACTGTAGGTCCCACCAGTTACGTTACAGGGTATTGGTATTCCGGTTTCCGTGGTTAATTTGAAAATTCTCTACTGGTTTTAGGACGTGGCTTAATCTCTTTGGAGACAAGAGGGTACGCGCAAATATTGCTTGACTCTGCTGCGTTCACCATTTTTTCTGTTACAATCCAATAAAAATTAAATATAAAGAAACACATGAATGCTTTATTTGTACCACAAAATATACATACAAATATCATGTTTATGTTCAGATCTTAAGAAGTGAGTGTCTACTCTTTACCACTTCTTCCAAAAAATTCGACATTCTACGCCTAATTAGTTGCAAAAATTATCACATCTGGTGAATCGCATTTTTTCCTTCAAGTTCAGTTGATATCAGAACTAACCATTCCAGACGTCGTAAATCATTCAACCACACATAGATGCTGCAAATGTTGTAGTAAATGAATTTTAAATCGTAAAATGAAATACAAAAAGTTCATTAATCCACCGAATAAAAAAAATGTATTTGAAAATATTCCTTTTCTTTTCCAACATAAAAGGCTTACTTTACATAAGTTTGTCTAACTACTACAACAACATGAGTTACTATTAAGCTCTAAAGTTTGGAACACTTTTTTTTTTTATTATTATTTTGCAACATTTGCTAATGACAAATGAAATAAAAAATGTGGCATGTTTTACAACAAACTTTACTGTCTCTGCTGTCCTGGTAAAACATGCAAAAGCGTACGAGTTTCCTTCTTGTTCTTGTTCTATTTGATTTATTTCCAAGGCGTGTGTTTAAGCATTCTACGTATACTATAGCGTGTACACTCTCAGAAATTCGGTTAGTATGAACACAATATTGGATTCTAATATGAATCGAATTAATTAAATTGCCTTGTGATACTCACTTACATTTAATGAGTGTATCATACAAACAAATCTTAAAAATGGAAAAATATAATCCTGACGTATCATATATCATATTAAAAAGAGAGAGAAAGAACATGCATACGAAGCATAAAAATAACACGAGTATTTAACTCAAAGAAAAAATAAAAAATAATCAAAAGAAGAAAGTTGCAATTTTGATACTTTGCTCTGAAGTGAAACGCATTCCAGTTAGAGCGCTTTGCATTGAACGAAAGGGAAGGGAAAGGGAATTAAGGGAAAGTCAGGTAGAACATCTAATCCACTGTGCCGTGAACGGCGGCACATTATGTGCATAAGCGTTGTCTTGATGGAAAAGTTACGACGGCGGGTCTACCTGCATATTCAAGACGTTTTTTGGCCAGTGCTAGCTTCCAACGAATTGATTGCTGTATCTTGGCGCAATGGATATTCCACTTGGTGGCATATTCTATTTTCTTACGTCTGGAATTGTCCCAATAAATCCAGTAATAATTCGATGTAAAATTTGTTTCGCTTTAAAGCAATCAAACAGGATTTCAGACATACAAAATAATCTATTAGTTCATGTGGTCCCCAATCTCCCGCTGCTATTAAAGCCTTTGAAATGGCTGCTTAAGTGATGTCTAATGATTGTGCAAGCTCTTCTTGCATCTGATCTAAAACTTGACCTAGTAATGTTTAAAATTTATTTATTTATTAGAATACAATCACCAATTATATAGTATAGTTACGTTTTAACCCTTTTAAAAACGTTTAAGATATGAGTTCGTAGACTCCAAATAAAATAAAAATGAGTTTGTGTTTAGTTTTAAATAAATTCCTTATCGTTCGCACAATTCACAACTTGATGTAAACAACAACAATTGCTTTATTTGTTATTCTTCTTTACACTCTTTTGCGTAAACACTATTGCCTTGTTTACACAAGCCTAAGAAACGTAAAATCGTAACGTACGTTTGTGTAGTTATAGAAACGTTCAAAACGGGACATATGTTAACGAAGAATGTAAATAAAAATGAAACAGAACATAAAGCAACACACAAACGAACACAACACAATGCAAATAAATTAGTATACAGACTCTTCATCAGTGTTGCCGTTTTTGGTTCAATGTGTAGATTTTTCCGGATTTGGTTATTATTATTCTTATAAAAATAGCTTTTGTTTTGTTTGTTAAAATTAATTAATTAGTAAGACTATAATTTTATTTTGTTATTTTTTGTTTATTTTTCAATTTGTTTCAATTATAATTTAAATTTAAAAAAAAAATAAAACAAAAAAAATTGCTAACGAGAGAGAACGTTTCGGTAATCGTTTACATTGTTCTCCATATGCTAAAAAGAAAACGTTCGCTACGGTACGTTACGTTACGTGTACAGCATAAGAATTGTTCGGAACATCTTTATAACGGAGATCTTCAAACCACAATTATTCTCTTCACACAGGACTGATGGACTGACTGAGTTTTTATTGACCCGGTTGCCTGCTTTGTCTTGCCCTTTATATGCCCACGTAAACAATATAATGAATAATCTTGAAGTCGAATGTTCGTGGCTTCGCCTTCTCAAGATCTCCATAAATGTAAAAATTGTTGTTCCGTTGTTGTTTGTGTATTTTGTTTACTTTGTTTGTTGTTGCATTTTTGTTTACATCTTATCTCCTGATGTTGTTGGTATATTTTTGTTTACTTGCTTATCATATAAACAAGTTAAATGTTTATGTAGCTTTTGTTTATCATTTTAAAGTTAAACGATGTAACACTATTTCCATTCTCGTAAGAGTATTATAGTTATAATGACCAAACTCACGATTCTTACACTAATTGAGTAGAACATTACCTACTAGTCCAGTAGTGTGCTCAATGTTTCTAATTTATTTTCTTCAATATTTTTTGACTCTCCTGGAAGCTCTCTGCCTTTGATGTCAAAATCATCATTTTTGAAAACCAGAAACTATTGGATACACCGTGTTTTTGATAGAGTACACTCAGCGGATATACCATATAAAAATTTCGGAGAGTAAATAAAATTGCTATGAAAAATGTCTCAAAAATATAACCTTCGGAGTCACTAGTGGTGCCCTGCTCACTGCTCTTACGCTCGCTTTAGAGATAACTTTCTTATACTTTCTGCCGCTTGCCCTCTACTGCAGGGCGTGGCGGCTAACTGGGCGACTGGACAATAACATGAATCGGGCATTGGGCATACGAAGATACTTGGAGAATTTGGGATTGTCGCAAGCAGTGACTACATCACACCGCGATATGACTTCTCAATGAATTTTAGGACATCCCTTCCGAATGGTGCGGCTGGCCTCGCAAGAGACTATGTATAACTATACACCGATGGCTCCAAGCTGGAAGGAGCCGGTAGTTGTGGAATTTATTCGGAATCAATCAGAATATCCCGGTCTATAAGACTACCGAATCACTGCAGCGTCTTTCAAGCGGAAGTGTCGGCAATTCATGTTGCGGTGAAAATTATTGTGGATAAAAATGTCCACAGGCGGAAAATCACCCATCAGGGCATTGGATTCTAATGTAATTAAATCCAGGACGGTATACGACTGCCGCAGATATCTTAACGAGATGACAAGTCGATATAATGTTTGTATCATATGGTTACCAGGACATTCTCGGTAACTGCAGAGTGGATGAACTGTCCAGAAAGGGCACGACCATCGAACTCTCTGATGAATTCTCTACATTGGGGATCCCTTTGAATACCTGCAAGCTTATAATTAACAATGCATACGTGGACCTTGTCAACAGTAGAGGGGCAGCTTCGGACACGGGCAGAACGGTGCGTAAAATTTGGTCAAGGCTGGATAAGAGGCACGTGTCGGCTCTGTTTAAACTCCAAAAAAGAAGGCTCAGCACTGTTATCTGAGTAATTACGGGGGATTGTATTATAGGAACGCATGAGTGACATATTAGTCTTGGACACCTCGCAAATAAGTTCTACAGAGGTTGTGGAGATTAAGAAGATTATAAGAATGCTCTTCACTTAGCCGGAGGAGAAAGAGGCACTGTCATGCATGGCAGTCTAAGTCGCTTCATCAGAAGTTCCGAGTGATTCCTGCTGGACTAGGGAAGAATGTGAAACTGTGTTATCACAATGGCTCTTGTGTGCGGCCTAAATGTGTACGCTCATAACTCCATCGAGGACACAGCCAATTCTACCTACCTATCCTTCGGAGCCGACATTAAACTGCAGAACCCGCCACTCATGCATAAAATTAACACACATGGGTTGTGTTAGAAACTAGACTGCAATCCTGACTAAAAGGTTGTACTGACCAAGACAGTGAAGACTTTATACGCCGAGTGGAAGATAATCATAAAAAATGTGCTCTAAAATGCTCAGTGTTACTTTCACAGATGTTGATCTCAGAGAGACAAATATTTTTTCAAGTGATACTTCAGTTTACAGTGGTCCGTAAATTTACAAAACATTGCACTCTTTTCGCCATTCCAGTAACACCCAATGCAACAATACTAAAGTTCCGTCATGTGTCGACTAAGACTGAATACTCACATACCATAGCCAAAGTGTTCATATTCGCATAAATATCCCAAAAATAGTATCTATAAATGATAGTATCTTTCTTTTAATTACCAGTAATTTCTTTTTTTAATAATATTGCATCTCATATAACGCTTATATTAATATGTTATGTTCAACATTATTATCATATTTTTCTGAATTTATTTAATTTTGAAAACTTTAAACGTTTAAATAGCTTTTGTGTACATAAATATTTATATCAGTATGTAGTATGAACGCATATAAATTATATGATTCATGTTTTTAATTAAAACAAGAAATGACTCAGGGTATCAGTAAAAATATGCAGCGAAAAATAAAAGAAAAATTATTTTATCCGGTGCAGTTCAAATATGATATTCTCACAACCATTTGCAGGCAATTGAAGCCATAAACAAATTTAGTTATTTGTTTTTAATACATAAAAATGTTTATTGACAATCATTATATTTAATTGGAAATTATTTTTATTATTATTGGTTGTCTAAAGGCATCCCGCAGTGACAGTATTGGTTGGAACTACACAAAAATAATATAATCTGGAGTGAAGGCCGTACCAAACAACCTGGACCGCTGCACCTGCGTAAACAATATTTGGTTACTCACTCTTATTATAACAAAAAGTGTCAAAAATTTACAATGGCTGTATGAAAAACAATAGATTCGTATGTGTTTAATTATTGCACCTGGGTATGATCCACATTTGTCAAATTTTATTTCCGAAATAGAGCTTATTTCCACCAAACTTACTTACATAAGTGGTCATTAGAAACCTTTAGATCAGCAATGAATCGTTTTTTCGCTACTCATAAGCACTCATAAAATTTCAAATATACATAAGTGAGTCAACAATATTAAAATTTAACTACTCTGATTCATCTGTACTCACTACAACGTTGATTTATAAGAACAGTTTGCAATGAGTATGCGTACAACGTTGACCTCAAACTCATACCATTCGAAATATGTTTGATTCATAGTTTGATTCATAAGCCTACTCATTCAGATTCGAGTAACTTATATCATTCATCAAAATTTACAGATTTAGTTTTTGTTGATTTACAAAAAAAAAGACACAACAAAAAAAAACAGAGCAGTGAGCAGAGCAAACACACAACCTTCTAGTGAGTATTTTAGTGTTCATAGCCGATTCATACTTATTTTGTGATTCTTGTAAATGTTGAGTCATGGAGCGTCCAAATCAACAACATCATACATGTTGAATACGATGAGTACTTCAAACTTTGAACATGAGTAGAGGTTCGATGATATTAAAATAAGTATGAATGCGTATAAGTATCAGAAATTATGAGTATGATTCGATTCTTCTGCTTTACTGGTAATACGCTCCATACCTGCTGTTTTTTATATAGGTCAGGCATAAAAACTGAATTTAGTGAAGAATGTTAAATTTTTGGCAGAAGAATCATCAGACACATCGATGATTAACGGAAAAAGCATTATAGCTGGTGACAAAGATCTATCCCAAGATCCGTTCTTAGCCCAACTGTATACCGAGAAGTAAAGCACTTAACAAAATCAAAGATTTTACTTATTTTATGCAGGGGACAGTTAGGAGAGAGCGCTGTCAGGCATTCGATTCGATGGTTACGAAATCCTCTTGTGAATTTTATATTAGATTTGTCTTAAACTTAAATTCACCATAGCTTTCAACGCCGCTGTAGGATAGATTGTCACTGTCCCTATTATACAAAAACATTATATCATTGTGTGTCCCTATGGCCTAGCAGTTAGCATGCTACACTTTATTAAAGCTTTTAATAGAAAAATATGATTTGAGTACAGAAGTGGCTTTTGGAAAATGATTTGCTAAACTCTTGTCATAAAAACGACATAAAAACATGAAAAATGTCAAGAGAAAGATATTCTAGAAAATATTTTTGAAATGACAGAAAATGACAGAAAGCATAACAACACAAGACAAAATTTGACATACAAACCATATGTACATAAATATGCATGTGTAAATCTATAATAATAAAATATGACAATAACAATAAAAGGAAAGACTATCGTATTTGAAAAGAAATTTTTTGTAAAAATATTCAATCTTTCATATTGAAAATAAAAAATACTCTGCAGTAGGAATTCCAGATATGCATGTCTTTAATGAACACTTCAATGTCATTTCTCTATTTTCTGAAATGCAATAAGAAAACTGTTTAAAAACTTTGCAATAATGCTGTCTTCTAAAATATATATAAAATACAAAGTATTTTACATATGGACATGCATGAAGTCGCCGTGGTCTAGTAGGTAGTGTGTTGGCTTATTAGACGAAAAGCCAGGGTTCGAGCCACAGGCCAGACATCAAAATAAAATACAAAAAGTATTTCTCCGGTGACTTCCTCTTAACAGATTTCTGGCAAAAACTCTGAGAGTAAATAAAATTGCCATGAAAAGTTTCTCAAAAATCTGTCGTTCGGAGTCGACTTTAAACTGTAGGTCCCGCCACTCATGTATAAAATTAACACACACCACATAAGTGGTGTGAGAAACTAGGTCGTAATCCTGACTGAAGGGTTGTAATGACCAATTATGTATGTATGTATGTACATGCATTTTATATTTGCAATATTACATTGTAAATATTATTCAAAAATACATTTTTATATACGTATGTTACAGTTGTTAACTAAACTAATTTCAATGTAAATATCGAATGAAAAAACTGTAAAGTTCAGAATGCTTGCAAGATGCATTTTACAAAATAACAGGCTATGCACACCAGCTATTAAAACATTGAAATTTTAAGTCAAAATAATAATGTCGTAAATGAAGATGATTTTTTTTAGTACAACTTAATTCTGAGCATTCTGAGACGTCGAATTAGGATATTTTTACGTTTCGAAACTTTTTCACTGAAACTTGCGAAAACGTGATTATCCAGAAACATGAACACACCAGAAATATGAGCAATGTTACATTGATTATTTTAAAACGATATGGGACCTCTTTTTTAAGGTGGGTCAGCCATCTTATCTACCTCAAGTGCTGTATTTGAATGTTCTAAGGTACTTTTAATTAAAGTAAAAACAAAGTAAATGACACTAAACTTAGTTTTACGAGCACTTATTTGTAGAGTATTTACATATTCAGTACTAGAATTTTACTTAATATTGTGGTGTTATACACGTACAGAAATACGAAAAAAATTTCAGATACTTTGTATAGCATTTCTTCACCATATCAAGCAGGTCTCAATAATTTGTGTATGTGTTATATTACAATGCTTCTGTTTTTCTCCGTATCATATTTTTTTATTCTCGTTTTCAACAAATAAATAAAGAATTAAAATGGAAACATTATTTTTGTGAACATAAGAACTCATAAAATTTGACATTTTTATGCATGAAAATTGCAAAGACTTTTTATGTGAATTTATTTTGCAGAAGTCCATAAAATTAATATGTTTTTAAATACTGAGGATGCAAATTATTTCAACTTATGTTTGGGTGGTATCAGAAGATAATTGCCAACATAATGTACGAAGAAAAACTTAAGATTTAATTAACCGCCACTAATAAGCAGAATACTGAAAATTGTTTCATGATTTCCAGGGAAATTAACATAAAAATTACGAACAGATGACGAAATTGGCGTGAAGAATTTAGTTTTTTTTTTGGTTATTAAAAACAAAAAAAATGTTCAAAATAGACGAATTTGTGTCACACAATGTGACTTGTGTGGTTAATACATTGTCTGCGGAACACGTACGTACTAATGAGAGTTAGTGTAACGGCATGGTTTGCCGGTGGAAGAAATAGGCTGGTAAATGCTTAGCTTGGTGTTTGCGAATATATTTCAGTCTCAACTTTATTTTGCTATTCCTATAATTTAAACTGAAAGCATATGTGTTCTCTTTACAATATTCCATACAACATTTTTGTATGAAAATAGCTTTTTATACCTAAAAATGTACCAAAAAAGTACATAGACTGTTATCTTCTCTTACAAAATGCTTATCTGTTGTAATAATAATTTAAAGTAAGTTATACGAGAGAACTGTTTATAGTAAATCGTAAGAAGAGTATGTTACATGTTGCATAAGAGATTATATAAACTGTAATAAAAATCTAATATTTCAAACAGCAAGCAAATTAAAGTATCTGCAAAATCAATTTACATGAAAATTAAGATTATATTTAGCATAGCTTAAGCGGTATAAATTATGGCCACTAAGTTCCGTTTTGTTAAATAGCGCGATGACAAATTAAAGACACGTTTCTATTGAGACTCATTTTCAAAAACGCAGTTATTTGCATTTACTAGGAGAATGTGTTAGTCGCTTAGTGTCAAGTGCTGTACACAAGGGAGTACATAAAAACATTATATTCGGTGGAGTCAATATCGATGTGTGGAACCTGACATAGTCCACGCTAAACGTATGTGAGCGACTGCTAGCTTTACTTACTTACTTAATTGGTCATTACAAACCTGCAGTCAAAATTACGCCTTAGTTTCTCACAACACTCATGTTGTGTTTTATTTAATCCATAAGTGGCGGAACTACTCTAAAGGACAATTTACACGATAAAAGTTTACATACGTAAAGTAAAACAGAGAATGTTAGAGAATACCACACGAATTTTAAAACTGAAAGTAAAAAATCTTAGGCCAGATTTTTTTTGCGTTTATATGATTAAACAAATGGTGTTTGACTGTCAAATTTCCATTCGCATTTTCCCTCAATATCATACGCCCTCCTCACATGCTGTGTTTACTCTCTTGTGCTTTAAATTTGACCACTTGTGGAATCTTCTTAAATCCCCTTAATAGGCAGAAATTTAGGTAGAGAATAATATGGTTCAGGAAAGCTTTAGATTTACTTTTAGACATTCTTTTTACGGACATACAGTGCAGAACAGGCAAGGTTTCTGAAGCTGCTTTTAATATATGGAACAGATAGTAAACTGGTTATGTGGAAAGGAATCAAACTAATCCTAACTAGGCCTTATGATTATAATACACAGTGAACTTGCACAAAAATTAACTAATTTTTGCAATGGGTGTTCATGTTTTTAATTTTGTTCACAATTTCGATTGGTTTTTGGTAAATTTGGTTGTTTTGAGAATTGCCAAAATTTATATACTTAATCATCCATATCGTAAATAACATAAGCCAATTTAAGCCAATTGTGATAATACCACATTCCCTAAAGAAAACCATTCCGAGTACAAAATAATACTTGCTATTGCAAGTCTTTATATTATAGAGCTCGGTCAAAAATTTCATAAAATGTTATGTTAAAAAACTCCGTCTCTTTAAGCCAAGACACATAAAGTGAAAGACAGACCCTTCCTTCTCCTCAGATGTCAAGTCTTTCGACATGCTTTCCAAAAGGGTAGTAAGCCGTATGAAATGCCTTTGTGCAATGGATAGCCATGCGATTAAAGGACAGAAGTGTGTCGGTCCTTTTCCTGACCATACGTGTCTAAAGAGATGTTATTTTTTACATTACTTAAAATGAATATTGCCCTTCTAGCACATAGAACAGAAGAGCAAAGAAAACGTCGATTGTTGACATTTAATTATAAAACTGTATGTATGCACATATCGCAATAGGTAACCTACATTATCCGGATCTACGTATAGTCGTGGACGTGATGCTACCGCACGATGCCTCTTTGCACACTAATTTGTAGAGTTTAATAGACGTACGGCCACGTTTCAAACCCCAGGCCAGACACCTCAACAGAACAAACTATGTAAAAAATACATCTTTGGCTACATCCTCTCAGCAGATTTGAAGCAAAAACTCTGAGATTTGATAAAATCACCATGAAAAGTTTCTAAAGAAATATGTCATTCGCAGTCGTATTTAAACTATAAGTCTCGCCAATCATGCATAAAATTAACACACAGCATAAGTGGTATGAGAAGATAGATCGTAATGCGAAATTAAGTGTTGTAATGAAAAATTTTGGAGAAATACAAATAAATTGCCACTTTTGATCCCAAATGATCGGCAAATGGTAAAAGTATGCATAAGTTATTTTATTTTATTTATTTATTTATTTGTTCAAAACAATACAACAAGAATAAATCTTATATTACAGTATTGCTTAGCAATTGTTACTAACATTTATTCAGAAACATTTAGTTTAACTTAATTAACATAATTTAACAAAAAAAATCAATTTAAAAAAATAAAAGATACTTAAAATTTAAGAAAAAAGGAAATTTAAGTAAAGAAAGGGGGAAAAACATTACAGCACAACATTACAACAGTATTAAAAAAATAAAAAGAATATCAAAATTATAATAAAACTAAAGAAAAACAAATTTACAAAAATTAGAGAACATTAATTAAGTAAAGTGCTCGAAAATGGCAGTTTTGAAATGCTTTGCGTTGCTGATCATTTGTATTTGAGGGGGAAGTTGGTTCCAGAGACGAATGGAGTGAATAAAAAAATGTTGTTGAGAGATGGCCTTGTTATATTTCATAGAGTTTATCCTGTTCCTTCTATTCGACAGAGAAAATATTAATCTCCCATACAAATAAGGTGGCTGTCGACTATATATAAGTTTGTGTAGAAATAGCAGAGTCCGGCAATTCAACAAATTGTCAAATGTGACATTATAAATTAGTCGGGCGAAATGTGATATGCTACTATTTCTCCTGATGCCAAAAATGTATCGTGCTATAGCATTGTAAGCCACGTTGTAAGTCTCCGTCTGCTAACTTCATCGCAGCTAGCAAACAGCTCACAACCGTACATGAGAGTCGGCAGTAAATATTTCTTCGCTAATAGCATTCGAATATTAGCTGGTGTAATTATTGTGACATCCAGAGATTTCGAAGCATCGCAAAAGTTTTTCCACAGTTAATTTTCACGTGATCCGACCAATTTAGTTCTCCATTCAGAGTTACGCCGAGACTTTTAGCCGTTCTCACAAATCCTATATTTGATCCAGTAATTCGAATTGGTGGTAGATTCGAGATAAAATTTTCAGGTGCTCCCATCAGTAACGCCATTGATTTGTTGGGATTTATGCTTAGACCATTTGCAGATGCCCATAAATAAATTTGACTCAACTCCTGATTTATCAAGCGGATGTAGTTGGTAGCATCACTAGCACTACAACCCGTGTATAGCTGCACGTCATCAGCATACATGTGTATTTGGCAATGTTTTACCTGCAACGGTAGGTCATTAGCATAAATCGAGTACAACAATGGGCCAAGTATAGAGCCCTGTGGCACACCTCTTGGCATTGAATAGCTCCTGGATATAACTGAGTTATGGCTAAAGCTTTGACTTCTGTCGCCTAGATAGGAGGAGATCAGTTTCAGTGCTGTTGAGGAAAAATTGCACATATATTTCAGTTTAAGTTTCAATATGGAATGATGGACAGTGTCAAATGCCTTAGAATGATCCAGTAGTACAAGAAATGACATAGTGTGCCGTTTATCAATCTGGCACCTAATTTCCTCGGTTACATCAACCAACGCACTAAGACAGCTGTGCCGTGGTCGAAATCCGGATCGCCTTTTCGTCAATAACGAGTTAGTATACAGATAACTACTAATTTGCAAATAAACTAATTTCTCAAAGACCTTCGATAAATAAGACAATATAGCAATAGGCCGAAAACTTTTATCGTGTTTCAAAATTGGTATGATCTTAGCATGTTTCCATACAGAAAAGTGCGTAGAGGTGGTGATAATTGTATTGAAGAAATGAGTGAAATAAACAAGTGTATATGGGAGCGTTAGTCTAATACATTTTGGATGCATACCATCATAGCCAATAGCATTAGATCTAACGTCAATAAATGACCTCAGTACCTCCTCCTGCCTAAAGTGCATGAAACGAATTCATGCGTTTGCCGTTGATTTAGTCTAATGCCATTATAAAAATTCATGTCCACAGGTGGCAATGGTATATTTGCAAATTGGCGGTTTACCTGGTCTACGTCAATTTCCTGGGGATCATCACTGACACGATTTACCAAACCCAAATTATGAATTTCCCTCCACTTTTTCCGTGAGAAAATGATTGTCATAAAACATTGATTTGGATCTCCTAATCCTCGCATTAACGGCAGCCCTTGCAGCTTTAAAAGTTTCGTAAAGTTCAGAAGTCCTAAAGCGTTTCCACCTGGCATATTCACAATTCCGAATGTCAATCAGATCCTTAATATCAGAAGTGAACCATGGTCTATTAGTCCTAAGAAATTTCGTTCTTACACGAATATGCTTTTCATAGAGATATTTCAAGCCATTGTCAAAATAGTTTAATTATTCATCTACAGAACAATTAAAAAACACTTGACTCCAATTTAAGGAATATAGGTCAACAGCAAGGGAATTATAATCTATATTCTTGAAGTCTCTGTACTCAAACGTTTGAGTTTTTCGGGATTTCTTGATCCGATAATCGTATGATATGAATAACATATCATTGCGCGAAAACATAGATGCAGATAGTTGATCAAAATTTAACAAATGAGAGATTTTATTAATTGTACTTAACTTAAGGTGCACATATGTGTTAAATGCGTGCACTGTTGCAATATGTGCTTTGGAATCAGTTTAACCCTGCCTGTCTGTCCATATTATTTACGATCATTTAGCAGAATTTTTGTTTTAAATACAAATTCACCCATCCTAACACATTCGTATTTACAAGTTATATTCATGTCTACATTTGTAAAGCGTTTATCTATTTATGGACATCACATATAAAAGAGATATTTTTATATGTTTTGTTGGACAGCTTGTTGTAGTTGTAACATATTTGTGTTGCTCGTATAATTGGGTATTATATTATTGTATGGGTACAATATTGTAAAAATCATTTTTAATTTTATTAAAACACAAATAAAATTACTACAACAAGAACAAAATAAAAACAAATGCATTCATGTGGTATCTGTCTCAATCTTTGTAAATATAATGCAAAAATGTAAAAAATTAATGAAATTGTTTATGAAATACATAAACATTTTATGAACGAATTATATGCAAAACTACTTACAGTTTATTTTCAACATGTGGACATTGTAAACGCAATTTTTGTTGCTGTTGTATATACAATTGTATTACAATTAATTACACTATGCGACAAAAGAAACAAACAAGAAATTAAATACACCCGAGTAACTACAAACCCTGTGTTTAATTGAGTAGAACTCAAAAAAATAAAAATAGCTGGCGGTGGCAAGGCCTGCATGCGTAAATAATTTAATTGACATAGACAATAACCATAGACAACGACATGTATTTGTTCAGTTGACTCTGGAGCAGTTGACAACTGAATCTAATTTTCATCGAGAAATTCAATTCTGGATGAAACTTGTCGAATCCGGCATGATACCAATCCACATGGAATCGAATAGTGTCCAAGGCATATCAAAAAGGTCACTCTTTGGTGTGGATTTTGAACTGGAAGTGTCATATTTCATTGAGAAGAACTATGACCAAGTCTACACTATCAGCGATAAACACCCAGAAATTGATGATCTGGACACCACCGACATGTGGTTTCAGCAGGACAGCACTGCGTGCCATTCAGCTTATTCCACATTGGAGATAATGTGCGACCGATTTCAGGGCACAATGATCTCGAGTGTAGGTAATGTGAACTTGCGAGAGAGATCGTCCTATTTCACTCTGTTAAACTTTTATGGAATAGGCCAGCACACACAATATGCAATAAAATAAATAATTCTTTAATTCGTTATAAATATATACTGCTTTTATATACAGTCAAAGCTCGGTATAACGAACGATATATTGTCCGGTCCTTTCGTTATAGTGAAAAATTCGTTAAAAAAAGAAAAGTACATTTAATTCAATTTATTAAAAATATATTGATTAAGAAACCACTGATAGAGTTTTCCTCCATTACGGGATATTCTTCCTTTCTGAGGGATCGACGGTTTTTTGATCCATTGTTTGTAGTTTCAAGATTGAAGCGATTTTACTTTTCTATTTTCTTTAATGTACATATACTTTAATGTCATTGATATTTTATATTTGTTTAAAATCACTAAAAGCGATAATCCATTTTTGCGCTCTTCTAAAATTTTTATTTTTTCACTTAAAGAGAGTATTTTTTTATTTCCCATCCTTTTATAAAATAAAACTCACAACTTGTTACAAATTGACTAAAATTTTTATGACCACATGTTCAAAAGCACTGTGTGTTTGTATACAATGAAAACCAACGGTACTTTAACGAACATTTTTCGTGTTCTCTTTTGTTACATTCTTTTTGTTTTTACCATTTTTTAAATCATTCGTTATACTGAGCTTGAAAATTATAAAACATTCGTTATATAAGGTAGTCAATGTAAGAAATTTACTCATTTGTTATATCCCGAATTCGTTAAAGTGAGTATTTGTTATACCGGGCTTTGACTGTATGTAGGTATACCAAGTGAGTGGAAGAAGATAAGTAGTTATGAGAAGGTTATTGGCAATGGTTTAAAAAAAGTACTGTTGCATTCTCAGCCGTCAATTAGTTTTCTTAAAAACGTGATTGAATATTAAAATTCCTTATCTATCGTTCATGTAAGAAAACTTTTCATACTATTTTATGCTAGAATTTCTTTTTCAAATTTTCATTTCATATTGCTAGTGGCTTTTAATTTTTATTTTTCACACGTATACTTATTCAATTTAACTTTAAAAAATTGAAAAATCTTAAAACCAAAAAGTAAAACAAAAAGAAAAAAAAACGAACAAAGAGAAAACATTGATACAAACTGCAATAAAACTTTTCAATTCCTTTTTCTTATGCAATATATTGTGTTGAAACCAGTAACCATGTATTGTCCTCAAACTAATATTTATGATAACACAGACTAAATCGATGAAAACAGAAAACAAAAAAAAAGCAAGCGACTTAAATGTTGTATTGAAAGTCAGCAGTTAGTGGCTGGACTTTATACAAAATCTTGCCATTAATGGGGAAAGCTTATGGTTTTAGAAGTTTAAGTTTTTGCCAAATTGCTATGTGTTTTATTTTTGCTGCTTATATTGGTGCAATATGGGTGTAAGCCTATGTCTATTCAATTCTATTTCAATTTGAATTAACTTTCAATGAATCATGCCATATAAAGAAATGTTTTCATTGAATTGGAGGTCGCTTAATATAAAAAGTTGGCACTCAAAATATAAGTAAAAAAGAAAGTATGTATATAAAAAAATAAGATGAACAAAAGAAGTGTTGCACACACTATTTTATAATGATTAGAAATTTATGACTGTTTTTGAAAAAGTATATCATGTAAAAATATATCATCTATGGATGTTGCCAATTTTTGTAAAATAATAAATCAAAATGCAGTACACAAAAGACGGAATAAAGGCTTTAAAGAAGTATAAAAACTTACGTGGTTAAATTTGTTTGTTTAAAATGCTCCCATTGAGCTTTGCAAACGAGGTCAGCAATGCAATGAATTGACCGTTTATATTGTGTCCGTTAATTTAAATTTGAAATTTTTTCAAGTCAATTTTATCTAGTCTTAGGGCCATCCTTACAACTTGCTGTTAAAGTTGGGTTTAGTTAAAAGTAACTTTAGCTAAAGTGAACTTTAAAGTCATCTTTAACTTCTTTTCGTTATTGCAACCTACAGATAAAATAAAATTAACTTTTTCAAAAATATGGCAGTGCCGGGGCAATGTCGATAACAATGCTCAATTAAAAACGTTTTTTAAGCGCAGTGGCAACGACGGGCTTCTCTTTTGTTGTATTTGTTCATTTTTTTAATATTTTTAGTTGCCATATTGAAAATAATATATAATATGGCAAGTTCTAACATAAACTTAACTTTAAAAGTTAAATGTAGGATGATCCTCCCTTTAGCTTAACGATCACTTCTATCTTATTGGGTACTTATAATAATGAAAAACAGTGTATCTGTTCGTTAAAATCCTCCCTTTAGTTAACGGGAAGTTGTAAAAATTGCCCTTAGAGTTTTTGCCAGAAAAAAGTTCACAGGAAGTCGCCGAAAAATATTTGTTCATATTTGTTGTTTTGGGATATTTGACCTGGGGTTTGAACCATCTAATAAGCCACCACACTAGGTAATAGACTTCGGCGACTCCAATATTCAGAGATTGATTTTATATAATGGGATTATCTAAAAGTTTCTCCAAAATCTGTCGTTCGGAGTCGACTTTAAACTGTAGGTGCCGCCACTCATGTATAAAATTAACACACACAACATAAGTGGTGTGAAAAACTAGGCCGTAATCCTGACTGAAGGGTTCTAATGGCCAATTATGTATGTATGTATGATTATCTAATTGAAATCCATCCTCTACTAGGCCAGTACATATTGAATTTGATTACTTTAGTGGAAGCGTTCATAAAAACCAAATGACAAACAAACTCTACGGGGTATAATTACAATACAATTACAAATTATATCTGATTATATACGCGCTAAGTAACCTTAGACCTTATAATGTAACAGACCAGGGTTTCTTGTGGGAATCGAACCCACTACCCCACGCTAATAGGCTAGCACAGTACCCACTAGACTAACAGAGCACCTCTTATTGAGAACAGAAATTAATTTAGACGCAAATAATCAAATGTTTTTTTTAATTCAAGTCTGATGTGGTATACCGTTTTCTGCTATTATATAATATGGCGATTAACACAGATCGTAAGGGATTTCTATCAAATGTAAGAAGAATTTTTGTTTGTCGATCACCTCTTAAATTGTTTACGTTTTAAACACAATACACGCAACGCATTAAGCGCAACAATTTTGCAATTGTAGTCTAAGATAAGCTGCATAAATATTAATTATAATAAAGACAGAGGAAGCAAAACAAAAAATTAAACGATTCACTTCTTCTTTATCAAACGTGTTTTAGCATTATATTACATACAGTTATCGTACTCTAGCAGGTGGTGCTAGAGGTCAGATATCTCCACCAAAACGAAATATTAAAAAATACTTCTTCGGCGACTTCTCTCACCAAATTTGTGGAAAAAACTTCGAGAGTAAATAAAATTGGAACGAAGAGTTTCTAAAAAATCGGTCCTTCGGAATCGACTTTAAACTAGGTCCCGCCACTTATGGGAAAAATTAACACACACAACATAAGTGGTGTGAGAAGCTAGGCCGTAATCCTGACTGGTTGTAATGACCAATTATGTATGTATGTAAAGTAGACGGTTCGGTTAATGTTCCACCAGGTTTATGGTCCCGACGTTTTTTTTTTTAATCGGAAATAGAAATGCAATTACGGTCAATGAAAAGCACTTCGAGGAGATGATCCAAAGTTTTTGAAATGGAAAATTATTATTATTTATACGTAAAGGATATATGGAAGTCTAAATTAGCCACCAAACCCCCTGTTTTAGAAGTTTTTTTGCCACAACAGTTCAAGAGCTTAAAACCAACATTATCTAGTAGATATCAACCATTGACAGCAGTTTGTTGAAAAATGTGGGGATAATTTTTTTAAAGGATTGATTATCTGATAAACCAGTAATGGGTTGTCACTTAACCGGCATAAAAATTCATTTTTAACCGGAATCTCTTTATAAAAATTGAGACAAGTTTTTAATATTTGAAAAAAAATCTTGTTTTCTATTAAAATTTAAATGAAACCCCGTTATTGCCCTTCCCCTCTCTTACATTTCTTAATTTATTGGTTTCTACATATTTTCCTTTTGCCATATAAATTATCTGGCTAGCGAAAGTGTCTAAATCAATGACAGCAACTGCTGCTTTAGCTTAAGTGAACAATACTGATACTGCTGGAGCTTTAAGATTAGTGGTGGTTCTTTTAGCATCATCAGTAACTATTTGTGTTGAATTATTTTTATTTTTATTTTTATTTCGCAAACTTTTAACAATTTTCACATTTGCATTCATGCTTACTACCCAGTATCATAATTAATGGTGTGGAAATGATAGAATGAATTTAAGATTCTTATAAATGTTCTTACATTGTAAATAAACAGAATAAGTATGCAGACTGACTTATGTTTTAAGCGATGCTGACTTTAGGCAAACCAGCCAGCCAGACTCCGCGAAAATTCATCTTAAAAGTTTTACGAGAAAAACTTTTGCTTTGAAAACGTTTAACATTTTTGTGAATATTTCTTAGATATTGGGTTGTTATGTTAGTATATGACTTATGAACAGAATGTTAGGGGGAAAATAGTTTTAAAAGATTATCAAAAATATGATTTAAATATTAAGTGTTGAGAAACTTGTGAATTGCTTAAGCGATGTGCTCAATCACACATTCTTGTACTATTTACGGAGAACATATCAAAAATATTTTTTTTTTAAATAAACTCGTCAATGCTAGTGATAACTTACGTTTTTCAATTTTTCTTTTTCTGTACTAAAGAAAACAACTGAGTAGATCCGGTATGTATAACCTTTACGGCTGTGATGGACCATAAAAGAAAGCTTTCGATACAGTGTACCTCAAAGAATCATTGATATTGTTACGAAAATGAAAAATAAACATTCTGGTGTTTTGCTTTTACATCGCTTAACATTAAAATTAGAAACAAAAACTACAAAAATAAAACAATGCAGTAAGCAAATCTGTTTACAAATTATCGTACTGCTTAAAGAAACAACAAACGTCAACATAAAAAATGGTAATAAAGTAATCAAAAATACAACAACAAACACCAGCATAAAAAATTATAAATAAGTAAACAAAAATACAGCGACAGCACATCAAGATTAAATGTAAACAACGATAGAGATTTCTAGAAGTCATGAACATTCCCCTTCAAGAACATTCATCAGACTGTTTACCATGCCATATAAAAGGGAAGCCTAAGCAGGCGACTGTGTCAGTGAAGTTCAGTCAGTCTTGTGTGAGGGCGCTGTGTGTTAAAAGAGAGTAATTGTGGTTTGAAGATCTCCGTTACAAAGCTCTGTCGAACAATTGTCTAGTAATTGTTATTGTTTATGCAAAGATTATAAGCAGAGGAATAACAAAAAAGGCAATTGTTGGTGTTTACATCAAATTGTGAACAGTGGTACAGAGAATTGTGCGAATAATAAAGAATTTTAAATTAAACTAAACACTTATTTATTTTTATTTTATTTGCAATCTACGAGCTCATATTTTAAAGGCTTATAAGGTAAAAACGTAACAATACAAAACTTACTTTTCTTTTTTTTTAATGAACTGTCAAAAAATTCAAAAAAAATTTTTTGGTACACAGAAGAAAATTAGTGAGTACAGTATGTATATGGCAGCGATGGACCTTAAAAGTAAACATCGGTGTGCTTTACGAATTACTTCCAAGAATTATCAATGTACTTTAAAGAATCAGTGATATTATATTAAATTTCCGCAAAGTACATCCTTGTTTTCTGTGCATCGATTGATTTTTGTAACAAAATAATGGTAAACAGAATGTACTTATAATTGCTCAGAGGTAGTGTAGTACCGCAACCAGACTATTTATCGTACTGCCATCATACTACATGCCCCCGCCTCCTCTTCAATACGTTATTAGTTGTCAGTAAAAATTAGTCCTTATGTTCCTAACTTATGTAAATATGTTCGTTCTTCTTATCAGGCAGTCTATATATTGGGCTTCAATCGATTTTTATTTTAAACAAAGTGCTCTCTGAGTCCACTATGACCGGCAAAAAAATTGATAATAAACCTTAGGCTACATCTCGGTAGTCAAAAACATACATACATACTTACATAATTGGTGATTACAACCATTCTGTCCTAGCCCTACATATGTTGTGTGTATTATTTTCATACAAGAGTGGCGGTACATACAGATTAAAATCGACTCCGAACGACAGATTTTTGAGAAACATTTGCATGACAATTTTATTTACTGTCAGGGTTTTTGTCTGAGATCTGCGGAGTAGAAGTCGCCGAAAAAATATTTTTTCATATTTCGTTTTGTTGGAGATGTCTCACTAGGCGCTTCAACTGTTGTCTCTTGTCAACTAGGCCAACACACTCCCTAGACCAGATTACGACGACTTCGGCAGTCAATGCATAAACCCAATCTCATAGTAATTAACCAACAGAAGACAAAATTTTCTAATATCCCTTCAATTCGAGATGAGTGTCCACCTTTCTTCAAATTTCCTTTCACTCTCTTCCTGTTCCACAGAAAGATACTGGCCTCATCAGCAGCATGAAAGATGCCTTCCCCGCATTCGGATTTGCCTGATCATTGCTTCAAATTCCTACGTGCCTGGGAATTCATACAACACTAGCTGATTAAGCTTTCCATTGCAATCTTAAGTTAATCGCATATTAGACAAGGGCTCGTGTTGCGGTCTGACTGTCAAATGGTATTGCTATGTATCTTGCAACTTCCTGCATAAGTTGAACATATTTCGGTAGTGTAAATTCAGATTGGAAGCAACTCTAAGTTTTCTACATATACAATGTAAAATCCAGATACAAGTGTTTTGATTTTACATCGCTTAATATTAAAATTATAAACAAAAGCCACAGAAACAAAACAATGAAGTAAACAAACGTGTTTAGAAATTATCGTACTGCTTAATATAACAACAAACACCAGCATAAAAAAATGGTAAACAAGTAAACAAAAATACACAAACAACACTACGATAATATATGTAAGCAACGATGTTTACATTTATAGGGATTTCCAGAAGGCGAAGTCAAAAACATTCGCCTTCAAGAACATTCATCAGACTGTTTACTCTGCCATATAAAAGTCAAGCCAAAGCAGGCGACTGAGTTAGTGAAGTTCAGTCAGTCTTGTGTGAAGACTAGGTGCGTTTGAAAAGAGTAATCGTGGTTTGAAGATCTGTCGAATAATTGTCTAGTAATTGTTATAATTTATGCAAAGGGTATAAACAGAGGAAGAACAAAGAAAATCAATTGTTGTTGTTTATATCAAGTTGTAAACAATTTTATTTAATTTTAATTTCATCTTATTTTTTGTATTTTGTTTGCAATCTACGAGCTTATATTTTAAACGTTTAGTAGGTAAAAACGTAACAGTATATTTGCTTTCTCGTCTCTCTCCTAAAATAGTATTTAGGAGACGAATTATTTCTTTCACCATTAATACCCATTCTTAGACTCATTACAAGTCATTTCATCGGGTGCCCTTGCTACTTAATGCATCCCATAGCGATGATTACACATAACATACGTACATACGTACTACGTCAGAATTACGTAATAACTTCTCACACCACTTATATTGTGTGAGTTTACTGGTAATGTTTAGGTGACAGTTAAGTAACGAAGTGTAAACAATCCTATTTGGTATGTCTGGATGACTCCTGATTAATAGGGCGTTATACTTGTCCTAACTGTCTATGCAATAAGTTTGTACCAAAACAGACTCAGCAGTGTCGTTAAAGGGCAACCTCTCAGTGTCACGGTTATACCAACACAAGCCCGTCTCTTCGAGGTCTGTTCAAAAAATATGTTGAATTTTTAAATTTTGCAGGCTACGTACATTTGACTTTTAACTATTTTATTATGTTTAGACACTCGTCTAGATGTGTAGCATGTTTAGTTTACTTGTAAGAGACATAAATAAGAAGATTTTCTGTAAAAGAAAAACATTATTCTAAGAAATTGCATAAAATTTTATGTAAGAAATTGAATTAAGTGGTCAAAAACACTACAATTAACGTCATTTAACACTTCCTATTAATTTTCATTCGAGTGTCAAAATTGGTCACTTTTAAATCGAATTTTGCTGCCACACGCCTCATACCAAAAATATCCGAAAAAATTCCATGACATGAGCCAAGCGATTTGCCTACATCCTCAGCAAGTTATCTAATTGTGAATTCTTACATTTTCAATGGATATCAAAACGAAAATATAAAAAAATATTTCTACGGCGACTTCCTCTCAGCAGATTTCTGGCAAAAACTCTGAGAGCAAATAAAGTTGCCATGAAAAGTTTCTCAAAAATCTGTCGTTCACAGTCGACTTTAAACTGTAGGTCCCGCCAGTCATGTATAAAATTAACAAACACAACATAAGTGGTGTGAGAAACTAGGTCGTAATCCTGACTGAAGGGTTGTAATGACCAATTATGTATGAATTGATGTCCTGAGGCGTACAGGGCGAGCGCCATCATTCACACCTTCTCGACCTTCTGCCAAAAGCTTGTTTTCTCACTCTATGTCACTGTGAACAATTCAAACTAAAATTCATTTAACACAACAGCTCAGTCAGACATTATAGAAAATCCGTTAAAATTTCCATTTTCTCACACCAAAAACTTTAAGGATTTCATTATATCCCAATGAAGAATAACAAATTTCCCAAGAACTTTTGATCTTCGGATAATAAATTAAAAAACTTTCTTTCTACGCATTCCAGTTCACATTAAAGGCTGAAATGAATATTTCATTACCAGGCATTAGGAGTAAATAATATCGCCTCCTTGATGACGACTTATTTCGCACAACGATTCGAAGTTTGAAAAATTATTGATGACTTGTATGCTTGACTTAACCGTTTAACACTTGCCACCAGCAGAAACAAATGAAGTGACTTCAGAATTGTTGAAGCGAAAAAAAGCAACAACAGAAATAATAATAAATGAAAATGAAGTTAAAGAGCTATCGGCAGCTAAAACCGGCTACGTGATAAGCTACACCATTGAAATTGAATTGGAGTTAAGTTGAAGTGTGAAACCGATAAGAGTTATGAAAATTTTCTGAAGTAATGTTAATCGTGATTTGGAATTATTTGGTCTCTTTATAGTTTACCTTTGACCTAAGTTTAAATCGTTAAGTAGGGTATCAGACACAATAAGCTGTAAAATAAAACACAATAAAACACTTGGTCTCCCAAAAAAGAATGAGAAAAAGGTCATTCATTTAGATAACCCCTACCAGTCTATCGATGTTAATTACCAATATTACAACAAACATTCTCTAATTTCCTATTTAATAATGAACAATTCAAAATAATGGAAATGGAAAATTAATGGATTTTCGTTTTACTCTCATATCTATCGGCTTGTAATGTTGCCTTCTTGCCATTGAAGACGTGTCATGGAGAAATTATGTGTCTGGGGACTTTTTGTTTTTCACAATCTTGTGTTGTGCCTTCAGTATATACCCACAACTGCTGTAAAAATCTATAAAAACAAGTGCACGAAAAGGAAAAAATAAAACTTATTATTGACTGTGTTATAAACTGTCGCTTTAACTTCATTTATCATTATGTTATTGCCAAGTAATTGTTCGAATACAAAGTGTGACCAACTGTTTAAATTCGTGAAGTTGGATAAAAATAATACCATCATTTGTATTGCTTGTAAACAGAAACTCACTTAGGGTCATTATTACAAGTTTCCGTTAAAGTTGAGTTTTTTTAAAGATAACTTTAGCTAAAGTGAACTTTAAAGTCACCTTTAACTTCTTTTCATTATTACAACCTAATGATAAAATAAAGTCAAATTTTTCAAAAATGTGGCAGTGCCGGAGCAATGTCGACAATACTGCTAAATTAAAAAAGTTTTGCCTTAAACGCAGTGGCAACGACGGTCTTCTTTGTTTTGTTATATTTGCTCATTTTGTTTAAATTTGAAGTTGCCATATTGTAAAAAATATATAATATGACAATTTCAAACATAAACTTAACTTTAAAATTTACTGGTAGGATGTCCTTCCCTTTAGCTTAACGCTCACTTCTAATTTATCGTCCACTTATAGTAATGAAAAACAATTTAGCTGGCCGTTAAAATCCTCCCTTTAGGATTGTAATAATGGCCCTTAATTGGAATCATTACAACACTTTAGTCAGGATTACTACCTAGCTTTCACACCATCCATTATGAGTGTAGTAATGTTTTCCAAGATTTGTGGGACTTATAGTTTAATGCCAACTTCACACGACAGATTTAAGAAACTTTTCAGGGCATATTTATTTACTTTATTCAGAGTCTTTGCTAGATCACAGAATAACTTCTTTAGGCCACTTTCTCATATTTTGTTTTCTTTGAGTTGTCTGAGCTGGAGTCTGATCCACGGAGTCGTGTCTAATAAGTGAACACACGATCTACTAGACTACAGCGACACCAAGAATAATACATATACACAGAATTGGTCATTACAACCCTTCAGCCTGGATTAGCACCTCGCTTCTCACCCCGCTTATGTGGTGTGTGTTACTTTTATCCGTAAGTAGCGGGACAGTCGACTCTGAACGAAATTTTTTTATGAGAAACTTTTTCATGGCAATTTTTATTTACTCTTGGAGTTTTTGCCAGAATTCTACTAAAAGAAAGTCGCCAAGAAGTATTTCGTTTCGTCTGAGTTGTGGTTTGTTTCACGGAGGCGTGTCTTATAAGCTAAAACACAACCTACTAGACTACAGCGACTTCATAAATAATATGACACGTGTTGTAATACAAACACATTTTACATTGAAAAGATTCTTTCATTTGATTTGCTTTTCTTTTCATTTTTAATCTCTTCTTTTTTATACATTTGTTTTCTTTGCACTTCAAATATAAGAAAATAGTTGGTCACATTTGCTACATTTTGAGGGTTTTGTGTGGCGTCCATATTAATTGCTGGCTAAGCATTTTTGTTTACCGCTTTGTCGCATGAATATCTGTATGCAGCGGACTGTGACGTCAGTTTAGGGTAATTCTATGGTATACTACATCCTTAGTGTTGTAATATATGTCATTATAGTCATTAACGTATACGCTTTTTTCATTTTATTTTCCATACACTTTCCTCAACTTACGCTTACACACAAATAATGCAAAACTGTCAATAATTTGATAAACGATGTCAAACACTCTCCTCCTCCTTGACAACGCATAAGTATTGTACGCTATTTACACCATTGTTCGACAATTAGATTCGAGTTGACGTTGGTGTATACGATAATGGTCTCCAATTCAGAAACTCTATGTGAATCCACTCTGTCCGAAGCTAGTACGCCACCTCAAATCCACCTATGGTACATGTCTTTACTTTATCTGAGGTCTTGGATCAGATTTTGGTTATTTATAAAGTTACCACTAAAAGAAATCATAATCTGGTTACTGTTTCAAGCTACTAACTTTGACTTGAATATGAGCTTCTACAGGATAATGAATATAAATTGAAACAAGTTGAAATTGCAAATTTTAATAACATTTTTGAGGCCAATATGTAATGTACATTCATACATAATTGGTCATTACAATCCTTCAGTCAGGACTACGAACTAACTTCTTACACCGCTTGTGTTGTGTGTGTTAATTTAATTCATGAGTTTAAAGTCGACTCCGAACGACAGATTTTTTGTGGAGAAACTTTTTCATGGCAATTTTATTTACTATCATAGTTTTTGCTAGAAATCTGCTGAGCTAAAGTCGCCGAAGAATTATTTTTTCATATTTCGTTTTGTTCGAGATGTTTGACCTGGGGTTTGAACTGCATTCGCATGTCTAATAAGCCTACTAGACTGCGACGAAAGTTTTGGTGGACAGACGGAAACTATTAGACTCATAAAGCCGAGGGAAAGCAAGAGGGAAACGAACAAATGGATGTCTGAAATTGTATGTAAACTACTCATGGCAGATACAGAGCATAGAATATCCCAATTTTTTCCGGTCAAAGATAGCCCAATTGCTTAAGATAATCTTTACATCCTTAGGTAGATCACTACGCTTTGTCGTACTAATCTGGATACCATGGATACTATCCATTGCATAATTGAATTTCCTACGGTACTGCCATATTCGAGGTCATACTGGAAATTCCATCGTCTGACTTTTGCAGGAGCTGTAGATCTGACCACGTCTCAATGCTTAGCTATTGCCATAAAGTGATGGAGATTCTTGGAAATTGATTTCTCGTCATCTTTGACTGTATTCTGTGCAATTATTTATTACAGTTATTGCAATTATTTATTATTACCACAATAACGAACTTTATTTTGGGGTCGCAATGGTTTCATGCAGAAGCATGCTTATGATATCACAACGACCTCCACCCTAAGTTGTACTTTACCCTTCAAGGAGGGACAGCTGTTTAATCCATACTTAGCAACACGAATTAAGAAGTTCTTTTAAATAATCAGTCTGCTATTAACCATATTGTTCCCTACAGCACTTTGAAAATAGTCAGCCATTTAACTCCCACTGATGATTTAAAACTTTTATTTATTTCTTTATCACAATCTCTGTTGCTTAGTAACATAAACACGGTCCCCATGTATTGGTTCATTTGTTTAAAAAGAAAGAACGGTTGACTAAGTATCTTCAACTAAGTAGTCTTCAACGAATATACATACATACATATAGTACTTATATTGGGTGTTCCAATAGGGATTTATGAATTTAGCCATTCATTTGATAACAGAAATCTTATTAAAGCTACATCTGTAAACTTAGTTGTCATTTACTTAATCTGTTTTAGTAAATCATCGTGGTAGGATATATCGGCGTATGTAGATTTTTTTCTTTGACTGTATGGAGCATTAGACAATACGTGTAAATAATAAATTTGTCCCGCCAAAATATCGCGCCCTTGGCCTATTTTATGAGTGTCCTATCGGGAGAATTATTCGTAATGTGGTGAGTAAAGTCGAGGCCAGTGGTTCAGTAGACGATCAGCAAAAAAAACTTAAGTTGTCGAAACGGTAGATCAGTCAAAAATATCGCCGATGCCAACATAAAAATTCAGGATTTCTTAGACCACAACTTTATGAATTTTGCATAGCAACTTATGCTTGCACGCGTATAAAATTCAACTGACCCCAAGACTGAAGGTAAACGACCGTAGACAACAACGTATGCTTACGGAATAGGCTCTAGATCAGTTGGATTAGACCAGTTTCTACATTAATGAGTACGTAACCAAGCAAAATTGTCAACTTGGGCACGATACCAATTCAATTGATATTCAAAAGCGTTCAATACATTGCGGAAAAATCAGTGTTTGGTATGGATTTAGAGCTAATGACGTCATCGCTTCACATTTTTTGAGAACGACGTTGGCTAGACCGTCACTATCAGCGTTGAGCTCCATTGCTCGATGTGTACTAATTTCTTTTGGTCTAAGTTGTTTGGTTTGGACACTAATCTCCAGTTGTAGTGGAGATTTAGATAACATCTCAGACATACTTTTTTATTTGAATATAAAGATAGGAAACGCTTAAGAAAAACCCGACACAAATACTTTGCAAACGATCAACAGTTGACAACCAGCAAGAGGGATGAGTATATGTTTGATCCTTCGATTGCATATATAAAAATTAAAGTTTCCTACCTATTGAATACTATGCCATCATAATCATCATCGTCGCCACTGTTGACAGTGTTGCAATGTAAACATATTGAAGAAATCATGCAGCACATAACGTATAAATCATTTCCATGTCATATAACGACTTGCCTTACGACAGTTAAATAAATGTTGCATGGTTTTCGTCATTTGAATAATGTATTCGCTTGTAAATTTTCCAAACGTCTGTCCTGAATGTCTATTCATGTAAAGCGTGGACCATCTATCGATTTAAATTTTAATCATCGGTTATTTCGAGTCTGGCAATACTTATGTCCTTCTATTCTGTCACAAACTTTAGTACATTATCTCGTACGTAATGAATTGATTTACGATTGAGCAACGCTTATTGGGCCAACGAGAAACTGCACGATGCTGTAGATTTTGCCAAAAAAAAATCTTTTCTGTTGAAGCTCATTTTCATCTTTGTACGTACGTTAAGAAGTAAAATTGCCGTAATTGCACCCATTACGAGTAACTGTTTTGGGTGGCTGGTGGAGCAAAGGCATCATTGGCCCATATTTCCTTGAAAATTAGGACGACACAACCATTATGGTCAATGGAGACACCTATCGGACTAGTATAACAGATTTTTTGTATTCGTTCTTCATGCTATTGATTTGAAAGATGTTTGATTTCAACGCATGGTGCAACTTGCCACACATCTCATGCCACAACCCATTTATTGCGTCAAACTTTTGATGGGCGTTTGATTAGCCAAAATGATGATGTCAATTGGCCGCCAAGAAACCGCGATTTGACACTGTTTTACTATTTTCTTTGTGGCGCCCTTAAAGGAGATTGTTATGTATACAATCCAGAGACAATTGAGCATTTGAATGCCAAAGTTCATGATACCATTGCGCCATACACTCGAAAAAGTGCACGAAAATTGGTCCGATCGAATGAGGCCAGCCGCGTCAATATTCCATTTCTAATAATTCGAAACAACTCTGCTTCACAACAAAAAAATAAATTTGGGAAAATTTCAAAAACCTTTTTATTTTGATTGAACTTTTAAATTTAAACCTTTAAATCACCATGTATATGAGTATGTTTCACAGAGCAGTGGAAGGAGTAAATGAGTGAGTGCGTGAGTTAATATTTTATTCCAAGTGAATCTGCACGACAAAAGTGCGTGATGTTCGCACTTGACAGAGATGTCTTTAAGGCACTGGCTGTCACAATATTTTTGTTATCATTTTAAATTCAATTCGTATGACTATTTCCCTTTTTTATTTGTAAAATTCCAATGATATTGTTAAGTTTTTACCTTTTAAAATATGAGTTCGCAGATTGCAAATAAAATAAAAAATAAATTTGACTAAATTTTTACTGACTCCGTTGCCTGCTTTGCCTTGCCTTTTATATAGCAGGGTAAACAGTCTGATAATTGCTCTTGAAAGTAAATGACTTCGTCTATTCTTGCATGTTATTGTATTTATTCTTACTTTTTTATATTTCTGTTTTGTTGGTATATTTCTGTTTACTTGTTTATCATGTAAACAAGTTCATTGCTTTTTTTTTGTAGCTTTTGTTTACAATATAAACGATTTGAACACTATTTCCATTTTCGTAACAAAATAAACAAAATACTTGTGCGAGCGATAAGTTTTTTTAAGTTTTACACCGATGACATATTCTAATAATCACACAACATATTCGCTTTGATTGTCAGTATTTACTTTGTTTTTTTATTGAAACATTTCTATGTAGATTACTATTCTATTCTACAATTTTCCTCCTTTTTCTTCTTGCAGAAATAAATATTTAAATATTTTTTATTTAGCAGTAACCTAACTTTTTTTTCTTTTTTTCTGCAGTTATCCAACAAAACAAAACTTTCACAGCTTTTTCCCCTGAGTGTTTCTAATTTTAATCAGTGAAATTCCTGTTGAAAATACTACTCTATGCTGTATTCTTTTCAAACGTTTAAGTTTCCTTTGGCAATTTGTTTCTCTTGATTTGAATCGTTTGTCCCCAGTGGAGACTCATCAGTTTAATTTTAAGTGTGATTTTATTTATGGAAGGGCATGAAACATAGTATATTCGCCATAAATTGTTAAATTGTATACACTGAAGGATTGTGAATTATTTGGTAAAATGGTATCGAAATTAATTGCAGGCGTTAATTATACTTGGATAACTGAGGAATTTATCGTTTTTTTTTTTTTTGCCAGTCATAAGCATTCATGAAATTTTGAATATAAGTGAGTCAACAATATTGAAATTTAACTACTCTGATTCATTTGTATTCATTACAATCTTGATTTATAAGTACAGGTTGCAATGAGTATGAGTACAACGTTGACATCAAACTCATACTATACGAAATTTGTTGGATTCATAAGCCTACTCATCATGCATCAAAATTTACAGTTTTAGTTGTTTTTGCAAGTCGCCGTAGTCTAGTAGGTAGTGTGTTGGCTTATTAGACGTAAAGCCAGGGTTCGAGCCCCAGGCCAGACATCAAACCAAATTACAAAAAGTATTTCTTCGGCGACTTCTTCTCAGCAGATTTCTGGCAAAAACTCTGAGAGTAAATAAAATTGCCATGAAAAGTTTCTCCAAAATCTGTCGTTCGGAGTCGACTTTAAACTGTAGGTCCCACCACTCATGTATAAAATTAACACACACAACATAAGTGGTGTGAGAAACTAGATCGTAATCCTGACTGAAGGGTTGTAATGACCAATTAAGAAATTAAGTAATTAAGTTGTTTTTGCATTTACAAAAAAAGAAAAAAACACATAAGCAAAAATGACAGAGCAGCAAGCAGAGCAAACACACAACCTTCCAGTGAGTATTGTTACGAAAATGGAAACGATTTAAAATCGTTTAACATTGATAAAATAAGCTACGCTAACAAATACAACGAACTTGTTACAAGTAAACCAGCAACATCAGTATGAGAGAAAACAGGATAGACAAGTAAACGAGAACGCAGTAACAAAGAATGTAAATAAAATACACAAACAACAATGAAACCACGATAGAGTACTCGAGATGGCGAAGCCACGAACGTTCGACTGCAAGAACCTTCATCAGACTCTTTACGTGGGCATATAAGAATGCAAGACAAAGCAGGCAACGAGTAGTAAGAATTCAGAACAGTCGTGGTTTGAAGATTTCCGTTGTAAAGATCTGCGTTGTAAGCAAAAGATCATAGCGAACAAGCAATTATTGTTATAAGTATACGTCAAGTTGTAAACAGCAGCACACAAAAATAGTGCGAACAATAAAGATTTTAATTGAAACTAAAGATAAATTTATTTTTATTTTGTTTGCAATCAACGAACCTATATTTCAAACGTTTTTGAAAAGGTAAAAACGTAACTGTATTTTAGCGTTCGTACGCGAATCATACTTATTTTGTGATTCTTGTAAATGTTGAGTTATGAAGAGTCGAAATCAATAACATCATATCACATGTTGTTAAGTTTTTGTGACTTTTGTAAATTTATTTTGACCCTATGACTTAATCTCGTTCATCGAAACTTAAGTGTACTTATGACAGCAGATAGCAGAAATGTTTCTCAACAACAAAAGGAGGATAAAATATACGAAATGACCATTTCACTGCATTTCTAATTTATCGTTTTCAAGTGCCAGTAAACCAATATCTCTACCCTCGAACACAATTTGACCACATTTAGTGTTGTTTACAATTTTATTAACGTGGTTATTTTTTATATCAACTTGTTTACCCCAGTCGTTGTTTTATGGTCTTCATGGCAAGCTCCAATATGGTTTACAGAATGTTTAGTGCGTGTTTTGTATACCCTGTTCTGGAAGGGTTTGCCGATAAAATGTAATAATACTTGAAGATTTTAAGTACTTTAATAAATACTATATGTTGACAGAAGATAGCATGTGTGCTTAAGTTAACCCATTTACAGCCAAACAAAAACTACAAGTTAAATTTTTTAATTTCAATGTTTATTTATTTTTAACGATGCAAAAAACAGAAACGTAAAAAAGTAAAAAAAAATAAAATTCAGGACATTAGAAGGGTGTACCCAAATTGGTACAATGGCCATTTATGAGTGATCTTTTGCAAAACATTTGTTCAACGGAGAGTGTTTTTTGCATTTTTTGCAACTCCAACGGCTTCTATTCTGGCAGATGATACAACGCACACGCTTAGGAAGCTTGAGTAACTCAAAACTTGTAAAAAAAATTATCAAAAAAGATTTTGTGGTTAGCAGGATTCATAGTAAATTTTTGTAGCAGCATTTTCACAACCCTCGTAGCCTATGGCTCAGAAACAGGTGCAGTTGATTTACCACAATTTTTTTTTTTTATTTTTTTTTTTTATTTTTTTATTTTACTATCATCTTTACAATTAAAATATATCATAAAATATATACTATATACAAGTTTTGAGTTTTTACTTAAAAGGTATTGCAACAAATATTAGCCTAATTTAGTAAACATAAATATACAATTTATTAATTTACAGTGTAAGGGGAAAAAGATAGGAAAAAACCTTTGACCTTCCAGAAACTTCCAACAATAACCCTTAGTTAAACTTCATTTCAGAAGTTAAAAAGATGTTAATGTTAGAGATTTCTTATTGTTTCATAATTTGAAGATCTATTTCGATCTTCAAATTTCTGGGTCAAATTATTCACAACCGTCATGAACATATCCTGGTTGAAGCTTCTGTGAAGTCTGTTAGTTGAAAACCGCCTAGGCAAGTTGAATATTATTTTCAGGTTCTTATTTTGAATAACTTGCATTTTCTGAACATAGGTTTTAGCACATACTTTGGACCAAACCTGGCACCCATAGGTCATTATTGGACGAATACACATTTTATACAGCAATATTTTGTTTTTATAATTCAAAATCGATCTACGATTTAGTAAGGGAAATAATGCTCGACCACATTTAACAGCTTTATCGCACGATTGAAGAATGTGATGTTTAAATGTTAACTTCTTGTCAATGACAATGCCTAGATACTTAATTGTTTCCAGAATAGGGATTTCTTCCCCATCTATTATAAGCGGAATGCTAGGAGTTCTTTTAGGCGATTTATTGAAAGGGAAAATTATGGCTTGAGTTTTTGTTTGGTTGATTTTAATTTTCCATTTGAAGAAGTATTTTTTGGCGTTTAAGAGAGCATTTTTCATTCGTTTGACAACAGCATTTGAAACTTTTCCTGTAGCTATAATTGCAGTATCGTCTGCATACAGTGCTGTTGTCTGATCTTTTTGAGCTCTTAAATCTGAAATGAATATAGAATATAATGCGGGTGACAGAACTGAGCCTTGAGGAACGCCTGCTAATATATTGCGTACATTTGATTGTTCATTATTAATAAATACCACAAAATGCCTTTCACTTAAAAAACTCTGAATAATCTTTTGCAGATAAATTGGGTAGCCAAACACATTAAGTTTATACACAAGTCCGTCATGCCATATAGAGTCAAAGGCTTTTTCAATGTCTAGGCAAACAATTCCCGTAGTTTTCCGTTCTTGTTTATTTTTTGTTATCAAATTGACAATCCTTCGTACTTGGTGCACTGTAGAGTGATCCTTGCGAAAGCCAAATTGTTCTTTTTGTACGACGTTGTTGCATTCAGTAAATTCATTTAGTCTTTTCAATATGATTTTCTCGAAAACCTTGTCAAGGCAATTTAACATGCTAATTGGGCGATAACTGTTTGGTGATTTACTGTCTTTTCCTGATTTTAATATCGGTATAACTTTGGCTGTTTTAAAAAGCTTCGGAAAATAACAATTTTTTATACACCAATTAAAAATTTTCATAATGAGACTAAAGAAGTTATCAGACATATTTTTCAATATAATGGAATGAATGCCATCTAATCCAGGGGCTTTTGAATTTTTCAGCGATCTAACATAGAATCTTATTTCATCAATCGTAGTTAAGGATTGTTGGATAGTATTAGGTATTTCTTGTCGATTAAGCCATGTTATATATTTTTTCACCTTATTATCAATTGGTGAGATTAAATTATATGTGGTTTTGTGGTAGTCCTCAAAAACTTCTGCAATAACGTTAGCTTTTTCTTTGCTATTAAATATTTCAGCGCCATCTTTTGACAAACTTCCTAATGATGATTTTTTACCTTTGAATGCTTTAGTTAACATCCAGAATTTTTTGCTACCAGTTGGCAAACTTTGTATAAATTGATGCCAGCTGTTATTACGATCAATGAGAATGTTTTGTTTTATTAGGTTAGTCAGCTGTTTTAATATACATATTATTAAGTTTCTCTCTTGTGAATTTGTAGTTCTCTGAAGTTTTCTTCTGTATCTATTTCTTTGGCCAATTAAAAATAAACTATTCTGCGATAATTTTCTTTGCCATTGCTGTTTGTCAGCTACTGGAATCTTTTTAGAGGCGTCCTGAAGAATCTGCGTGACTCTGGAAAGAATTCGTTCGATATTCGTGTATGTAATCAGAGTATTTGGTAAATTCTCATTTTTGACCTCATTATCAACAAATTTTGCAATTTCTTTCCAGTTTGCCATATTATATAGAACCATCTGTGATTTTTTCTCTATTATGGAACCAAATACTTTACATGTTATCGGAACATGGTCGGAATTTAATAGCTCGGGATGTGTTACAATTTGAGAAATATGTAAATTGGAGTTAGTGAGGAGTATATCAACAACTGACGGTTGCGTGTGGGATGAAGATTGACCAAACCGTGTAAAACTGCTCGGGGAGTAAATGTAATAATTAGAATTTAGTTGGTGGTTATAGAGACTGGTACCGGCAGCATTATTCTTTTGGCAGCCCCAGCTGGTGTGGTGTGCATTAAAGTCACCAAAAATAAAATAGTCCACAGTACCATGAGTAACAATATCAAGGTCGCTAACAAACATATTTGTATATTTAGGACAATAAACAGATGAAAATCTTACATTTCTATTGTTGATATTTATTTCAATGGAGATATTTTCCATGTTGACTGTTGAAAATTTAGGGATACGTTCATGAGGAATTGAATTTTTAATCGCTATCAAAACTCCTCCACCGTGTGTCGGTCTATCCTCTCGATAAACTTTATAATTAACTAGGCTAAATTTGTGTTTTGGTTTCAGAAAAGTTTCATTTATAAGTACTAAGTCTATTTGTTTCTGATTCAAAACTTGTTCCAGTTGTAATATAGCTGCAGGTGATGTTATGCCCTGAGCATTCCAATGCATAACATTAAGTCTACAAATTGTCCTGTTAGATAACATGCCTGAGCATATTTCCCAGTACTCTTAGCTTGTCGTACTTTGTTCTACATTTTTCCAACGCATCTATAGCTTGGAAATAAATATCTAATATTTCTTGATTTGACAAGTTATCGTTATTATCAATCACTCTATTACCAGACTTTGTAACGTCGGCATAAGAAATATTGTTATCAGATTTACCTTGTCTTTTCTGCGGGAATGAAGGCATGTAGTTGCTACCATTCAAAAAATTGTCATCATCTGTTCCGTAACTAACCATGTTGTTATGGTTTTTATACCTGACTGGGCGCATCTTATTAGTAACTCTGGAGCGAATATCCATGTACTCCCTTCTAGATGGACATTGTGGGTCGTCGGCTCGGTGGTTGACATTTTTAAGGTTCTTTTTGATGCAGTTAAAACATTTGTATATGACGGGACCACTTGTAGGTGTTTTATTAAGCTGGCATTGTGAAAAATCATGAGATCCACCACAACCTAGACATGCTACCGTTCTAAAGCAGTTTGAGGAACCATGGCCATACATGGTACATTTAGTGCATTGTGTGGGACCTCTGTTGTGGCGAGTAGGATTTCTCCAATGCACAACAATTCCCATTACGTATCTTATTTTCATAACCTCTCGCTTCGTTATTTGATCCCGATTAAATTCTAACATGTAAAGGGCATCATCTGGATTGGACCTTGAAGTGACAATCTCCTTTATGTTTGTAGGTTCAATATTAAACGAATTTTTAAATTCACTTAAGAGTGTACCAGTGCTGATTTGTGGTAAACCAAATAGCATTAGCTTGAATTTCTTGCTATCTTTAATAGGGTGAGTAAAAAACTTGCATTGATTATCTTTTAACTTATTACAGATACTCTCATAGTCGATCTGCGAGTTAGGGATAACTTTTGTTCCTATTGATATTCTTTTATATTTACAGCAGTTTCCTAATAATTTTATGATCTTAGTAAAATTATGGCAAACATCTACTATGATTGGAGGGATTTTTATAACCTCATCTCTGACAGGTTCGCTTTCCACACTGGATATATTATCATCTTCTAGGTCAGAAAATAACTGAAACCTATTTTCACCTGGTTTCCATTTTTTGTATCTGGGATTATTACCCCAGAATCTTTTGCGTTTAGAAGACATTCTTAATAAGATTCAAAAAATGAATAATGAACAGAGGGTTTTTATTTTAAGCACAGCTGATTGTATGTGTTGATATTTTATCTTTAATTTGAGAACCGTCTGCGTTAACACTCGGAGAGTAACTGAGATTTACCACAATAAATATCAAAGCAGTAACAATATCCAGAGGAACTTGCTGCAACCCAGTTTTTATAACCAAACCGAATAGGTTTACCTCGAATATACTGTTTTGCTGAATTGGCGACCGTAATATTTCACCATGGATTTGTCGATAGAAATATGTTCGTGGAAAACACCCCATTGGTTAAATTTTCTGATAAGAATATCGGCAAGTTGACGAACTTTAAACATTTTGTCCCTAGTTTTTGCGGCGTCGTTAGTAGTATACTTGTGGCCATTGTACCTAAATTGGAACAGCATTATTATATGTTTTCTAAGATCTTATACATTTGTTGTATGAAACTAAAAGTGCTTTTCAATGTTTCACTGTTTATTGAATTTTATATAATAATACAAATTTCGACTATAAGCTTTAGGTAGAAAATATAACTTTGATTACCATTGACCGACCTCTATATGTGTATTGTTAATGAAGTTTAATAAATTATTACGACAATAACAATAAATGTATTTAAATTGTTTCATTTAACATTTATTCAGAGCACTTTCCATTATTCAATAATGCAAAAATAAATAAACTAGAGTAAACATTTTTTATACAGCCTTAATAATTAAGTGTTCCCAAATTGGCACAGTGACCGTAAATGGGTGAAAATCAAGTACTGGTGCATGGCATCAGCAGATTTATTTATATTGTAATCCTTAACTTTTTGTTGTTTGGTATCTTTTTATAAAAACGTTTTCTTCATAAATTTTGTTCTTTTTTAAATTTTATTGCATTTTGATAAGATTTGTTTTGTTTTTTGAATTGATTCCAAGAGATAAATATGTAATGAGTAGTAATTCGGTACGTGTTGTTGCTGCAAATGTTTACTATAAATCGTAAAATTATGAGAATAAAAACATTATGATTAGCTTTCAAGAAATCGTTGTAATTAACAAGGAATTTAAGAAAAACTTTGTTCGAATCGCTTTCTATTTCGAATAAAACTAGTATGTATTTTTTAAAGAGCAATTGAAACGAAAATGCTTTTGTTCGATTAGAATTAACTTTTAATTATGTCTTCTCATAAGTTTGATGGAATTATTTAGTTATTTAATTGGTCGTTAGTCAGGGTTACAACACAGCTTCTCATACCAAACATGTTGCGTTTGTTAATTTTACTTATATTTAAGTAGCAAGACCTACATTTTAATATCTATTTCGAACAACAGATTTTTTGAGTGATTTTTTTATGACATTTTTATTTACTATAAGAATTTTTGCCTGAAGACTACTGAGAACAAGTTGCCGTCACATGTCTGAGCTAGGTTTGGAACCAGAGATCAGCAATGAGTATTCAAAGACATGAGTAGAATTGAATCATACACATAAATTCTGACACTTGTACGTACGTTCATACTTGTTTTAATATCATGGAACCTCTACTAATATTCAAAGTTTAAAGTACTCATTATACATATGATGTTGTTGATTTCGACTTTCCATAACTCAACATATACACGAATCGCAATATAAGTATGATTCTCGTACGAACACTACAATACTCATTAGAATTTTGTGTTTTTGCTCTGCTTGCTGCTCTATCTTTTTCACTTATGTGCCTATTTTTTTTTTAATGCAACAACAACTAAGACTTTGATTAATGATTCACTATGAATCAAACATATTTCGAATAGTATGAGTTTGACGCCAACGTTGTACGCAGACACATTGCAACTTGTGCTTATAAATCAACGTTGTAGTGAGTACGAATGAATCAGAGTAGTTGAATTTTAATATTGTTGACTCACTTTGTATATTTAAAATTTCATGAGCGCTTATGAGTAGCGAAAACACGATTCATTGCTGATCTCTGGCTTAAACCACGAACTCTCCTACCTACATACGTCGATTTAGCGAGGGGTTTCTAAACTGATGTACCATACCTGGGACCATTAACACGTCTCTCAGTTATTTATGGCTATAATGTTGTTGTTGTTTTTCCATGTACGTGTTGATCACATCTGGTTCCTATATGGTTCACTTTATAATATTTGCTACTCCGAGTCTAGTTTTACACCAGAGTTTGGTAGAATTAAGAATTCGTAATGTTCATTACTTCAAACAAATCAATGAGCCCAAAAATCGAATAGAATTTTTCTTTTAATGTTTACCATGCATAACAAATATTCATAAAATAATAATAAAATAAAAATTGAAATATAAACAATTTATTTTACATAACTAATACACATTGTTACGAAAATGAAAAACCTATATACTGTTTTGCTTTTACATCTTTTAACATTAAAATTATAAACAAAAGCTACGAAAACAAAATAATACACTAAACAAACCTATTACAAATTATCGTACTGCTTAATATAACAACAAACACTAGCATAAAAAATGGTAAAAAAGTAAATAAAAATATACCAACAACACTACAATAATAAATCTAAACTACGATGTTTACATTTATAGAGATTTCGAGAAGGCGGAGCCATGAATATTCGCCTTCAAGAACATTTATCAGACTGTTTAATCTGCCAAGGCAAGGCAAAGCAGACGACTGAGTTAGTGAAATTAAATCAGCCTTGTGTGAAGAAGCGACGTTTTTGAAGAGAGTAATCGTGGTTTGAAGATCTCCGCTACAAAGATCTGTCAAATAATTGTCTAGTAATTGTTATCGTTTATGCAAACCGTATAAACAGAGGAATAACAAAGGAATTGTCGTTGTCTACATATAGTTGTAAACAGTGGCACACAGAATTGTGCGAATAATTTTAATTAAAACTAAGAAAAAATTTATTTTGATTTTATTTGCAATCCACGAACTCATATTTTAAACGTTTTTAAAAGGTACGTCCGTAACAATATTTTTATTTGTTAAATCTGAAGTCAAGTCCTTGTCTAAAAGCAGTTTTGATGGTATATTTAGTGTTAATACGGTTTAAAATTGTACTCTTTTTAATATTAAAAAAACTTTTATCATTACTCTAAGATGTGAACACACTGCCAAAAAATATTGAATTTGTGAATTTAATTGTAAATAGTATGTCAAGTATTCGGCTCAATATTTCAGTGTAATCTACAAGTGGATTAGTTTGGACTTTTATTACTTCTTTTCAAGCCTTCAGAATACAAAGAGACAGTCGCAAATTCAATTAATAAACACAATAATTGGTAACCTAGAATACTATCCCATCTTTTATTATGAAATAGACAAGTTTTATGTCTTAATGCTTCCGGTTGCCAATAAGAATGTTGTAAAATTGAACATTCATTCATTCAGGATTACGATCTAGCTTCACACACCACTTATGTTGTGTTAATTTCATATATGAGTTGCGAGGGACCCACAGTTCGTCGATTCCGAACGACAAATATTTGAGAAACTTTTCATGGCAATTTTATTTACTCTCAGAGTTTTTGCCAGAAATTTTCCAGAAGAGGAAGTCGTCGAAGAAATACTTTTTCATATTTCATTCTGATATCTGACCTGGAGCCTTAACTGTTGTAACCTATCGCACTACCTAGTAGACTACGACAAATGCATATAGACGTTGAAAACGCTGCACAGTGGTTCAAGAGGCCAATCTAGCTGGAAAAAAGTCATAACTTCTCTTCGGAAGCAGCTAGAAGTATGTAATTTTGGAGTTGTGTATTTCCCATTGAAGGCATTCTTTGCACCAAAAGTGGGCGTTTTTGGTACAATGGGCGTGGCGTTGTAGTTAAAGAGGTAAATATAAAAATTTTTTAAATAACAAATTCTTTGTATGTAATTAGTTTCACCTTGAATCAAAGATTTTGTTTCTTTTTCAAAAATTAGTTTAATCGGCCTGCAGAAACGTGTAGATGATGGACGTGGGTTTTCCCATATGATATCGTTACCGTACTTTAGCTGCAAAGGTACCAAGCAAATTGCAAACAAATATTCATCTGTTTTACATGAATCATTTGTACTAAAGTTTTGTTGAGTGCTCACTGCTACCATCACACCCCCATTTATAAATCAAAGTCAATTCCATATAATTGAATTCCTCAATGACATCTTTTTGCAATTTTAAAATTCTACATGCAGTGTGATCAAGTAAGTTCTGCAGAGACACTTCTGCTATTACATCGGATACCTTTATTCCATTACTTGGGTAGCACTTTTGTTGATGGGTATATATCCGCGTTACGAATCTTAGCGCCAGTACGCATCGCATTATAACTTGCTTTCGTATATTTTCCATCGATAAACAGACGTAATGCCTCTTCATCTGTATACGGTACTGTTTCCTTAGATTGTGCGTTAACAATTTTTTTAATTTTAGTTGGTCTCGTTGGAGATTCATTTATGTTCTTTAGAAGCGCGGCAGCATCCCTCTTGCCAGATTTATAAAGACTAACGCCAGCAGCGAACGCTAGTTTCTCAGGTGAACATCCACTAACTAAAGTAGGCACTCCATACGCTTCCCGTTTTCAGATTTACCTGAAAAATCTGATCGAGGTCTGCCAAAATTTGACGTTGACGGTTGCATCCCTAAATCCTCTGGTATTTTAAATACATTTTCAGAAGGAAGACAAAATAGTCCATCTAACTAAATTTTGTTAGAGTCTTCAAAATATTTCATACATCCTTTTGATTTTATCCATCTTTCGTTAATTGAATACGTTAATCTTCGTACAGATAACTTAACTTTATTTTAATAATCTTCTTTTTTAATCTTCTGTAACCCACTCTTAGCAAAAAAATAGCTAATGACAGCCTTTGCCCTTTCTTTGCTTTTCATTTCGGCAATCCACGCATTATATAGTTCTCTCCGTGTTATGGGTATGTTATCTATATATGTATATAAAAAGTGTACCGGTAAATAATTGAAGCTAATTTTTTTTTCATCTAAAGTGGACATTACACACATAAATAGGGCACAATTCATTTCACGGGAATCCACGGGAATCCTATTTAAAAGTTACTCTAAGCACTATAAAATGCTAAATATTTACTACACAAACAACATATTTCCTCTTACCTATTATTTACAGAAAGAACATTTAAATTCGACATTTATTTATAATATAGCTAGAACATACCTGACACAATGCAGTATAAAAAAAGAAAGTCAAAATATGCTATTGTTCGATGTTACGATCAGTTCAAAAGTAATGCTGTGAATCGACTGGCCTCTTATATCAACAGAGGCAATGCAATTGATCATTTTTCAAACATCATAACAAAGCTAATAAGAAAAAAATAAAAAACCTGATATACAGTTATGAACAGTGGATAGTTATTTAACAATTACCAAACAAATTATGTGAACTTTGAAACATAAAAAATTGACTTTTTTCCAGCTAGATTGGGCTCTTGAACCACTGTGCGCTGTATGCATTAATTGAAAGTTGTCTTGTCTATTACAGGTTTTATTTTAAAAACTAGTTAGTTTAGATGGTCTGCAGGTCGATGGACATTACTTACAGGGAAATCAAGTTTGTTAAGTTGCACATAGCCAAAGTGAGGCTATGGATGCAATGGAGCAAATATCCTACAAATCTCTCATCAAACGACATGTTATACAACGCATTGGCCATTAATAGTTACGACTTTTTCTCTTCTTTCAGGCAATCTACGAATTCCGTTCTAAAAAAAGAAAGTCTTTGGGAGCTAAGAAAAATACTCCAAAGTGAAGCGTATTCCAGAGAAGTTCTCTGCATGGTTCGGAACAAAGATCACCAACGAACCTTTTTTCGCTACTCATAAGCGCTCATGAAATTTTGAATACACAAAGTGTATTAAATCAACAATATTAAAATTCAACTACTCTGATTCATTCTTACACACTACAACGTTGATTTATAAGTACGAGTTGCAATGAGTATGACTACAACTTTGGCATCAAACTCATATCATACGAAATATGTTTGATTCATGAGCCTACTCATTTAGATTCATAACTTTTGAAAAATACTTATGTATATGACTCGAATCGTTTATCAAAATTTACAGTCTTAGTTGTTGTTTCATTTGCAAAAAAAGAAAGGAGACTCGTAAGCAAAAAAGACAGAGCAGCAAGCAGAGCAAACACACAACCTTCTAGTGAGTATTTTAGTGTTCGTACACGTATCATACTTATTTTGCGATTCTTGCAAATGTTGAGTTATGAAGAGTCGAAATCAACAACATTATACGTTGTTAAGTACGAATATGATGAGTACTTCAAACTTTGAATATGAGTAGAGATTCCATGGCATTAAAAGAAGTATGAATGTGTATAAGTATCAGGAATTATAAGTATGATTCGATTCTACTCATCTCTTTAAATACTCATTGCTGATCTTTGGTTCGGAACTAATGGTATTCAGAAGGGATAAGGTCTGAGGTAAAACTTCCTATTCACTGTTTCTTTTTTATTGTTCGATAAAAAGTAGGAGCAGACAAGGCTGTATGAGTAGGCACTCATATTTATAAAATAATTTCATTTTTTGCGTGTTTTTAAATTCTTAACTCGCCCATGTTCTTTAATGAAAAAATGTCGCAAAGAATGGAATGAAAAAATTCCTTAACATTAATTTCAAAATTATGAAAAAAAACAGTCCCCTAGCGAGCCTGAGACCACATCAAATAATTCAAAAATTTATTACAATATTTCAAACGATACACTTGAACTGCAAACATCATAAAAACTGAATTCAAAATTTTCTTTACTTTATTAATTACGTGCTTAAAGTAAGGTTCTATAAATTATTCCCAACATAATTGTATGGTAGCAGACTTAATTTATTGGTATCTATGTATGGTATATATGTTTATACGATAACATCATATTGTAGTATATTATGTACCATATAATCTTTATGAACTGCCTTAATTGTCTATTGGCTAAATGCTCATTTTAATATCTTATGACACATTAATGATGTCTATGTACTTCTGTTTGGGGATGTGGTTGCTGATACGAATATGAGTTCATAAATAATTTCTGTTTATGTTGTTGTTGTTGTCTAATGGTTTTCAATTGATTATTTGTTTTGAAACCATAATTAATATCTATTTATATGCTACTGTTGTTATATTAAAATTGAATTTAGAGACACTTTCCAGTATTCTGGAAAATAATAACAAATAATGTTTTTACCTTTTAAAAACGTTTAAAATATGAGCTCGTAGATAACAAACAAAATAAAAGTAAATTTGTGTTTATTTTTATATTTAAATTCTTTATTGTTCGCACAATTCTGTGTGCTACTGTTCACAACTTGATGTAAACAGCAACATTTGCTTTTTTTGTTATTCCTCTTTACACTCTTTTGCGTAAACAGTAATAATTGGTCGACAGATCTTTGTAACGGAGATCTTCAAACACACCGCATCTTCACACAAGACTGACTGAATTTTTACTAACTCCGCTGCTTGCTTTGCATTGCCTTTTATATGGCAACGTAAATAGTCTGATGAATGTTGTTGAAGCTGAATGTTCTCGGCTTCGCCTTCTTGAGAATGTAAACATCTTTGTTTCATTATTGTTGTTTGTGTATTTTTGTTTACAATTATTCTTGCAGTGTTTGTTGTTGCATATCTGTTTACTTGTTTATCATATAAACAAGTTCATTGTTTTTGTTTTTTAGTTTTTGTTTATAATTTTAATGTTAAACGATATAAAAGGAAAACACCATTTCCATTTTCGTAACGATAGGGTCTTTTATTAAGCGATTCTTATATTTATGTTTAAATAAAACAAGATCTATCGGCGTCATTATTTTTGGAACATAACACCGTTCAAATGTGCTTTACGACTTCTCCAGAGTGATCGCATCCGAAATATGCACTCTTCCATGACTCCTACGCGTAAATCAGAGTAAATTTGACCGATGGCATGAATGTTGGCTTTGAGGACCGCTATATTTTGTGTCATATTAGCTTACATCTGCGACTTAAAAACAATCCACAAGATCGATCGAAATTATATGCAATCTACAAAAGAGTAGAAGATAATGGGTCAAAATATCTACCTTTGGGTAAGTTATTGTATAAAATTATTAGATTATAAACACTCGGTTAGAAAAAAAACCTATTTAATTAACCTAAAACATGGAAAAACATTGAAAACGATAGTCTTTGTGAAAGTGGTCTACTCGTTTTGATTCATTTTTCCCCATTTTTCCACACGACTATATTAAACCAAAAGTCACTGAAGGTCACTAAATTGTCTTCTAAATTTGTTTGCCTAAATTTAAAATTTCTTTTATAGGCAAATATAATTAGAAACAGATTTAAAGAACACAATCATACTATTTCATAAAAAATGGCATTCTAAAAAACTAATAAACTAACCACAGAATTTAATTTCATGCCTGAATAAATTTTAAATACGGTTTAGTTGTCTTAGATTATTAATAATTTACATACAGACCAACACACAACAAAACTCATTACTCAACACAAATGAATTCCTATATGAGATTGAAGGTCCTCTGCAGAGAGCCAAACAAATGGGCTCACAAAAATCCCATCTAATGGCAAAGTTGAGATGAGATATTGGACTTACACATTGAGACCCTAGACAGTTCTGGCACATCATGGATATATGAAGAACGGAATTTGCAACGAACATATCAAGCTTCCATTAAAGGAATCTTATAGCACAGATAACGTGATATTTTCCTCTGAGTTTTCACGCCAGGAGACGGGAAATACTTCAAACCAACTACAGCAGGAGCTCCAACGGCTATGAAGAAGTGAATATCACAGTCTTCGTTTGGCACTTGGTAATCTGAGAAGAAAAATTCTTGAGTACCCAGAATTTAGTGACAAACCATGTCTAGCCGAGGGCGATTTGCGAACAATTCACAGCTTTTATAAGACCCTCAGGATAATTAGGAGATACAAACCAGGAGATATTCTTTGTTTCATTGAATAATCATTTTCTATTGAGAGGTCTACTTCTAGATGAATGGATTCTTGATGCCAATCCCTAAGAGTTACAATTTGGTGTAATTTAGGGCTACATCGGTGAGAATTCCTTTGAGATTTTCGCAAGGTCATCACAGCCAACGGCGAGCACTATGAGTCGACGATTTCCAACTTCTTTTGGCCTGAGCCTGATGAACTGAACACCAACGATATGCGGTTAATAAACCGGCGCTACGTTTCATGCAACTAATGAAACATTGGAAGTTCTGCAGGAGCCATTTGAGGGCATGGTTATCTCACGAGGAAGTAATGTGAACTGCAGATCGAGATCGTGAATTTTAACCAGTTTGTCCTTTTTCTTGTGGAGTTTTCTTAAGTTGCAGGTGTATGTGAATAAGCCGCAAAACACGGAGTTTTCAAAACCAACATAGCCATGCTATCGGCTAATTTGAGTTTGCTTTATGTGCCGAAATCGTGGAACATTTTATATTTCGTATAAGCTGCACCCAGATAAGCCGTGGCGAATATATATAGGCATCAACTGGTGTTTTAAGTGAATAAAAATTTTCGATGATATACCACACACTTACTTTATTTTATTAAAATTTAAAGAGAAGAAGTCATGACAACGCTTCAGTCAGCATTATGGACCTAGTTTCTTACACAAAACAGCCAACCCTGACCATCTGCTGCTCGCTATTTATTAAACCAACTCATCCTTCTTTGAAACGTTCAGCCAACCGACAGCCTATAAGCCAGCCTGCATGGAATTCGGCTAACAATTTTCAAATATTCACTCACAAATGTTAACAAATGTAGTAAAAATCGCTTAGTCCTGGCACACTCCCTTGCCACTAATACACTAAATTGTCCATATGTATGTCCATCAGCGGACCAACGGCCAACATACGGTTTTTATGTACCTTTTCAGCATTTGCCATCGAATCATGGAATGTGATCCCGTATATTTAAAGCAACAAAAAACATGTCATTTTTTTGGGTTGTAAAAATAAAAAAGAAAAAGTAATCCTAATAGCATGCCGCTTTGATAACAGCATAGAATAAAAATCTGGTTAACAGCTAACGAGTACGTGTTGCTGTTGCCGTCTCCCTACCTGATGTCAGACATACAATATTTTTATAATCGGGATTTATACAAAAATAAGGGGTCCTGCTGCAATGGTAGCATCATATGTGCATCAATGTTTGAGTATATAAGTGTGCAGGTTTTTGAAGTTTAGCAGTTGCGTTGCGAATTGCTCTCACAGTAGGCATGCAAATAGACAGACGTACTTCAAGCTGGGTTCAATACAAGAATGTTGAAATTTTGTGTAATTTGATGTTATTTTTGAGACAAACTCTAATAACGGGTGATATTTTCTTTTAACAAAAATCGGATGGTTTGTTTCTTTAACACCCAACACTATTTCCACTAATTATAATGTTCGGCTCAGTTTCAGTTCCATTTCAGGCATAGTTAAGTTAGGTCGGAGTGATAGCTTTGATACCAAAAGCTCACTTGAACACGCATAGCGGCCCGTTGTGACACCACAGGTAAACGCAGTCTCTGTACTTATCAAGTTCCTCCAAACCAGGGAAGAAGAAGAAGTTGGTCAGCGCAAGGGCTGCACATTTAAAGCACGATTACCCCACACTGGAAAACCAGCCAGAAAGTTTGATGAACGAAGCTATATCCTTGATATCAATAGATGATAGCTCCGTCAAACTGACAAGAAATGGGGAGCCAAATAACCTATATCTACACCTAGCAAGAGACGGGCACTGACAAAGAAAGTGGATAACAGTCTCCTCTTCCTAAGCTGATCTGCATCCACGGCAAAAGTTGTTAAATGGGAGCCTCATTCTTTCCGCGTGCCTAACCATAACTCAATGACCTGTAATCATGGCCACTGTGGTTGAGATGACGTCACGACCAAGACCAAGTAATTGGTTGGTACGCCCTCTATCCATCAAAGGCCAGCTGAGTCTAGCGGTGGAGCAGGACTCCTCATTGACCCAGGGTAGGTTGGCGTTCCGAAAGAATTTCCGCGCAATATCCAACCTGACCGAGGCAAATAGTGTACCCAATTCAACTGAAGAGGATTCCGGAAGGAGCGCACCAGCTCTGGCGAGCTCGTCGGCCCTACAGTTTCCCGGAATTTTACTGTGCCCGGGAACCCACGCCAGTGAGACACTGGTGAAGCGCCCAGAAAGAAGATCGGGACAGCGGCGACTTTCCCTAACGATCCTAGAGTTATTCTCGAAACCCGATAGAGATCTTATCGCGGCTTGACTATCAGAAAAGACCGAGACGCCAGTAAAAGGAACACCGTAGACGAGGATCCATTGAGCGTCCGGCAGACGGAGAGAAATGTTCAGGTCCAGTTTCCCAGAGTAGACACCGCTTCCAACCCCATTATCGAGTTTAGAGTCGTTGGTATATATATCCAGGGCTTCCGGGTGGCAAACGCGTCACGATTCCAGTCGTCCCTACTCGGAATCAGAAAGTGGAAACGCCTGTCGATGTTCACGGGCGCCACTAGATCAACCTCTAAAATAGTTGAGTGAAGGTACAATGTGCCAACGAGACAGGGTCCAGTCGCAGCAAACTTAGCCGCCTGCTTAGCAAGAAGCACAGAAGGAAGCCAGTTGAGCATTGCGAAAAAGGCTTTCGTGGGGGTGGTGCGCAGAGCGCCAGTTATATAAATAGCCGCAGACCTTCTGACCTTGTCAAGAAGTCTGACTTTCCACCAGAAAGCAACACCGTATAAGAGGTTGGGTTCGATGACCGTATGATATATCCAACGCATGATCCTTGGGCGGGGTGAGTGAATACCAAAACAACTATGAAGCACTGACAACCCTAAACGGCTTAAATTATTAATAAAAACTACGTTGGCTATGAAAGCTTAAGATGAAGTTTAAAGTTTAAGTCAGATCGCTTTAAACTTTAATACGTTTTAATTTAAATTAATTTTGATCAAACTAAAACTAACCACTGTCAATCATCTGGGTCCACTTATCTGTACCTCTTACTTATTCTGTAAAACAAAATATCATAGAATTTTGTTTATTCGTTTGAAAGGCCTATTAATGCCATCATGTTTGGAATAAACATACATATATAATTGGCCATTATAACCCTTAAGTCAGAATTACGGCCTAGCTTCTCACACCACTAATTTTGCATTAGTGGGTGCACCTAGAGTTGAAAGTCGACTCCGAACGATAGATTTTTAAAAAACTTATCATGACAATTTTATTTACTCTCAGAGTTTTTGCCAGAAATCTGCTGAGAGGAATTCGCCGAAGAAACATTTTTTCACATTTCGTTTTGATGTCTAACCTGGGGTTTGAATTGTGGCCTTATGTCTAATAAGCCAACACACTACCTACTAGACCACGGCGACTTGTGGAATAAAACATCGTCTAAATATCCGCTACGACTTCTCAGAGTGTATCGCATAGAAATATGTTAAATTTTTAATGATTCTGGCACTGAATTGAACTGTTGACTATGTTGTTATGTTATGTTATGTTAGCTTTGAGGACAGCTATGGCATGTGGCATATTCACATACGCCAGAAAACATTAAAAGAAGAAGTCTAATATGGTCAAATCGCTGATCTCAAAGGGAAGTTCACATCAGCTCTAAGTGTTGAATTGAGTCGTACTGTTACTACTACATGTCGTTGGTATACAGATCATTCAATTCATTCCGAATGAAGTTGGTATTCATCCACGTTTGGTGTCTACTCTTGATAGCTACGGTTGGACAATATCGTTCTCAAACAAATATAGGTCGATGAGAGGTTCCGGCGAAAAATTCACATTTTTGCGATGTATTGGACACTCTTAGATAAAGTTTGTTCATGTATCCATTCATCCAAAAATGGGCCTCATCAAGATGATTTTTCGATGGTTTTCCAGTGTGATTTGGCAAAACAGATTGAATAATTTTGACAGATCTAGCACAAACACGTTATCAACTGAAGAAGGTTAAGTTTTCTAAATGTGATCTTGATTTACAAATAACACCTCCTAACACTACAGACTGTTCATGAATTGTGTACATTTTTATAACAGTATGTACCCCAGTAATCAACAAGTTCACGTGCCATAAATAATCCAACAAAATTGCAAAAAAAAAAAATAAAAAGAAAAACATTGTGAACATAAAACATAAACATTCGCGACGGCATTGCAGGATTTGGACAATCTTGTAGCGGTGTCCTGACAAAGTAAATGTACGAGATTCTGTGCACCAAATATCACTAACTGCTGTATGATTGTGCAGTTAAATCATAGGGAATGAAATCGAATGGTCAATAGAAAATTGGGGAAAATGTAGAATAATTTAAAGACTAAAAAACTGTACAATTCTGTTAGGCTGAGTTAACGTATGAATGTGCTATTTTGAACACAGGCGTTATTATTCCCTTTATTCAATAGCTTTTTTAACTTTCGAAATGTTTTGACCAGGTTTTAAATATGTTTTGGTACATGAAATTAAAACACATTAATACACAAGTGCATATTTGATAAAATAATAGTTGCAACAGGGCAGAGATGTATTTGCAGAATAAAGTGAAACGATGTTCGAAATAAATTGCAGTGATTAACTGCAGATTTAATATAAGTTTGGTTGCAGCCAAGTGAAAGTCATTTAGTTCAACGTATGCTTCAAAAATTATGTGTTTTATAAACTAAAACTAAAATTTAAAATTTTTTTTTAAATTTCTACAATTTTTCTACACAAACAATTCAACAGTTATGCTCTCCAAATATGCGCAATATTCCATCAATTTAAGACGTACTATATATGATAGAAGTCTAAATGCAGAAAGAGTGGTTTCTATTCACGGATTCGAAATAATGTCCGTGTCATGTCGCTGCTTGCTGACGACTTCATTGTATAAAAGTGCCTTTGGCATCACCGTTCAAGCCACACAATTCCAGAAAGTGTGTTACGTCACGCTCAATCTCTTTGAGCAGTTATTGAAGGAACGAACTCACATATCGTGTGCTTTAAGGCATCACAATAACACTTGCGAACTTTTTCTTACTTCTCACCCTGAAAGGTATAAAGCGATCGTATGTATATTCTTTCGAGCTCATGCAGAGGCTGTTAAGGTAACATAATTTAAAAATTTGAAAAAGCGAATAAAGAATATCAATTGAAAATCTCAAAAATAGTGATAAATTATCGAAAAAACGAAAGGAAGGCAAAGCTAAACCTTTGGTTTTTGAATCTAGTGGGCTCGATAGCTATTTTATCATGGATTCCAAAACAGATCGGAGATATAGCCGACGAAGCTAATTATTTTTTCAAATTGGAATATATAAGTATTCTATATAAATCTGGCAAAACCGGTTAAAAAATTGGACCTATTCAAAATCGGTTTTCTAAAATAGATTTTCTTACATTACTTGGGACCCTAAATATAAGCATTGACGCGATTTGTTTTCTTCAAATGACTAACAAAAAAGTGTTCTATGTAAATACAAATAAAAACGAAATTGTAGGGGAATAGACTTTATATAATTCTCATTGATTTAATATCTATTTATATATAATAGACATAACAAAATGTATTTTTCACAAGTTGCATGTCTTTTGTAGATCACTCGCATTTTTTATCGATGACTTGCATTTTTTGGTTGGATGGCTTGCATTTTTTGAACGATGACAGGCATTTTTGGTCGATGATTTGAATTTTTTGGTCAATGACCTGCGTTTTTTTTTTTGAACGATAACTGGCATTTTTTGGTCTATAACTAGCACTTTTGACCAATGAGTTGCATTTTTCGACTTGGATATTTTTGGTTAATGACTGGCATTTTGTTAGACGATGACTTGTATTTGGTTCGCAATTTTTTTGGTCGATGACATGATTTACACTTTTTTGGTCGATGACTTGCATTTTTTGGTCAGTGACTTGCATTTTTCCGGTGGATGACTTGCATTTTTTGGTCGATGACTTGCATTTTTTGCTGATGAAAAAAATGTTAGCTTCAGCTCCTATTTTAACTTTGTCACTGATATCTCCGATTCTACGTAATACCCAACAATAGCAAAAACTGTTTTCGAATCATTAATAAAAGGACTATCCATTACCCCCACAAGTCCATTTTTATCCGATTTTGGCCGATTTATATGGAGAACAACATAGATATCGCTCGAATGTAAGGGAACTTTTTTGGAATTCTTGACATCATGGTTCGTTTCTCCCACTATTTTTTATTTATCTTATTTATCCCGATTTATGAAACATGCTTTTCAATTGTGTTAACTTAACAGTCTCTGTGAAGTAATATTGTAAAATTGTTTGGCGTTTAAAACTTTTTTGATTTTTATCCTTCGTCTTGATTGTTGATATTGTCATTGAAATATAGCAGAAACCACAAGAATTGTGGAAAAACATTGCCAGACAGCAACAAAAGAGAATGTTGAAATGGAAAATAATTAAAGTTTAAGTGAATAAATGTAGCTGTATGAGGAGCACTTCTTTGTATGGAAGGCTGTGTGGGCTTACTTGTAAAGGTTTATAAATGTGTGTTTATGTACTTATGTACGTATATAACAATTACTTCTTTACGACAATACAGACATTTCGACAGAGATTCTTAAATTTAACCATGAAAAGGTATTTCACACTTGACTGCCTTCACTAGCATTTACTCTCTCGTTCCCATTCTCACCCTTACATTTTTCAATGCCAAACGCTTTGCAATGAACGAAAAGAGAAGAACAAACGAATGAACCCCCTCACACTCCTAGAAAAGGATTTTTTTGTATTTCCTTTAAGCTCATTAAAACGTAAGTAAAGGAATGAAAATGAAAACGAAAATAAGCAGTAACACAAAATTACCTAGAAATACACCGGGAACAGGAGACGGAAAGAATGCAACTGAAATCGAAAATTCTACTCGTAAAGCTGGAGATGGATATGAATGAATGTAACTGGTTAATAGACACACAGTTCGCTTTTTTATTTTTTGTCGGAGGAAATAAAAAAATTAAAAAGGAAATTATTTAACACAGAATAAAGAAAATATTTCACATACGAGGGTTGAAGGGAAATTTTCTTATTCAGTTTGGCGTAAGGAGATACCCCTCAAACTACATAAGGTGTCGCTATAATGTCTTCTTCAAACCTATTGCATTGACAGTCTTCAGGATGCTGCTCTTATTCAACAAGGATAATCTCCTGTACAGCACCTGATATGCACTCAAGTGTTATATTCTCTTATGCATTATTGACTAACGGGTACAAGTAATGTGTTCTGATGATTTAACCTCAATATCACAGAATATAGCTGTTAGGTTGGAGACGATCCGATTTTAGAACAAGTCTACCTTGTGTCTACGGTGCCTTGTAAAATGTCCGGTTGCTTCACACATATATACATAACAGCTCATTATAACACTTCAGTCAGGATTACGACCACTTACGTTTTGTTTGCTAATTCTGTACGTGATCGACAGATTTTTGAGAAACTTTTCATGCAATTTTATTTGACACTCAGAGTATTTGCCAGAAATCTGTTGAGGGGCGATAGCCAAGATGTCTGATCTGGGGTTTAAACTGTGGCCTTACGTCTAATAAGCCAATTCACTACCTACTAGACTACGGTGACTTCATGCGGTTACTTACATTATTCCAGGATAGTCTTTTTATTTCCTTAATTTGTCATTACAACCATTTAGTCACGATTACAACCTAGCTTCTCACACCACACATGATGTGGGAGTTTATATCCAAGCACTATTAGCGGCACCTATATTTTAAAGTCGCCTTCGAACAGCCTGACAAATTTATTTACGGCCAGGAAGACACCGAAACAAATATTTTTCATTTTGTTAGAGACAACTGAGCTGGAATTTGGAATACAGGCTGTTGTCTAACGAGTTAACACAGTGTCTACTGGACTGCGGCGACTTCTGGATAGTCTTGTTCTTGACTCAAATCTTCACAGATCTTTGCTTACAAAAGTTTTGATTGCCTCAAATCCATTTGGTTTGAGAAGAATATTTGCCTCTCCTTATATTCCATTTCATTGAGTATAACTTTACAAACATTTGTGTCCAGTCCACAGAAAAGTTTCTGGCTTCTTCAGCAGGCTGGATGCTTTCTCTTCGTGTACTCATCTGTCTGTACATTACTACTAATTATTATATGACTTGCGACCTTATTTATTATCGTTTTTAACACATTCATACCTTTTGCTTGCTACAGATTCGAATTTCTCAAACGATACTCACACTGCAAGGAACTGGTAGCCAAACTGCTACAGCACCGCAACAAAAAGGAGAATAAAAAACTCAACTTCTAGTGGGTCAAAATTTAAAGAAAAAAATAAAGAAAAAAATTTGTGCATCGTTTATTAAATTTTACTTTTTGAGACTGCAGATGTTGTGTTGTAAAGTGCTGTGGCCGCTTAAGCATTACTTTCCTAATTATGTGGCAAAGCAAAGAAGCAGGAAATTAAATGAAAATAACAAAAACGCTAACCCTGTATCGACAACTAAATGAGGTAAATAAAGTGATGTGAACTTTACTACCGAATGCGGCAAATAGTTCAATAAAAAAGCAGTTTCATTAAGTGGGTTAAGAAGATGTCTTTTATATTGATTTGGCCGAACTTCAATTCTTACGTACACAAGGTATTCATACGAATAATTGCTAGTAAAATAGTGAAAGGTTTGAGGAACCGGAGGTTCCCAATGGAACCTTTGAAGCTTACATTGATGGCTCAAAGAAAAGTGACAGGTTAAGCTGTGATATATATATCAAGGTTCCTGATATTAAACTTTCTATAAGCGCCTGATCACTGCAGTGTTTTCCAAGCAGAAGTCGTGACAGTTTCAAAAGCGGAGCAATGTGTCAAAGCCCTTGCCATAGCTAGACGGAGTTTTCAGAGATCTCATTTTCTGATATCGTTGACCAAGCTCTTTAATCTAAAGATTGCTGCAATAGCAAGATTTATTTTGATTTCGCGATGGTTTTCTCTAAGGAATGGTTGACCACGGTGTAGAATTAATTAGGGTGGCACAATGGGCCTACTTGCTGGATGAAGTTGGACCTCCTCCTTCGAGGGGTTTCGCCAACTAACCTCATATGACCTAAAGATCTACAATGTATTCGAATGGGAACTGTTTGCGTACTTACTGTATGAGACTGGAGCAAAATATTAAGGAGAGTTAAACAAGAGAATCGCTGCAGATGCTTTAGACCTGAATGTGGTGCTATACGGATGTAATATGATTGCGCCTTTGGCTGTCAAAGACGATATAAGTGGCAGTAAACCGAGCTTCCTTGTTAAGGATCAGTTCCACAGCGTGATTTATGACCATTTATGGCGACAAAGAGTTATCATGTTACCCAGCCTAGGCCCGATTTATGTGGGTAATTTAGGAAAACAATGGCTTATGGTATGTAAGGATGTAAAATTAAAATTTTAAAGATTACTTTACTTGCATAACATGTGCCAAATAAATTAAGGAGTGTATCCAGTGGTCGACCGTGACCCTGGTCTTATTTTCAATTACTTGCTTTGTCCAAAAAACTAAATATACGCACTTGAAGGGTTTGTATTGTTGTTTTTAATAAGAAATAAATTAAAAAAAACTTTGTGAAGTGCGTTGCCAAATAGTAGGACACACGTACTGCAACTCTTTTCTTTTAAAAAAAATTCAAAAATTTTACCTTTTTTTTCTTAAATTTCATGCTGGTACTTGTAAAAGCCAACAAGCATATACGAAAAGGTTTACGATGAATAGGGGGAATTGTGCCAAAGGCATCGTTTTTTGTATATTTTTGTAAGTTTAAAAAAGAAAAACAAAAACAAAAATTATATTATTTGTATACGACAAGCATAATAATAACGCAGCCAATAAAAGAAATTAGGGACGACAAAAATATGTGAAAAAAATACAAAGTATTCTCGTAAAGGACCAAAAGAAAATAAACAAGATTTTATGAAACTGTTGCTATTGTAAGAAAGTAAGTAGAAAGAAAAGAAGTAAATAAAGGGGAAAAAATAATAAATAATCAGCATGGATATCAAGTGGCAGTACATTTTTTTTTTTGTCATAAGAAATGGTTTTAAAGACCCAAAAAAATCCAAACAATATATGAATTTAGAGTCGGTTACAGAGGCTTTCAGATATCCTACTTTAATTCCTTATAAAGAACTAAATACAATTGGTTCTCCGCACAACTTTACTGATTTCTCTAAACAAAGGCAAGTACAGCCTGCACCCATCACTTTCTTATATTCACAACACAGAGCAACAAAGCTATCTTAGGTGGATTAACTTACATATTGTTACGAAAATGGTAAAATTTAGATACTGATGTTTTGGCTTTACATCGTTTAACATTAAAATTATAAACAAAAGCTACAAAAACAAAACAATGCAGTAAACAAACCTTTTTGGAATGCCGTAGCCACCTTTGGATCTCATATGGATTGGTGTCATCTCAAATTCTATAATCTTGTTTGTAAACATACCCATTTATATCGAAATGACCTCATGACTGAAATTGCTTTTTCAATACTAATTATGACTAAAGAGTCCTTTCAGAGAACATACTTCGTGGTCTATATAGGGCAAGTCAATCACACGACATAAAAATTCTGCAAATTTTTGTCTACAATAGGTCGAAGTCATATGAGCAATGCAATATTGACTGCATCGTATTTTTCTGCACAGTTACGGTTAAAGGCAGTGCTTTCGGCAGATCTTGTGGGCGATCGCTTGTTAAACAAATGGACACGAGTTTATTCACAACATTCGTTATAGTTTTCTCTGCAGAATGGTTATCGTGTGCTTTATTGACATAAGGGTTTTGGTTGACCGTTTGCTGAGCCAGTGGACTTCAGCTTATCCACAACACTGAGGATAGTCCTCTCTGTATCGTTATGGCGATTGTGAAATGATCGCAGCCACTATAGATTTCCCGAATAGAGCAGGTATTGTGATAAAAACAATTGCATTATTTGCGCCTGTAGTTGAGTATTATACCCGTCCATGGTGATTTGACAAAACAGAATGAATAAATGACAACTAATATGACAGTCGCGGTAATCTGGTTGGTGATGTGTTGACTTATTAGACGTTAGGCCCCTGGTCAGACATCGTCAATAAAACGAAGTAAAAAAATATTTCTTCGGCGACTTCCATTCAGCAGATTTCTGACAAAAATAATTCTAAGGGTAAAATAAAATTGCCATGAAAAGTTTCTCTAAAAAATCTGTCGTTCGGAATCGACCTTAAACAGTAGGTCCCGGCACTCATGTGTAAAATTAACACAAACAACATAAGTTGTGTGAGAAGTAAAGGTTGTAATCCTGACTAAATAAGACAGATATGGCTTCAATAAAATTGCTGTTATTAGTTGTTAGGAAGCCACTGTTGGAACTTCCAATGCAAAGTTTTCTCTGTAGGAGAACTTGGATTCTTAAGATAATTTTCGTGAACTAAAAGGAAATAATTCCTTCTAAATATATGAGCCTTAATACCTTTTAGGCAAAGGCATCATTTTATAAAAAAAAAACAATGAAATTGTTCACATGATAAACAAGTAAACAAAAATATACCAACAAAAAAGGAGAAGAAGTATAAAAAGGGGATAAACAAGTAAACAAAAAGGCAACAACACTGCAAGGATACACGTAAACAAGATACATAAACAACAATAACGTAAACAACATGTTTACGTATATAGAGATTTCGAGAAGGCGAAGTCATTCTCCCGCAAGAACATTCATCAGACTGTTTACCCTGCAATATAAAAGGCAAGACAAAGCAGGCAACGGAATCAGCAAAAAATCAGGCAGTCTCGTTAGAAGACGCGGTGTTTGAAGAAAGTAATCGTGGTTAGAAGATCTCCGTCTTGTTATTGTTTACATCAAGTTGTGAACAGTGGCACGCAGAATTGTGCGAATAAGAAAGAATTTTAATTAAAACTGAACCCAAATTTATTTTAATTTTTATTTGCAATCTACGAGCTCATTTTTCAAACGTTTTTAAAATGTAAAAACGTAACATAATTTTTCCTTTAATTTTATTTCCCAATAGAATATAGTGTCTAAACAACTAGTTTTTTGAAAATATATGCACGCTTCCATAACATTACGAGGCCAAATACTAAATGAAATCAAAATATTATTGTTGTCTCCTACATATATTGTCCCAAAAAATTTAATAAATAAAGAAAAAACAACTTAAAAAGGGAAATAATTTATTATGCAACAACAACAGAAATTCATCACCATACTTCAGTTGTCACAAAAACAGGAATAGCCAGCAGCAAGGACATTTTGCATAAATTTACTAACAGGGAAATGGCATTACAAGTAACGAAAATTGGGCGAATGTTTTAGGTGTGAGTATTTCCGCATTTTCGTTAGAAGAAATTTTACTTTCTACGTTCAAAAAAAATTCGTTTGATGTTAGTATTTCCATAGTGTAGAGTAGAGTCAAGAAGGAGGCAACTCTAGCCTTAAAAGAAAAACTTGTGTGGAGTTAGCTATTTTCACTGTCAAAATTATTCAAAAACAATTTAATGTTTATTAGGGTGGTTGGTTGCAAATCAAATTTATTTGATGTTAATGTCGCCGCTTTTCCATTGATTGCATTGGGCATTAGCATGATAACTCATTGCAAGCTGGTATCTTATCCTGCTCCAGCAGAAGTCGATCAAGGTCTTTGGCCGATCTGCCAACCCATAATATATATAGATTGATGACAGCGTCAATTTGAGGCCAGATCTTGCCAGATGTGTCTGACACAAACCTATACCCTTTTCTCAGCTTCACAAAAATGCAGATTAATCTGCACAACTCTCATCCTTTTCTAGGAATTTAGTATCTTCAAAGTTAAGTTATTGGATCATCAAATGTGACATACCACCTGAAACCGTCGACAGGGGAACAATCGAAGCAGTTATCCCACCAAAGTACTCTACTATAGTCAGTAAAACCTTCTTTTATTTTCTATCCATTCCTTCCAAATGAATAGTTCAGATGCCTTATAGATATTAAGTAAGTAACTCAATTGTTCATTACAAGCCTTTAGTCAGGATTACGACCTAGTTTCTTACACTACCCATGGTATGTGTTTATATTATACATGAGAGGCGGGACCCACATATTTTTGACAGACTTTTAATGACAACTTTAATTGGCCCTCAGAGTTTTTACCAGCAGGTTGCTGTGTGGAAGTCACCGAAGAAATATTTCCTCAAAATTTCGTTTTGTTTGAGATATCTTAGCTAAGGCTTGAACCACATGCTCGGAGCCAAAATAAGTCTTTAAAGGTTGTATGTATTTATAGTTCTTCGTAGTAAATGTTGTGTTTAGAGAACACATAAATATTTTTAGAAAAAAAAAAAAATCATTTCAATGAAGTTTGCCTCATGATATCCCAGATCCGGGCTTAGATAAGTATCAACTTAAGTAAAATTTAGAATTATAATGTTTGAATACAAAAATGAAGTCAAATGCTAAGCCGCCGTAAGACTCAAATATTTATTGTCTTCATATTGTTGTTGTTGTTGGCTGTCTTTTGTTGATGTTTTTGTTTAACTTGCTTTGTGACTTCTTCCTTAACTTTCATACAAATTTGTTTAACTTGATTTTTTTAGAGGCCCTGTTGATTTTATTGCCATGTTTTTGAGTATTTATTAGAACACATACAGACATACGTGACTATATTCAGAGTCTGAATTTTAGACTTACAATCAAACACACAAACAGACGTATGTATATGTAAAGAAAGCTTATTTGCCCTGAAGGTACTTACGAAAATATGAATTTTAAGATGCAAAATATCAAGTGTGTGGATAAAATTGAATGAAATAATGCGAACCATATGAGTACGATTATAATGACGATGATGATGACGATGGCATTATTGTGTTTCACTCTTAGTATTTATTTCTTATAAATACACAAGTATAAGAACCTTTTTTTGTTTTTCTTTATAAATTACACTTACACGTAAGTTATTCAGGAACAGAGTTTACGGAACAAACACATGTGAAACAGCTTTAGAAAACTGTGTCAATATTTGTCCTGATTATAGTAGTGGGCTATCATTTATGCCCACATTGAAGTCAAACCAAAAACCAAGCCGAAGAATAAGGCATCGATCAATAAGTTTACGAATGCTGAGAGAAAATCGAAAAGAACCGCTGAAAAAACTTTATCGAACAATGTGGAAGACTTTCAGAACTTTTAGGAAACTTGGATTACTTACATGTATACATACATAAGTCAGGATCTAGCTTCTCACACCACTTATTTTGTATGTGTTAATTTTATACATGAGTGGCGAAACCTACAATTTAAAATCGTCTCCGAACGACCGATTTTTTGAGAAACTTTTAATGGCAATTTTTTATTTATTCTCTGGCTCGACGGGTTTTAAATGCAGGGATTTGCGGAAGTCGGTAAAGGGAATGACCTTTTTTGCGTTGGAAGTACCAAATCGAGGAAGCCCTGTCATCGATTGGTGTGACCAACTGGCAATGGCGCGCAAGAAGCAGGCCTAGAAGAGTGTGCTAAGGCAATCCGAAATCCGTTAATCGGTTTGTTAGTGGCCAATTAAGTAAGTAAGTAAGTAAGTCTTAAAGTCACGACGCATGCATACATAATTGGCCATTACAACCCTTCAGTCAGAATTACAACCTATTTTCCCACACCACTTATGTTGTGTGCTTTAATTTTATACATGAGTGGCGGAACCTACAATTTAAAGTGAACTCTGAACGACCAATTTTTAGAAAAATTTTAATGGCAATTTTTTATTTATTGTCAGAAACCTGCTGTCGCCGCAGGAATATTTTTCTTCTTCCGTTTTGTTCGAGTTGTGTGGGCTGAGGTTTGATCACGGTTTCACGTCTAATTAATTCACACACTACCAGAGACATTGAACGCTATTAAGCACAGATGCAGCAGCCTTGATTTCCGCATCAGATCCAACAAAGAGCTGTATGAGTTGCTCAACGACATGGACGTTGTGCAGCGTATTAACACACAGCGGCTGTGCTTGCTCAGCAATTTCGTTCGAATGGAGGAAGGTGCTCCGGAGACGGATATTAAATGCAGGGACATGCGGAAGTCGCCGAAGAGGATGACCTTGTTTGCGTTGGAAGCACCAAATGGAGGAAGCCCTGGTGTGTGATCAACTGGAGAAGGCGCGCAAGAAGCAGAAAGGATTGGAAGGACGTGCTAAGGCAGGCCGAAATCCGTTAATAGGGTTGTTAATACCCAATTAAGTACTTACTTAAGTATGTAAGACTTAGAAGTCGCCGTAGTCTAGTAGGTAGTGTGTTGGCTTATTAGACGTAAAGCCAGTATACAAAAATTATTTCTTCGGCGACTTCCTTTCAGCAGATTTCTGGCAAAAACTCTTAGAGTAAATAAAATTGCCATGAAAAAGTTTCTCAAAAATCTGTCGTTCGGAGTCGACTCTAAACTGTAGGTCCCACCACTCATGTATAAAAAATCAACACACACAACATAAGTGGTGTGAGAAACTAAGACGTTGTACAATGGGTCAATTCGACCTCCGGGTACTGTACTTGTCTTAATTGACAAGTACACGTCCTCTAACCTAAGTAAATCTTAAAGTGACGACACAAAATCTGCGAAATTAAAATCTGCGGAAGGCCGAGTTCTAGTAAGAAACTTGAAATCGACAGTCTTGGAATTTAATGCACAGTCTTAAGAACTAAGGCGATGTTTTCTTCATAATTTTTGTTTTCTGTGGGTATTGGACGATTGTTTATACAACCAATGGATTCGTATTTATAAACCACACTGTGAATTATCTTTTCGGTAAGAGAATTATGGCGATTGTAAACTGGATGATACGCGTTTTAAATTGGCCAGACAGAGCTCCCAATTTAAAAAAAAAATTTGACAAAACAGACTGCATAAATAACAAGTAATTTAATGGCTGTTATCAACAATCACAGTTCAGCAATCAGTTCACTAGAAACTCGCTTTAAAGAATAAACTGATGCCAAACCTTCGCCTATCACTGGTGTCCTTTAAATTACGTTAATTTTTCTTTAATTTTAGTTTTCTGCTCAATTGCTGTCAGAAGAAAACTGTGTGTGCATATACTACCATTTCTGAAAAACTTACATGCACCTGATTAAATGCCCACCAGTGTTTTCACGCTTAACTTCGCCTGTACATTATAAGGCGAATATTAAATACGTAGTGTTTCACTTTATTTAAACTCCTTTTCATCTTCTTAATGTTGTTATTGTTGTTGCTATTGTTTTGTTTTTATTTGTTTTTGTAGGTGTTAAGAGTTATTTAAGCGTAAATTTCATGAGAATTTTAAATCATTTTCATTTGCCTTTGATAGGGCAAGAATCATTCTGTGGAGTGGATGAGGAAGTTAACAAAGGTATACTCAATGTATGGGTAGATATGTTTAGAAATTACAATAAGCGGAGAGCTGAGTCATGCACCAGGATAACCAAGAATAACCTAAGGTTGGTAAGTGGTTTTTTAACAGGGCACTGTAAACTCAGGGTACACTTATTTAGAATGGGGGGAGGGGTGTCTCCTACACAACATATGGAATCTGGGACAATGGGAATGGAAATTATGGGAACATATTCTTGGAAACTGTCAGGTATTAAAGCATACCAGAAAGAAACACTTGTTTAGATACCACGTGCTGGGCATTATTGACCTCAAGCAGCATTCTGAAGTTTGTCAGGGCATTAGGCTTGGAGGACACATTGTACATAAGGCTCCTTTTCATGACAATAATAATATGTACACACACAAACATACTTAATTGGTTACTGCAATCCCTTTAATTAGGATTACGAACTAGCTTGTGATGCCACTTATGTTGTGTATGTTACTTTCATCCATGAGTGGCTGGACGTCGTTTCCGAACGACAGATATTTGAGAAAATTTTTCATGGCAATTTTATTTGACTCTCAGAGTTTTTTGCCAGAAGGCTGGTGAGAGGAAGTCGTCGTAAAAAATATTTGTTTATATTTTGTCGAACACAGTCCCACGCGACCTCACATCTAATAATCCAACACACCCTACTAGACTACGGTCACTATCTGCCCTGACGATTGGGGTCTAAAAATTAAATAACACAACTGCTATGAACTTGTTAATTACTTACGTGATTGTTCATTACAAACCTTTAGTCAGCATTACAACCTAGTCTCTCACATCATCTACAGTGGATAGCAAAAGTCTTAGTGCGGCAATATATTGTTACGTTTTTACCTTTTTAAAAACGTTTAAATATGAGTTCGTTAATTGCAAATAAAGTAAAAACAAATATGTGTTTAATTTAATTTTAGTTAAACTCTTTATTCTTTACACTACTTTTGTGTGCTACCGTATACAACTTAACGATACAACAATAATTTGCTTGTACACTATTCTGTTTCACACTTCTGTCCGCGTTAACACTAACAACTGTTCGTTAGATCTTTTGTGCTTACAACCTTTTTGCAAGCAATACCACTTGTACGTTCAAACCGCAACGCGTCTTCACACAAGGCTGACTGAATTATAACTGACTGACTGCTTGCCTTGTCTTGCCCTTTTATATACGCACGTAATCAGTATGATGAACGTTCTCGATATGGAAGGTTCTTGTTCTCGCCTTTTCGAGAATTCTATAGCGACCGCATTGTTGCTTGTATATTTTTTGCACACTTGTCCATCCCTCATGCTTGTTGTTGTTGGTTTACTTGGAACGTGTTCGATGCATTCACTAGTGTGTATCTGTGTCGTGTGGATTGTGTTGGTGTAGCTTTTGTTTATCGTTTTTATTGTTAAACGATATTAGGTCGTTTCGACCTAATTTAAATTTCTTTTCTTAATTTATTTCTGTTTTATTATAGAACAAAATTTTTTTTAATGTTTTTCATAAAACAAGAGAGAAATAAGTAAACGTTTCAGATGACTTCATAGGTACCCCCAAGGAGAGCCCTGAGTAAATTTAAAATGCAAAGGCCTAATATATAAAAATGTAATCCCTTGTATTTAGTAGAATATCCCTTAAGATAATTCACTCCATTTAACCCATTTGGAATTGAATGTATAAGTTTTGTTTATTGTTCTCTGGTGGCTCCATGGGCGAGTTGTTCAGGTGACTTTTGTATGAGGTTTAGCGATTACGTAACCGTTCTTTCAAATGATTTCCTAAATGCCATCTTGAAGTCATATCAGGACTTTGTGCAAGAGTATTAAGACTTTGGGGACTTTTTGGCAAAATATATTGCCGTACTAAGACTTTTGCTGACCACTGTATGTGGTGTGTGTTAATTTTATTCATAAGTGGCGGTGCCTATAGTTTAATGTCGACTCAGAACGACAGACTTTATTGCCAGAAAACTGACGAGAGGAAGTTGCCATAAGAAATTTCATTTTGTTTGAGATGAACCACCTGCTCTCGCCTAAGTAGTCAATACACTAGCTACTACGACTTCCTTGATTCTTTTTAATATCAATTTATGTTTTTTAGTTGCCGGCTGACGTTTGTAACATAGTAATGAATTGATAATTCAAACGTCCCAAAGAAATGAAAAGTCATTTGTTTTTCTAAAATCTTGTATTGCACACGTGCCTACGATTTGCATTGGTAGCTTAAAAAATTCAACAAAAAAGGTCAACACTTACAATTAGAAATGGTATCTGCTGTGGCAACCTCTTCCCTGGCTATTGCACACCATTCACTCATTCAGTTAGTCATTCGCATGAAAAACGAGACGTAATTGTGCGTAAAATGCAAGGGTCACGTTCTCTTAAGCCAGCGGTTTGTGTCGCTGGGCATTTAGTTTTAAGAATCCACACGATTTTGTTACTCTAGTTGAGGATAGGAAAACTCTTCAATGTAACGCTGTGACATTAAAAAACTCGGAGAGAAAGAAAAAAGAAACGATTTTAATGATCGTTTTAAAGGGATTAACGCTGTTTGCTTAAATATTATATATATAATAAATATTTATTAATGAACGGGTACTTCATCTTGCTCAAGATAGAAAGAAAAGTCACATGCAATCTGCTTAGGAGGCAAGCAAACAATTTTTGTTCTTTGTTACAGGAAATGATGCACAATTAAAATTGTGAAAATGAGTTTCTCTAATCATTCTACTAAAGAGCCTAATAAGTGCTTAAGTACTTATGGTCTTAATTGGGAGACTGTGTGATAAGCTTAAGAAGTTCAAATCGAAAAAAAGAAAAAATAATAAAACACTTGAAACTGTGATCATAGAAAAATCTCTGTGACGCCCAAAACACTTGCCTACCATTATAACGATTTAGAAATACAAAGCTTTCTTAAATCTGTGGGAAACCAAAACAAAACAAAAATGATAACACAGTGGCACCCACTTAGAAATAATTAGATATAGTATAAGTGACATAGTGTAAGCTGTGAGTTTTGCTGAGTAGAACTCAAAAATATTTTTTCATATTTCTTGAACCCTCCAAAGGAGAAAGGAGAGGGATGGACCTTTAAAACGATATACATATATATATTATTTGACTTAATGTGCTATGCGGTTTGATGAGGTAAACTTGACAAATGTGAATTTTTTTCATATTTTTCAAGTTGTCCGGTCATAGTAGCAAACTTTAATTTATAAATATGAAATAAGTGACGACATTCTGAAAGTGCATTATCTTGTGAAGAGATTTACTCTTCGTTTGATCAAATCGGACAAAAATTAACGTAGTCATTAGCAGGGTGTATTTTGACTGTAGCACCGTGTTTTCTTTGAACCAGCCTCTACAACCCTGTCGTCATCAATCTGCTTCAACAACCACCAATTCAACCATCTATGCCGACTAACACAGTAGATTCCTCTTCTAAATCCATTAAATTGAAGAAAACAAGACATTGGAATGCAATGCATGTGCATATTGCATGGGAAATTTACCACCACTAAAACAAATAGAATCCCGATAAATTGGCAGCAACTGCAGCTTAACACCGGACTCAGCGCCAAGTAGTAATGATGCCAGTGTTACGCCTATAGTTACTATATCTCAGACAAGTACGACAACTTGTTTTTAGAATGAGGTCTTCTCCATCACCTGTATCGGCTATGAACATGAAAGCTTCGTCATTCTTGTCATTAACTTCTGCTATCTCACTACATTTTTTAAACAGGCCTGGTGAATTACAACCAGGATCCTATACTGACACTTCGCCACTGTCGACCAGTTTCATAGCCTAGATTAATTCATTTTTGTCCACATAAGTATGTACATATATTCGATCGTAACTGATTTACACGAAATTTTTGGGTCGATAGATATCATTATTGAAGTCGCCGTAGTCTAGAAGGTAGTGTGTTGGCTTATTAGATTAAAAGCCAGGGTTCAAACCCCAGGTCAGACATCAAAACGAAATATGAAAAATATTTCTTCGGCGGCTTCCTCTCAGCAGATTTCAATCAAAAACTCGGGAGAGTAAAATTAAATTACTATGAAAAGTTTCTCTACAAAAGCTGTCGTTTGGAGTCGACTTTAAACTGTAGGTCCCGCCACTAGTGCATAAAATAACACACACAACATTAGTGGTGTGAGAAGCTAGGCCGACATCCAGACTGAAAGGTTGTAATGGCCATTTATGTATGTATGTAGTCTAGAAGGTAGTGTGTTGGGTTGTTCAAACCGTAAGTCAAACATCTTCAACTACACAGAAAATAAAAAATATATTTCTTCGGGGGCTTCCTATCTGTTCAGCAGAATCGTCGTAGTCTAGTAAGAAGTATGTGGTTCGAACCTCAGCTCAGACATCTCCAACAAAACGAAATAAAAAGAATATTTCTTCAGCGACTTCCTCTCAGCAGATTTCAAGCAAAAACTCAGAGTAAAATAAAATTGCAATGAATGGTTTCCAAAAAAAAAAAAATCTGTCGTTTGTTGTCGATTTTAAACTGTATGTATACACTCATGTATGAAATAAATACTTACCAAATGGGTGATGTGAAAAACTAGGTTGTAATCCTAGCTAAAGGTTTGTAGTGACCAATCAGATAAATAAGTAGCAGGTGCGTAGCAGTTGTGTTCTTTATTGCAAATAATGGCCGTAGTCTAGTGGATAGGCTTAATATACGTGAAGCCACAGTTCAAAAACCAGCTCAGACATCTCGGACAATAAGGCGACTCCCGCACAGTTAATAAGGTTGCCATGAAAAGTTTCTCAAAAAATATGCGATTCGGAATCGACTTTAAACTGAATGTATAAAATTAACACACACAACACAGTGGTGTGAGAAGCTAAGGTTGTAATCCTGACTAAAGGGTCATCATCATATCATCAGCGCAGTAACTCAAATTTCATTTCTTGTTAAATTTTTTGTTACTGATGAATTGTGCCACTTATTTTGTTGATATGATGAACTATTTTGTTTGACCATACATGCAGAATACCTATTGCACTGGGGATTTTTGTGCAACATATTTGCGTTTCAATAATTAAGTATGGCCGTATAAATTTTTAACAGCAAATGCAGTTGTTTTGCGTGGCCGGCATTCTGTAGGTGGCGACAGATTCTAACCGAATTTAGTTTCAGGTCAATATATACACAATATATACACTACATGTACGTACGTATACGTATACGTTCACCAAATGTCAACACTTTCTCCTTGCTTTTTTGCAAATTTCGTTAAAAGCTTTTCAATTTGTTTGTTGCTAAAATCTAACTTTGTGTACTTCGGTATTTTTAGCAGTTGTTGGGGTATACAAATACGCTGTCTTAACAGAGCTTCAAAGGAAGTTGCAGTTGACATACGCATGTGATTAACAAAGTGAATGAAATTGATTTCCAAATACTTAAAAGTTGCTTAACGTAAAGAATTTTAGAAAAATCATGTATAAGTTTAAAAGGGAATTCGAAATGAGAGATTTAAAAATTATTGTTTAAACGCTTAAAGAGCCACAAATCAATGAATAAGTTTTTGAACGTATATGAACGTACAAGTAATGATGACGTATTGGCGCCACATTAACAATTGACATGACAATGTCATAAATTTTGAAAAAGGCATACAAAAAAAGCCCTCTAAGGCATTGAATACAGCCACATAAATAAATATTAGGGTGGTAATAATTTCTATGTTTGCAGTTTGGTAGTTAATACTGTTGAAGTGCTTATCGCTTAACTTGTTTCTTTAGTTTTGCCTTAACCTAGCAATTTACCCTAGCAAAACTATTACAAAAAATTCTATTCAAGAATTTCATGCCACCTTATTAATCCATCAGCGTTATTACAAGACACTATTTATTACATACGAGTATAATTTTTAAAACAGAAGTTTAACTGACTATCTATGGTGTATGCGACACATGCATTATACGCTGTATTAAATAAATTTAATATTCAACATAAATTATCAAACAATGGCAATAAATTAAAAAAAAATTGACTACACAAACACAGTAGAATACCACACACAAATAGTCATAGACAGCCAGCTAGGCTGCTCATTACAGAAATACTTGAACAGTGTAAATCATTAGAGGCCAAACGAAAAATCAAAGACTCCCTCTTGTATTGCTGTATTCTAAACGAACTGATGTTTAAAAATTTTATGTTTTATGAAGGGTCACAATACCAATTATTTTAGACAAATTTTTATGCTTTAAATGCATATTGTTTTGTCTCTTAATACCCTATACCCTCAAATTAATTTCAAATATTAATTCCATTAGCTTTTGGCTAAGCGAAGTAATACCACTGGGGTAAATGTACCAGGGGCACCACGGTTCAAATTCCAAACGATATCTGAACGAACATTTCTTTTACGACTTTTTGGCAAAAGCTATGAAAGTAAAATAAAATTGCTTCTCAAATATCTGCATTTCGGAGTTAACTTTAAATTGTAGTCTCAGCCACTCATGTATAGAATTAACACACAACATAAGTGGTGTGAGAACGTAGGTCGACATCCTGACTGAAAGGTTGTAATGACCAATTATATATGTACGTATACCACAAAATGGTCTATATTTTAAGAGAGTATATGACTTCTAGATTACTCCATTCATTTTTATTACTAAGCCTCGTTGAGAGGCAATTCGCAAAATCATAGTGTCTACTGGTTCTGTTCAGGGGACAATTATGGAGCGAAATGGCAGTTATTCGATTCATTAAGTCATGAATTATTTTAATGAATTTCAGGTTAGATTTGTTTCCTAATTATGTTAACCACAGTCTATACAGCTCTGGCCTTCACTACCATGTTCGGAGGAATTAAATCAAACAGAGCTTCCAGGCGGTTTTCATTGTGTTGTTTTCCGATGCCACACTCAGTGGGCATTTTTTGATTGTGCTGACCCTTGTTATCGCACTACTTGCGTATGTTTTCGGAATGCTATAGAAGGGGTGTGTTGGCTTATTAGACGTGAGGCCACGGTTCAAACCCCAGGTCAGACATCTCGAACAAAATGAAGAAAATATTACTTTGGCGACTTCCTCTCAGTAGATTTCTGGCAAAAACTCTAAGAGTAAATACAATTTGTCGAGAAAAATTTAAAAAAAAATCTGTTTAAACTGTAGGTTATGTCATAATTGATGTGAAAAGCTAGATTGCAATCCTGACTGAAGAGTTTAATGACCAATTATGTATGCCTTCTAACTTGAAAAATGCACAAATTATCGCCTCCTTCACAATTAAGGACGCCTAATTGGCTCCCACTAAATTTATAAAAGCTGTCTGTGGTACCCTTTCCAATACCCCATATCTTATATAGTTATACCCACAACTTCATCAAATTAAATAAAATTTTAACTGTTTTAACTACAAGTGCAACCAGTTTAAAGGGCCACCATAAGGGCTATCATAATTAATACATGAAAAAAATTCATCATCATTTTGCAAAACAACCATACAACGTATAATTTTCGTTGCTCTCTAAACCTTACAGTATCTGTGGCTCATTATTCATTCGTTTTATTAATTCATAATACAGTCGTGTCGTTAAATGTTACCACTAATTCGCCTTGGTTAGTGACACTGGCAAACAAGTTGTTGGCCATTTATTTTACATGCCACAGGCAAACAGAAATAACAATTGAGACGATATCAGGCAGTAGTGATACAACATGCATGACCATGACCATGTATGGGAGAAGTATGAGAGGCATTAACGAAATGCAAATGTTGGATTAACAATCCTCAAACCGTTGTAATCCGATCTAGTGCGCCATGCCGGATAATATTAAATGATGACGATTGTTTGTGTTGTGACCAGAAATAAAAAAAATTGTCTTTTACTGGTTGAAAGCTAAAAAGATAGACACACATTCTTTTATGCTCTCATGCAAGTATTCGTGGGTATGACTATTATCCTCATCATCATCATTGTCATTATATTGTTAGACTCGTTCGTTTGATTAGAAGATTTATTTTCTATGGGAATGTACATACATTTGTTTACTTCTGGAGAGAGAAGGCATCCGTACCATTTATTTGTTAAGTAGCAAGTAAAACTATCTTTTTAAATGAAATATGAGAACTTTATGTTATTTATTTAACAGCTGATAACGACCGTATTGTTGAAATAATTTGTTTTGCCAGACTGCTACGGTCGTATATAGCATACCAGAACATGTGAAAATAATCTTCAACTATGAGGCCCATTTTCTAATGAAGAGAGTCGTAAACAAACAGAATTTTCGATTTTGAAACGATACCAATCCCCACGAAGATCAAGAGCGTCCAACACATACATAATGGGCCATATTACAACCCTACAGTTAGGTACAGTTGCTTAGTAAATTTTATACATGAGTGGCGGAACGTATGGTTTAAAGATGACTCAGAACGATAGATTTTTAAGTAACTTTTTCATGGCAATTTTTTTACTCTCATAGATTTTGCCAGAAATCTGCTGAGAAGCAGTCGCTGAAAATATTCCTACTTCGTTTTGTTCGATATGTCTGACCTGGGGTTTCGATCCTGGCCTTAACTCTAATAAATCAACACACTATCTACTGGACTTCATTGACTTCAAGAGAGTCCAACGCATCCCTAAAACATCACTGTTTAATGTAAATCTTCGACACGATGTTGTCGAAGCCATCACTTTAAATAACGTCCACTATAGGTCGTTGATTTCTAACTTTGGTGTCCTGCTCCTGCACTTTCACAATCTTCAACAGACCCAGTAACTGAAAGTAAACGACCATAGAGGACGGCGTGTGTTCGCTGGATAGGCACTGTAGCAATTTTTCATGTTCAACGAAAAATCCTACTCAGCGATGAGATCCATTTTTGAATTAATGTATACGAGAACAAACAAAATTTCCGAATTTGTGACAACATCACTTCGCACGATATCCAGGAGCAACCAATACATATATACGTAATAGGTCATTACAACCATTCAGTCAGGATTACAACCTATTTTCTCACACCACTTATGTTGTGTTTCATACATGAGTGAGGGGGCCTCCAGTTTAAAGTAGACTCTGAACGACAGGTTTTTTGAGAAACTTTTTAATGGCAATTTGTTTTTTTTTTTTACTCTCAGAGTTGGAGTCCCCGTAGTCTAGTAGGTAGTGTGTTGGCTTATTAGACGTAAAAGCCAGGGTTCGAGCCCCAGGATAAACATCAAGACGAAATACAAAAAGTATTTCTTCGGCGTCTTCCTTCAGCAGATTTCTGGCAAAAACTCTGAGAGTAAATAAAATAGCTTTGAAAAAGTTTTTAAAAATTTGTCGTCCGGATTCGACTTTAAACTGTAGGATCCGCCACTCATGTGGTGTGAGAAACTGGGACGTTGTACAATGGCTCAATTCGACCTCCGGGTACTGTACTTGTCTTAATTGACAGGTACACGTCCTCTAACCTAACATACTCTCAGAGTTTTTGCCAGAAAACTGTTGTGAAAACTGCTAAGAAATAATTTTTCGTATTTCGTTTTGTTTTGGAGATGTCTGCCATGGAGTCTATGTATCATAAAAAAGTCACTATTTGGTGTGAATTTTTGTCTATATTTCGACCGCTATAGGTTGGTAATTTTCAACCTCCTTTGGTGTCCTGCAGCTGCACCTTCGCAATATTCAACTGTCCCAGAAACTGAATGTAAAATGCCATAAACAACGGTGTGTGTTCGCTGCATGAGCACTGTAGCAATTTTTAATTTCCAATGAAAAATCAGCTTCAACGATGTGATGAATTTCTGAATGATATGGAACAGCATATACAGGAGCGTCCAATATCCTGCAAAAGTCACAGTTTCGTGTGGATTTTGAAAACGTATCCCTGTCAACGGCGGACACTATTGAACTAACTGATTACTAAATTCTTTGGACCTGAATTGAAGGATCTGGACACCAACGACATGTGGTTTCAATATATCGGCACTACATACTGTCAAAGTGGATATACGTGGTCATTTTAGGTAGAAGTGTTGTGGACTGTCGATTGACATCGAGCCATTTGACCCCGATTGATATTATCTTGTGGAGTTTTCTTAAGCCGCACAAGTATGTGAAAAAATTACAAACTATAGTTATCCTCATAGCCCACGCCTTCAATCAAATTTAGTCTGATTTAAAATTGAACATTGGCATCAGACACAACCACGGTTTCTTTACATTTAAACGATATCAAATACAATTAAATTATTTGAATTATAGAAGTACTTACAGAAGTACAGAAGAAGTGCAGAGATGGGATTGTATGGAAGATTTCCAAACACTTTTGAGTTTGTTTAACGAAATTAAGGTGGCCTAAAGTGCCTTATTGAAACATGTTTTTTAAAGGTTTTGTTTCTTTTGTTTTATTTGTAAATATTTTATCAATTTGTCAAATGTGATTACATAGTTGGCATCACTTTGTTACACCTACAGTATAGGCAAGTTAAGGAAATAGAAAATATTCCTTCTGTATCATCACGAATAATAACTATGATGTGTGCGTTACTCCAGTTACTATGTGTGGAGTAAATTAAAAATTCTACACATGATCAAAGAAAGTCCCTCAACTCTTACACAATACAGAGCAAAATTCATTTTGTTTGGTGACACCCACTTTTAGGTATTTTTTTTTTGTAGGAAAACCATGTCAAACGCATGGCTATGTCACTGACATTGTGGCACAATAGATGTTGAAGAAATAGTAGGAAGGATTGTTATGCATAGAAAATAGACCAGTACTATTTCTAATAAACTTTGACTTTGGAGAAGTATTTGGGCTGATAGAAGTAACCAACAATGATGAAAATGTCATGCTGTTTCCACTGTTCACTGCTAATTTCAAGCATCACAACATAGGGATTTGCTATGAAATATATTTTCCTTTTTCTTTTTCGATATATGGTCGTATGAATTAATTCTTTAAGTAGTTTTTCTGTGTTGCTTTTCTTTTATTTTACTCTCCCCCATTATTATTAATTTCTTGGAAAGCCAATTCCATTGTAATCCTTAGATTAGATAGACAACTATGAATAATAACAAAAAATAAGAGGCTGCCTTACAAAATGTATCAATACAAAGTTTGTATACAGTTCTACTACTGTATATAAACTCTGTAGATATGCAAAGTAACCAAACAACGCATCAACTATAAATCCGATGACTGATTGCTTTTTGACTGCGTTAAAAATACCGTTTTGAAGTAGAATACTTTGTATATATTTTGTACAGCGGCATTATGAAACACGATACTTTGTTCAAACACAAAGCAACTAACATTTTGGAAGGCAGCCAGAATGATAAGTGAATTGGAATCCTACCAAATTTGTTTACGTACCCAGGCCTTTGTTTATCCAGGCCTCAAGGCTGAAGAAGATTTTTCGATGAAAATTAGACATACGTTTTGGCGAACAGACCTCTTTTTTGCTAAGTCAATTAGCTTCAGTAGAATTTAATGCAGTTGCTGGTCTAAGTTACGACACAAAATTCACCATGTTCTGGTCTAAGAAAAGTCGAGTTCTTAAGACCCAAACGCAATCAATTGATGCGAATTCTCCTCCACACACTTGCTTGCATTTCGTCAACGTCCATGTTGGTAGATTGTTTACATAACAACTGGACACGATTATTGGGAATAGTCCTCTCGCTAGTACGATTATGACGATCGTTAAATGGGCGCACTTTGCAGTACGTTGCCGGAACAGAAAAATCTTTTTTACAAGTTGGTATACTTTGTTTTGAAGTTGTCGTAGTGTAGCAGGTAGTGTTTGAGTTGATGTGTGGCTACGGTTCAAACCCTAGGTCAAACATCACGAACAAAATGAGCAGATTTCTGCCCAAAATTTTGAGAGCAAATAAGAAATTGCCATGAAAAGTCTCCCAGAATAAAATGTGTCGTTAGGAGTCGACTTTAAAATGTACATAGTTCCTCATTTATAAAATTAATACATACAACAGGGGTCGTAATACTGACTGAAATGTTGTAACGATCATTTATGTATGTATACTTTGTTTGACCAACTTTAATTAAATGAGCTTCTATGCTGGAGTAAACTTACCTTAGATTTCACAATCTTTCCCTCGTATCAAATGTTTTATTTCACATCGTTTGAACACGATACATATTAAATTTCCATAAAAATCATTTGATTACCAATTTAACTCCACTTTGCTCCAGTTAAGTAGTTCATTTAAAAAACCATTGTTATCGGTGTTATCTAAAAGAGAAAAAAACGAAAAAAAAATACGTCACCAGCAGTTGAATTTGATTTTAAATAAGTTGTTCTCCACGACAACAATACACGCTTGAGAAAAAGCCATTATGGGCAAACGTTAAAACGCTTAAATGTAAACAACCCACTTGAGTCTACAAAGAAAATAAAAAATTTTACAAACAAAAAAAAAAACAGATTTTAATGGGATAAACTTCTTTTGCAAGTCAACTTTTTAGAGATTATAACCAGTGAGGTTATGGTCGATACACCCTATGCAGTGTATTGTGTATCTTAACATATGAGAGAATCTTATTGAGCCACACACACAAGCTATGGATTACAGAGAACTAATATTGCACATGACATGAAATACTCACACTTAATTCCAAACAAAAGGGTGTTTAACACACAACGCGAAATATAGGCCACCGAGTGAACTTGCATGTGAATGACGAGTTACCCGCTAACCTAACCTCTTACTATCTCCATAAGCGTCCTACCAATAAGACTATTCTCAATACGGGGAATAAGTGTAATACCTATGGTTCAGTAAATGATCAACTAACACGTCGATGAAATGCAAGATCTGTGCGAAACATCACCACTGTTCATGAGAATGTGCAGGAGAATTCGAGTCAAACAATTTTGCGTCACACACAAGTACTCGGCATTTAGCAGGCCACAATTGGATGATTTTTACACCATGACTTTGGCCTGCAATCGCACAAAATTAAACTACCGCAGGAACTGAAGGTCAACGACCATAAATAATGACGTGTGTTCGCTAGATAGGCTATGGATTTTATCGAAAAATATCTGGACTAGAGGTCAGAAATGAAACATTTTTTCGCTACTCATAAGAACTCATGATATTTTGAATATCAGTGAGTCAACTATATTGAAATTAAACTACTCTGATTCATTCGTACTCACTACAACGTTGATTTATAAATACAAGTTGCATTGAGTATGCGTACAACGTTGTCATCAAACTCATACTCATTTAGATTCATAACTTAAGAAAAATACTTATAATACTTATAAATGATTCGAGTGCCTCGCGTCAAGCAGAGCAAACACACAACCTTTTAGTGAGTATTTCTGTGTTCGTACGCGAATCTTACTTATTTTGTGATTTTTGTAAATGTTGAGTCATGGAGAGTTGAAATCAACAACATCATACGTATTGTCAAGTATGAGTACGATGATTACTTCAAACTTTAAATATTAGTAGGGGTTCCATTGGGTTGAGCAGCCCTTGTGCTTACCAACTTCTTCGTCTTCCCTGGTCTTGGTAGAACTTGGTCAGCACAGGGACTGCGTTCCACACATGGCATCACAACGGGCCGCTTTGCGCGCTCAAGTGAGCTACTACTACGACCTAACCTAGGGGTGCCATGATATTAAAATAAGTATGAATGCGTATAAGTATCAGAAATTATGAGTATAATTCGATTCTACTCATCTTTTTGAGTACTCACTGCTGATCTCTGATCTGGACCGAGCACAAACAAAATCATACAGTTTGGGACAAAACCCATCCACATAAGTCCCAAAGATGTTGAATACATACATACATACATAATTGGTCTTTACAACCCTTCAGTCAGGATTACGACCTAATATCTCACACCACTTATGTTGTGTGTGTTAATTTTATACATGAGTGGCGGAACCTACAGTTTAAAGTCGACTCCGATCGACAGATTTTTGAGAAACTTTTCATGCCAGAAATCTTGCCAGAAATCTTGCCAGAAATCTACTGAGAGGAAGTCGCCGAAGAAATATTTTTTTCATATTTTCGTTTTGATGTCTGACCTGGGTTTTGAACCATGGCCTACTACGGCGACTGAAACATGTAGTACGTCTTAATTTTATACGCTACTGCTGGCTGATAGTAATTTAATTTCGAAATGGCCACATCCATAGGCACCAAATATCAAAAAATACCTCTGGTCACTGTAAATACATCCCGATAGCAGCAAAAATATGTTTAGTTGAACTCCTTCTGTAGTGTACCGCTAACAGAAACCGCTAAAAACTGTTCAAATTAATGTTAACAATTGCTTTAAACCATCATAAATCTTATACACAAAAAAAAACAAGTCGGAATAGAGAACTTGTGTAGTTTGGTTATAAACAAACAAACTGACAGATTTGAATGTCTAACGTTTTGATGTTTATTTGTTGAGTAGATTTTTATGAAAGCTAAGCTACTGTCAGACAACAGCATTTCCCACATAATGGTTACCTTTCACTCTATACACACGCAAGTACACGTGTATATGCTTCTTTTGGATATTTTAAGACTTTATCTTGTCCAAAAAAAAAGAAAGAAAAAGAGTTGCTTTGTGCTTATTATTATGAATATGACAGCTAAACTATTAGAGAAATGACTACCAAACAAACCATCAAACAACAAAGGAACATAAACAAAACAGTTTGAAATACAAACAGAAAAACATGTGAAGTTAAGTTTCTTAGGTTTTACAACACATACATACATATGAGTGAGTGAGTTGGTGGTGGTGCTGTTAAGAGCATAGTACTACTGTGCAATGCTTACTTATTTATGTTTGATTTTTATTTTAAGATAACAGCGATAAAGTTGAGGTAGCTGTCGTCTTTTTGTCTAAGTAGAGTTGCATATAATTTGTATGGCGCATGCAGCTTGACTATGTAAACATACATCAACATTGTGTAGGTTGTTGCTTTTTTTGTTCTTAAAATTCTTTCTTCACTTTAGTTTTATACAACTTTTTGTGTGATCATCATGTGATTTTATTTGATTATTTGTACGAGTATTAGTTTTTGTGTGCTCTACTATTCAATGTTGTTATTATGAAATGTTAGTTTTAATTCAACTTTTTTTTGTAAAACAATTGTGTTGAATCAAATCTTTAAACAAAAATTGGTACATCATGTCTACTTGTTTCTCCAAGTCATTGTTAATTTTAGGCTAAACTAGCACAGGAAATCATGCATCAATTACACCATTTTACGAAGAGAGCCAGTTCGCCAATATAACTTACTTACCAGGTCACACATCAAAACCAAAATATGAAAAACTATTTCTTCGGCGACTTCCTCTCAGCAGATTTCTGGCAAAAACTCTGAGAGTAAATAAAAATTGCAATGAAAAGTTTCTCAAAAAAATATGGCGTTCGGAGTCGACTTTAAACTGTACGTCCCACCGCTCATGCATAAAATTAACTCACACAACATAAATGTTGTGAGAAGCTAGGTCGTAATTCTGACTGAAGGGTTGTAATGACCAATTATGTATGTATGTACGAGTATGTACTTACTTTGTGTTATATACGAGTGGTGGGTACATGAACAAATTTGGTATGATTGCAATTCACTTGTCATTTAATTTTTTGTTATCATTCATTGACGTCACGGATTCAGCTTCGTTTATTAAACTCTCAGGCTGGTTTCCAGCATAGAGAAGTCATGATGTAGTGTGCAGCCCCCTGTACTGAACAACTTCTTTGATGAGTATACTGGAATTCGGTCAGTACAGGGACTGTGCCATCACAACGGGCCGCTATGCATGCTCAAGTAAGTTGTGGTATCACATCTACGACTTTTGCTTTCGTTAAACATTTTCTTGTGGGATGTTTTTAAGGTTGAATAAGTCACAAGCCACTGCGACCCTCCAAACCAATATATCGAATGCCGTCGGTCTTATTCATCCTGCTCTTTACGCCAGAATCATGGAATATTGAACATTTAGGATTCGATCCACCCAGAAAAGCCTCGGCGAACATTTGGACGGTTTTTAATTTTACATATAAGAGCATCAATAAGTCTTTCAAATGAATATAAAAATTTATTACATTTAAATTTAAAAATTGTACGCGCTTAATGAAAGATCCGTTATGAACAACATCAACCAGATTACGGTAGGTTCACTTGAAAGTTGGGTCAATACAAGAAACTACATAAGGTTAGAAGCCAGATGGGCATATTTGCGGTTAAAAGATTTACTTGGCCCAGTGAAAAAATACTGAATGGCCTCCGTATTGCCGGTAAGGCTTTTAATTCTCTTCTATAGACGAGAAGGAAGAAGAAGATATTTAGAAACATGAAGCTTAAGGACATAGAAAACCCAAAATATTCTTCCTTTCTTTCCCGCTTTTTTTTAAAAAATTTTAATTAAATTTATTGTTCTTCAATTGTATGCAATATTCTAGGATGTATCCCCTGTATACAAAGTGTTACAATGTATTCCAGTTCTTTTCTTTTCATAAATATAAGGAATAAAAAATTATTTTGTAACTTATTTACTGATGCTCAAGTCAATTTTCAATCATCATCATCATCATCCTCGACAATTGCATTTTAAATTCGTTTTCCTTAACGAAAACTAATTTGTTTTAATTTAACCTTTCGTTACGGGTCATAGTGTAGAGTGTTTAAATCAAAAGGCAGCACAGCTAAAGGAGTACTCCTACAAACTCCAGGCATTGAAGCATTCAAGCATTTATACAACGACAACAACTGTCTCCATTTCACTGGAAAACTAAATTAGTTTTCTTATGATCACATGAAAAAAAAGGAAATAAAAAATAAAAAGAAACGGCATAGAATACTTCACTACAAGAAGGAAAACAATACAAAGGCAGTGCAAAAATTCTGTGTGAAATATATAAACAAACTAAATGCCAGGGATGCCAGATGTTTAAAAAAACTGCTGGGACAAAAATGATTATGAATACGAAATTCTTTGGACCTAAATTGAGGGATCTGGACACCAAGCACATGTAGTTGCAACACGATAGCGTTGTGGTGTAATATCGAATATTCTGTACAAGCGCTTGGAGGGCATGATCAACTCTCTCGTGAATGTGATATGTGTTGTATGTATGTTGTATGTATGTTGTATGTATGTTGTATGTATGTTGTATGTATGTTGTATGTATGTTGTATGTATGTTGTATGTATGTTGTATGTATGTTGTATGTATGTTGTATGTATGTTGTATGTATGTTGTATGTATGTTGTATGTATGTTGTATGTATGTTGTATGTATGTTGTATGTATGTTGTATGTATGTTGTATGTATGTTGTATGTATGTTGTATGTATGTTGTATGTATGTAGTATGTATGTTGTATGTATGTTGTATGTATGTTGTATGTATGTTGTATGTATGTTGTATGTATGTTGTATGTATGTTGTATGTGAGTTTGCACCAAGATCTTGCGAACTAAAGCGGTGATCACAGCCAACATAACCCATGCCATCGTTCAGATCCAGCTATGTTCTACGAAAATTGAGAGAAGCCGTAGCAGATATTTAAACGATGCTCCAAACATAATGGCATTAGCATAAAAAATTGCACATGCTTTTTTAATTAAGAAAGGAAGCGCTTAATGAAAGACCCGATATAAACTTTCTTCCCTGTTACAAATTAACTTCTTTGACATGAGTCATGTCTGGTAAAACACATTCCCTAGAAAATTTAAATCTGGAGCTAACAAATGCTGAACTGATGGCTACAAAATGAAAGAGATCTGGAGTCTATTCCGATAAACTGGCACTGAACGGCCAACGTATTTCGGGCAAAGATTTATAGTTGAAAACGGGGACCTACCTCCTACGAACTTGATCATATTTGTGGAAAGTCAAGCAGCAATCAACGCGCTGGGATTCCATCTGGTCAAATCAAAGGACATCAGGAGTTGCATGGGATCTCTACACCGTATACGTTGACACAACACCCTCCCTAATGGGTTTCAAGCCACTGTAGCATAGAAGGAAATGAAAAGGCGGACGTAATGTCCCAGAACAGATTAGTGATGTCTGAGGAAGAGACAATGGAGGGGATATATAAGCTTCTACAGGAATACTTTTTCAAATTGAAAAAAAAACAACATGGAATTCAACATACCCTGAGTGGTTCGACATACCTGGTTGCCGAATTTCCAAACTGCAGTGTCCAGCAGTAAACAGCAGGAAAACCAAAGAACTGTTTAAGTTTGGCAAGAAAACGACAGATATTTTGACAGGAATTCTACGCTATTGGAAGATTTGCTGACAAGCTTTGTCTGCCCCAGTAGGATTACTGCACAAGCTGCCAGGTTGTGAAATGGACTCGGTGCAACAATCTTTTATGAAAGTGTCCTGCCCTTAAGGACAAACGTCATTTGTTTTTAGATGACAGAACGTTTGAAGATCTGGGCATGGTAGCAAACATGCCACTAGGACAATCGACCGGTTTCATCCGGACCTCGGGAAGGTTCAAACCCACCACTAATGGATCATGCCAAGGATGCTTATCTTACACTGGGTAACGGAATAGGACATATGGGCCACCGAGTGAACTTGCTGGTGAATGGCAAGCTACCCTCTGACCTAACCTAACCTAACAAAGGCTGAAGAGTTACATAAAAAGTTTTTCATCGTTTCAATGGCTTTACTGTAGGGTTGTGTTCTGAAATTATAATGCGACGTATAAATGTTGATTGTAAAAAGCAGTTATGCATTCCAAGTCCCTTAGAAAAATTATAAACCTTTTGGTCGTTTTACCAAGTGTGGCAGGCTCTCCTCTGCCTAACATAACGACGACCACCATCATGAAGCATCTTCACTAGTTTTTACATACATACATACATAATTGGCCATTACAACCCTTCAGTCAGAATTACGACCTAGCTTCTCACACCTCTTATGTTGTGTGTGTTAATTATATACATGAGTGGCAGCGGAACCTACAGTTTAATGTCGACTCCGAACGACAGATTTTTGAGAAACTTTTCATGGCAATTTTATTTACTCCCAGAGTTTTTGCCAGAAATCTGCTGAGAGGAAGTTGCCGAAGAAATATTTTTTCTATTTCGTTTGACCTGGGGTTTGAATCGTGGCCTTGCGTCTAATAAGCCAACACACTACCTACTCAACTATGGCGACTCCAAACTAGTTTTTACTTCCATTATTTTGTCATTTTGTGGTCCAAAGAGTTTTTGCAGTTTTGCTTTGTAAAACCTTTTATTTATTTTTTCTTGAAGAATGGCATCCCTAGTGTTGAGAGCCTGCGATATCTTGCAGTAACTGCTTCTCTACAAATTATCACAGACTTCTTTCACTCTATACGAGCTACTCCACTAAAGTGGCCATTAATATGCATGGAATTGGGTAGAGTATGAAAAAGGAAAACAAAGAAAGGCGACAAGTATAACACAAGAAAAAAATAAACAAAAAAACAAGGATAAGAAGAAACTAAAAAAAAAGCAAAATGTATGGAAGAAATAAATAAATACAATGACTGTTAAGAAACGGTTGAGTAAATAAATTGAAATATTTTTCAAATTGCCTTAAGCTTTAAAACAACTACGACAGCAACAATAACACAACTCTGGCAATTGTGCAGCACTACAATATAATTCTAAGAATTGTTTTCAATATTTTTTTATTTTTTTTATTTTTTTGAAGTGTGAATGGAAGAAAACTAAAAAAAGGCATTGACTTACAGGCAGCAAGCTATGGAAACAACTGCACCCCCATGTTGCACAAAATGTGTATGTGAAAATGTATGTGCCACAACAATACTGTTGTTGTTGCACATTTCGCTTTGCGTCTGTATATAATGTATGCTGCATGTATCAATATTGTATTCAGCAATGATAAACGAGAGAATGTTGAAAATATTGACTGTCTCCAGCATCTTGTTAAAATGATATCTTATGTTGCACGTATAATTTTGAATTTTTTTAAATTAAAATGTAGCAAAAAAACAATAACTAGTAACGAGGGGTGTCCACTAATCTCTACCCTCTAGTTTTTACATCACTTAACTAGAAAAAGTCATGATCAAATTCACGACCTGGATTTGTTCTATGCAACATACTCTTGGTGGTGCAGGGAATATCATTGACACCTACAGCATGAAATTCTTGCGCTTCTGCGAAATAGTTTGTTCCTGACTGCTCATCATAGCCTATCGAACGCGTTATTGACAACATATTTCTTTTCATAATTCAAAGAATTTTTCCTTTTTCCTCTCCCTACAAGATCAATGCTGCAACACACCACAACAAAAAAGTGTAAAGCAAACCACTGTGTGTCCCTACATACTCAATCATTGCAAGGCATGTCAGTTTCTCGATCATAAATAATAATTTTATGAAATACTCGATACGAATATTCGCGGAATATGTTCAAAAGAAACAAAAACATACCAAAAAAAATTCAATTTTAAATGCAGCAAAAAAGTGGCCTTCATATGGTACTTAAAGGAATCTTGTTAAAAACGTTATGAAATCGTATGTCAAGAAGAAAACGAGCATGATTCTGTTTAACGATCACTACGCGTGAAAAAAAAACATTTGGTACGGAGAGAAATTCAAAGAAGAAGCGTTTAAGTTAGTGCTGCCTATGGTACAGCAAAAAAACAAGTGCCATCATTTATGTTGTGGCGTTTAGTTCAAATATTAATTCCATCGATGCGCATGCATGGCTACAAGTTAGTGTCACATAAATTATTCCTGTCCTATATTCCAGAGAGAATACATTATTATTTATCGCCTTGTCTTTTCCAGTGCTTTTGGGGAATTTCTTGTTTGTATGTTCCATTAAGACGTGTTTACTTGTTTTAATTGTGTATTTTGTTGGTGCTACAGCTAATTAATAATGGAGTTCAGTATTGAAACTAAGCCTAGAGTAAGTTTTACAGTCGGTTTATGGTATGCAACATACATACGTAACATAATTGGTCATTACTATCTTTCAGACAGGATTATGGTTCACCTTCTCAGTCATCACTTATGTTGTGTGCCTCAATTTTATCTATAATTGGCGGGACCTACAGTTTAAAGACGACTTCGAACGACAGATTTTTTTTTGGTGAGCTATCATGACTTTTTTATTTGACTCTCAGAGTTTTTGCCAGAAATCTGCTGAAAAAAAGTCACCGAAGAAATATTTTTTTTTTTCGTTTTGTTGGAGATGTCTGAACTGAAGTTTGAACCTCTCGTCTAATAAGGTACTTTAATAGACTGCGGCAACTACAAGTTATGCAACATTTTATTTAAAAAAAAATGTGTCAGTTTGATTAAGGAGGCTTACTGTACCTATTCTCCTTCCTTGTAAAAGGATAATGGTTACTCTCATTTCAGATTCACAATTGAACCTTATTGCTTTTGGCAGTTCAATCTATTTTTTTTTATGTTTTATTCTCATCATTTTAAAAGCACTCTGAACAATCGTAAATTCAGTCTATAGTACCGGTTACTAACCTTATTCGGTGTTCAGATATGCACCTTTATTGCGTAAATCGCAATAAACGCCATTATTGAGCTCAAAATTTCATATAAAGTTTCAATTAATTATTGCGCAATAAATACGCAAATTGTTACAATATTGAGTAAAAATTAAAATGTAACACTGGCATAAGCGTGTTTAGTGAACATATTACAATTAACCGAACACTTTCTTTGCTATTTGACAACTCAAATGTCAACAAAAAAGAAAAAAACAATGTTGTTGAAACAACCAGCTGTTTGTTTACCAGCTGTCAAATGAATATTGAATAAGCAGCTGAACTGCGTATATTATTATCTCTGAACACTTAAAATATTGTACCCAATAAACCGAATATTGACTCAATAAAAGTGCATATCTGAACATAGTATTAGATTATTCCTGTTCTAATACATGATTGAAATCTCTCTGTATTATAATTCTCAACAAAAGTTTTAATTGCCCAAAAAATCCGTTTGGTTTGAGAAAAACGCTCCGTCGGTCTTTATATTCCCTTTCGTTCAGTATGACTTTTCAAATATCTCGACAAACTTAACAGGAAAGTTCTGGTCGCATTAGCAGCGTCTAAGCTCATCTGCCTACACATTATCATGATTTCCGCACATGATCTAAGCAGAGATTAACCCTATTTGTCCTACTTGGCTTAGGCCTCAGAAAATCAGTGACCAGGACTGCTATGTCTTGTCTTTTGTACCTTCTATCCAAATTGAATTGAGCACTTCTTTCGATGTCATTGACTTCTACCGGGAATATTCTCCAGAGTTTCCTTATGAACTTTGAATATTTCATTCTAGGAGTAAAATCACTCACTCATGTCCCAAGATCAGGTCTTAAACAAGATCAACATAAATACATAATTGGCCATTACAACCCTTCACTAAAGATTACGGCCTAACTTCTCACACCACTCATGTTGTGTGTTATTTTTATACATGAGTGGTGGGACCTGCAGTTTAAACGTCCACTCCGAACGACAGATTTTTGAGAAACTTTTTATGGCAATTTTTATTTACTCTCAGAGTTTTTATCAGAAATCTGCTGAGAGGAAGTCGCTGAAGAAATATTTTTTCATATTTCGTTTTGATGTCTGACCTAGCGTTTGAACCGTGGCCTTACGTCCAATAAGCCAACACACTACCTACTATTCTACGACGACGTCAAACAAGATTCGGTATAACAAAAATTTGTACTCCTTTTGCAAAAGTATATATGTATGTAGCTTCCTTAGCTAATAGGCGGTTAGTGTGTTGGCTTCTTAGACGTGAGGCCATGTAGTATATGTATGTGGTTCAAATTCCAGCTCATACATCTCAAGAATTTTTTCTTCAGCTACTTCTTTTCAGCAGTTTTCTGGCAAAAACTCTTAGAGTAAAAAAATTTCCATGAAAAGTTTCTTAAAAGATCTTCCGCTCGGAGTCGACTTAAAAACTGTAGGCCATGCCACTCATACATAAAATTAAGACATACAACATCAGTGGTGTGAGAAACTAGGTTGAAATCCAGACTGAAGGCTTGTAATGACTACTATGTATGAATATACGTGAGTTTTTTATCACTTATTATCTCATTCGCTGTGTAAGTTTCCGCAATCCATCTGGATATAATAGGTGCTACACCCCTTCTATCTAACACCCTATTTATGACGCCACGAGGCTCCCTCTATAACAAACGAGTCTTCAAATGAGCTTCTAAAAAGGCGATATCTTAAGATTGCATCATTTTGTTGCATGTAAAACAGACACGATTCGTTGAAAACTATATTTTCCGTTCATGTTGATCATAAATTTCTTTCAGTGTAAAATTCAACATTAAATGCCAATCGTAACAAAGATTTTAAACCATAAAAATTTTTAAATTTGACTGTTGCTGTTATTGTTGCTGTTGTTGTATTTTCATGTTCAATACATCATTGTTAAGCGTAAATAAAATACATTTTTTATGTTTGAAGCTCAAGTACTTCAAAAAAATCAAAAGTATGTACATGAGTGTATTGATTGATGTTGAATTTGTATTTGAAATGCAGAAAAAAATGTTGTTTAATTAAATGAGACCAAATAAATAACAATCGAGAGAGGGGGGTAGAGGTTATTAAAATAACATTTATTTTAATTTTATATGTTAGAAGGTTTCCATAGAAAAGAAAAAAAACCGAAATTAATTTTTAATTAAATGAAACCAATTCAGTTGAAAAATTAATTCAAAACGCGGTTTCTCGGAACATATCTTTTCTAGGAACATACCATATTCTGAACTGTTTTAAACAAATTTCTTTGCCAATGTCGAAATTAAATGTCAAAAAAAGGAAACGATTTATCATTTAAAAACATTTTGTTTGTTTTTTTTTTGTTCTTTTTGAAAATTCACTTTTTAATGCCGCCTCTAATTTATGTACAGCACGTGTTGGGGTCAAATTGGATAAATTGACGAATTGTTTGAAATTTGTATTTTGCTGAAGAAGTTAAGCTGCCACACAGCTCTTATGAGGTTAGATATAAGAGAGGCATTCTCGTCTTTAAGCAAGCAGACCGTCTTATAAAAGGAGGCCTCCATGACGTTGATATAAGTAAAGGTATACTCAATAAAAGGGAAAATATGGAGTCACAAGGTTGCTTTTTAAACCAATCAAAACTTTAGTTGGGACATTAAAATAAGAGGAGTCATATTTCAGACCGCACAGATATACATACATAAGTGGTCATTAAAACCCATCAGTCAGAATAACCACCTGGCTTCTCACACTAATTATATTGTGCGGATAAGGTTAATTTATCGGGTAGCTTGCCATTCACAGGCAAGTTTACTCGGTGGCCATATAGTCAATGGTGTCAACCAGTGTGAGGTATGTCCCTTTGTCATGGTCCATTAGTGGTGGGTTTGAACTTTAGTGGCACGTTTGCTACGATGCCTAGGTCTTTAAACGTTCTGTCATCCAAAAACCGATGAAGTCTGCTCTGAAGTCCAGACACTAGCATATAAGGTGTTTTATCGCTTACGTTTCCTATACATCATGGCAGCTACTGCAATAATCTTGGAGGGACAGACCGAGTCTTTCAGCGAAACTGCTAATTGTGTGTGTATACTTTATACATGGGTACGACATGAGAACGACAAATTTTTTGAAAAGCTTTTCATGGCTATTTTTTTCCTCTCAGACTTTTTGTCAGAAATCTACTGAGAGAAAGATGCTAAAGAAATACTTTTTTCATATTTCGTTTTGTTGGAAATATCAGACCTGAGGTTTGAACAGTGGCCTCACATCTAACAATCCAACATACTACCTACTAGACTAAGGCGACTTCCGAGTTTATGAGGACAAATAAATTGCTCACAGTCTTTAAAATACTTCTCTGATTACGATTTCGTCGTAGTCTAGAAAGCGCTATGTGTTTCAAATCCCAGCTCAGACATCTTAAACAAAACGAAATATGAAATATATTTCTTCGGCGACTTCTGCTCAGCAGATTTCTGGCAAAAACTCTGAGAGTAGAATAAAAAAATTTCCATGAAAAGTTTCTTAAAAAAAATTTATCGTTCGGACATGACATTGAACTGTAGGTCACGCCACTTCTGGATGAAATTAAGACACACAACATGAGTGGTGTGAGAAGCTAGGATATTATTCTGTCTAGGGACCTGTAAGTAATACATTTAATAGAGTTTAATTTAAGTATGGGAGCACTTTTCCATATAGACAAAGTGCAGGAGTCATCCTTAGCTGAGCAACGCCTTTATTTAAAGCAAAGTGTTCTTCCACCGAAGTCGCCGTAGTCTAGTAGGTAGGCTTATTAAACGTAAAGCCAGTGTTCGAACACCAGGCCAGACATCAAAACAAAACACAAAAGGTATTTCTTGGGCGACTTTCTCTCAGCAGATTGCCATGAAGCAGTTCGTTCGGAGTCGACATTAAACTGTAAGTACCACCACTCTCTGATAAAATTAACAGACTCGGCATAAGTGGTGTTAGAAACTAGGCCGTAATCCTGAATGAAGGGTTGTAATGACCAATTATGTATGTGTGTTCTTCCACCGAATTCCTCTCGAAAACTATAAACCAATACAGAAAACTACACAAAGTTAAATTGGTGTTGCCTGCCTGCAGACAATTAAATTTCTTTTGCTACCGTATATGGTAATAAAGCTTATGTGAAACATGATTTATAATACCAAGCTTAACATCATCATCAAAATATTTTTTTTTTTATCACACCAAACCAGTGATAAAACAAACGTTTACCTGTATGTATAGGACCAAATATGTACTTTCCGATAATACATATATGCGACCTGGTAACTTGTGCCAAATGAACACATCACTCATGACAAAAAAGAAAACCAATTTGAACTGAATTTGCAAACCGAAATAAAAATAAAATGGAGACGTAGTACTTTTTACTGCAGTGGTAGTTTTAAATAATTAAATGCAATTAGCGAAATAACATTATGACAACAGAGAAAAAACAAATGTCATATAAAACCGAAAATAACTAACTACACAGAGTAAGACGAAGTGACAGAAATACGTTATTTTTTGGGTTTCACATCAAATGGATGGATGTGAACGCTTATAATATGGAATTGCAGGTGGCGGGTATCAGATTTATATGAACACGTCTCCTATGTGCATATATATGTATATGGTACATATGTATACATGTATTTGTCAGTTTACATATGCCTGTAGTTTTTCAGTTGTTCATACAGTAGGACCTTGATTATCCGGGAACATCAATTATCCGGGATGGAAAAAGAAAATTCTTTGCATCGACTTAATTTTATTTTGGATCGACTTAAATTTTTCTGCATCGCATAACCGTGATTACCTCTATTATCCGTGATTATAAGGAAAAATTATTTTCTATTATTTTGGACAAACAAGCCAAAAAGGGGAATTCCCTCTTTAGTATACGATGAGTCAGGAGCATACATGTAAACCTGTTTAGTTTAATTTAGAAATTTGAGAAGTGCGGTTTTTTTATATTTTTTAAACATGTATGTATATAAAATCCTTGAATTATTTAGTTTTTATATAAATATGTAAATATTCATTTATTAACTAATAAAAATATCGATTCAAAGACTAGCCAAAATTGATCCTCAATTAACCGGGAAAATCGATTATTCGGAATGCTTCCGGTCCCGACCATCACGGATAATCAAGATCCTACTGTATTTGTATGTTTTTGAACATATTGTTACGAAAACGAAAAATCTAGATACTGGTATTTTGCTTTTACATCGTTTAACATTTAAATTATAAACAAAAACTACATAAACAAAAACAACTAGCTTGTTTACAAATTATCGCCCCTACGTAATATAACAACAAACACCAACATAAAAAATGATAAGCAAGTAAACAAAAATGGCTGCCCTGGTAGTCTAGCGGTCTCGATTCCCACGAGATTCTCTGGTCTGTGACACTACACCACATATGGTAAAAGTTACTCAGCTCTTATATAATTAAATATAATTTGTAATTGTATTGTAATTAATAAATAAATAAGTAAACAAAAATACAACAACAAACACTACTAGAGTAAATGTAAACAAAATGCACAAACAATAATAATGAAACAACGATATTTACATTTGTAGAGATCTCGAGAAGGCGAAGCCACTAACATTCGCCTTCAAGAACATTCATCAGACAGTTTACGTTGCCATATAAAAGGCAAAGCAAAGCAGGCAACTGAGTTAGTAAAAGTTCAGTCAGTCTTGTATGAAGACGCGGTGCGTTTGAAGATCTCCGCTACAAATATCTGTCGTATAATTGTCTAGCAAACAGAGGAATAACAACTAAACAATTGTTGTTGTTTACATAAAGTTGTGAACAGTGGCACATAGAATTGTGCGAATAATAAAGAATTTTAATTAAAATTAAGCACAAATTTATTTTTATTTTATTTGCAATCTACGAGCTCATATGTTAAACGTTTTTAAAAGGTGAAAACGCCACAATATAAAAACATACTTCGAAATATTCCGAGGATAAATAAGGACAAAGCTGTCTCCAAAAGACAAATCAAGCTTCCATATTCATCGGGACTTAAAAAGGCCTTTTATAAAGTGCTCTTTAAATTTAAATAAAACAAAGTATGTGTCAGATATCATCGATATTTTGTAATCGTTTGAATCATTGTTCTCTTGCTAGAGTCCGTACGTAATACCCAATTGTCTGTGACTCAAACGCATAAATCAAACTGAATTTGATCGATAACATGGTTATAGTGACTTGGAGGGCTGCTGTGATTTGTGGCACAAAAAAGTGTGAAGAGTTTATATCGCATAATCTATCACAGCCTTCAAAACTACATTTCGTTAGTCTCTAGATCATCCAATTCAAAAAGAAATTAGTAATCAGCGTCCTATTGCTATCACAGTTAACAGTGATGACCTGGTCAATGTAGTTCTCAACGAAATATGGACCCATGACGTCGTCACTCCAAACCCCATACCAAAAAGTAACTTTTTCGGAATATATTGTTTCATTTCATTTCATTTTTCTAATTTATTATTTAAGTTTCATTGTATCTCATTATATGAATATATTTCCTTGTTTGTATTTTTCTCTATATTTGTATCTTTCCTAATTTAGTTTTTTACATATACTCATTTTCTTATCTTAATTTTTTTGTATCGATTGCTATTTCCTGAGGTTAAATCATGTTCTTATTCTTATTCATTTTTATTTATACTGTACTTCAAACAATTCATTACTCATATAATGAGTGATTTGTTATTACTTTTTCCTATTTGATGTCCTCCCATAGCACTTTCATTTATAAGATTATTATCTTGTTGTGCTATGATTAATAAATAAAATAAATAAATAAATAAATAAATAAATTTGTTTGTTTGTTATTGGATACATATTCGCTCGCAATAGCGATTTAATAAAACCCCCACAAGACAAAATCTGATCGAGCCAAATTTCGTGATCTTGCTGCGATGGTTCACATCCTTTCCACCTGGGATGACTATGCCTTCAAATCGCTAGCGCACAATAACCGATATGTTATGCATTATGCGCCAACTAGCGTTGTTCCGTTAAAATTTCATGCTGTGGGAGTCCAAATCATCCAATTCAGACCTTTAGTGCTACCTGTTGACTGTACTTAAACGTTCCCAAAAGACCTTTTCGGTATGCACTGACTGCATTTAGATCTCATGCTGACCGATTTTTTTGTCATTAGAAGCATATGGCTTCCTCGAAACATTTTTGCCTTGTTTCCGTTTCTTTAATCTACTTTTGCTGTTTCAGCTAAGCTGGTGGTTGGTCTGTTGTGGCAAGAGCTAGGATAATGCGGCTGCCATCTATCGCTGCCCAAAAACAATGTACTAGGAGAATTTGGTGTAGTGGTAGAGAATCTTGCTATGGATTAATATCGTCACCAATTCGACAATTTTGTTTGTTCACATTCCCACATACATACTTAATTAATTGGTCATTACAATCCTTCACTCAAGATTACAACCTAGTTTCTCACACTACTTATGTTGTGTGTGTTAATTTTATATAATGATTGCCGAGACCTATAGTTTAAAGTATACTTTGAACGACAGATTTTTGAAAAACTTGTTGTGGTTATTTTATTTACCCGCAAAGTTTTTGCTAGAAATCTGCTGAGAGGAAGTCGCCGAAGAAATGTTTTTCACATTCCACGTACATATTCATTCAGAATGCAGGATTGCTACTACTTTTAGGAGGTAAAAACATACTTCCATTTGAACATGGCAATCACACACATCTTCCTAGTAATATCTATTTAGCTCCAAACGTTCCATGTACATAAATATGTGTGCTGCTGTTCTATTTTCTGTAATCATATACGTTTGGTTGTTTATTTATTATTGTATGAAGCTGCTGTGAATGATTTACTTCAAATACTGACAGACTTACTTGTCATGTAAATACACATTGCTCGTAAATATATCTGGAGTTACTGATAAATAATATTAAAGAAATGCACACAGATAGTCAATCTCATTGTCATCAAACATGCATCAAATACATATGTAAATACAAAAATTGTCTTCTTATGCTGTTTATGATGCACATTTACCCTCATGTACGACTTCAAATCGGTATTGCCAATTGAAGCATTTGAGGTAATAAAATAAATTGTTTATGGAGAGTATATATTCTAATAAATTTTGAATTTGAAAAGAAAGAAAGAGAGGACGTGATAGGAAACATATATGGTGGGCCATCTATCGATTTAAATTTGAACCGGTTATTTGCATCTGGCAATACTTATGTCAATCTATTCTGTCACCAAATTCGATATATTATCTCCACTGAACGTAATGAATAGATTTAGGCTTGAACAACATTGGGATTTATTGAGCCAACGAGAAACTTAAAAAAATCATTGAATGGACATCGCCTTCAATATAAAGTATCGGGAGGGCCATCTATCGGTTTAAATTTGAATCATCGGTTATTTCCAATCTGACTATACTTATGTCATTCTATTCTGTCATAAATTTTAGTATATTATCTCCACTGAACGTAATGAATTGATTTATGATTGAGCAACTTTGGGATTTATTGGAATAGAAGGACCCATGAGAAACTGCACTATGATGTCGATTTTGCAAAAAAAAATCATCATTTCAGATGAAGCTTGTTTTCATCTTAGTAGGTACGTTAATAAGCAAAATTGCCGTATTTAGGGCTTACAAAAATCACACGTGGTCTTACAGAAGGCAATGCACCCATTACGAGTAGCTGTTTGATGCGGCTTGTGGCGCAGAGTAATCATTGGCTCATATTTCTTTCAAAATTAATACGACGCAACCATTACGGTAAATGGAGACACCTATCGCACCATGATAACCGCTTTTTTGTTCCCGCTCTCCATGTCATTGATGTGAACGCTGTTTGGTTTCAACAGTATGATGCAACATGCCACACATCTTATGCCATTGATCATTACAACCCTTCAGTTAGGATTACGACCTAGTTTCTCACACCATATATGTTGTGTGTGTTAATTTTATACATGAGTGATGGGGCCAAGAGTTTAAAGTCGACTCCGAACGACAGACTTTTGAGAAACTTTTCATGGCAATTTTATTTACTCTCAGAGTTTTTGTCAGAAATCTGCTGAGAGGAAGTCGACGAAGAAATATTTTTTCACATTTTCGTTTAGTTGGCGATGTCTGACCTGGGGTTTGAACCGTGGCCTTACGTCTAAGAAGCCAACACACAAACTACTAGACTACGGCGACTTCGTGTCACTATGGCGATCTCATGCCACAATCGATTTATTGCGTCAAACGTTTGGCGGTTGTCGAAATTGGCAGCCAAGAAGCTGCGATTGGACACCGTCGGTCTATTTTCTGTTGGGCGCCATTAAAAAAAAGTATTATGCCGACAAACCAGAGACAATTGAGCATTTGAAGGCCAACATTCGTGATGCCATTGCCGAGATACGACGCCATGCACACGAAAAAGTGTACGAAAATTGGTTCGATCGAATGAGGTACTGTGAGGCCAGCCACAGCAGCCATATGAATGAAATAATATTCCTTTTCTAACCAGAACTTCACAACAACAAAAAAAAAAAAAATAAATTTGGCAAAATTTCAAACCGTTTTGGTTTCATTATATTTTGAAATTTAAACTTTTAAGTGGTCCACCCTTTATATTAAAAAAAATATATTTCTTTTCAAACATTTGTCCAAAAACCATACAAATATGTTCACATGATGACAGCTTTATTATTTTAGAAGAGGACACATAATTTTCTTCTCTTTTTAACCTAAATTTGTTTCAATATTTTCCAGAATATAAATTTACTTTTTGGCTACTTATCTCTTACTATACAAATGCAACTACATGAGGCATGTATTTTTGTTTTTGTTGTTTTATTCTTAATGGCATGAAAGGCAGGGAAAACAAATTTAAGAGACACCTTGCAGGTCTCTACGGCAAACAAAATAAACAAATATTCATCCATCCATCCAAACAGTCATCTCATATTTCTTACTTCGCTTCAGTCATTCATTATTCTACTTGTTTTACTGTGTACATACAAATATATTTGCTACTGTTGGTGGTGCTGTTGCATCTGCACCTGAGTGCATGTGTGCTTATTTTTCTTCTTTACGACAAACAACAAAATCTGAAACCTTAAGCTTATTACAGAGTAAAAATGTAACAAAACTAACAAAAAAAAAAAAAAACGAACGAACTGTCAACATGCCAGTCAACTAACTGTTTATGTACCTACCTATGTATGTATGCACAATACATACATTATTATGAAATTGTTTGGAAAAAGATGTCACCAAGAAAAATGAAAAAGCACCTACGGGTCCATGAATTAACAGGTTTTTCATCAAGCGTTTTCATTCTTTAAATAGCAATAAAAGAAAGCGTGTGATATATTTGTTGAAGTTGCCGTAGTCTCATGGGTAATGTGTTGGCTCAATAGCCATGAGGCCGCGTTTTAAACAAAACATATTTGTTCGGCAGCTTCTTCTCATCAGATTTGACTCTGAGAATAAATAAAAAAAAGTTTCTCAAAAAATCCGTCGTTCGGAGTCGAATTTAAACTGCACGGCCCCCGGCACTCGTGTATAAAATTAACACTTACAACATAAGTGTCGTGAGAAGCTAAGGTTGTAATTCTGACTGCAGGGTTGCAATGAGCAATTATGTACGTATGTATATATACCTTTTAAAAACGTTTAAAATATGAGCTCGTGGATTGCAAATAATTTAAAAATAAATTTGTGTTTAATTTCAATTAAAATTCTTTATTATTCTCACAATTCACAACTTGATGTAAACAACAACAATTGCTTTTCTTTGTTATTCCTCTGTTTATACCCTTTCCATAAACAATAACAATTACTAGACACTTATTCGACAGATCTTTGCAACGGAGATCTTCAAATCACGATTACTCTCTTCAGACGCACTGCATCTTCACACAAGACAGACTGCACTTTACTAACTCAGTCGCCTGCTTTGCCTTCCCTTTTGTATGGCAAAGTAAACAGACTGATGAATGTTCTTGAAGGCGAACGTTCATGAATTCGCCTTCTCGAAATCTCTGTAAATGTAAACAGCGTTGTTTACATTTATTATTGTAGTGTTGTTAGTATATTTTTGTTTACTTGCTTATCATTTTTTATTGTTATATTAAGCAGTACGATAATTTGTAAACAGGTTTGTTTACTGCATTGTTTTGTTTTTTGTAGCTTTTGTTTATAATTTTAATGTTAAACGATGTAAAAAAAAACACGAGCATTTTTCACTTTCGTAACAATATGTATGTTTGGTGATTTTTTAAGAGCTATAGGAAAATTTTTCAAAAAAAACACATACAATTCAGAAAAGTGCATGAAATCTTTATTTGAATCGATAGTACGGTCCATATAATTTAACGTTTGAAGATTATTTTATGCAAATGTTGACCGCGACTGCACCTCAAATGGTCCGTGCGCATAGTCCAACATTTCGGCCGGTATCTCACGAATAAATGCTTCAATGTTGTCTTCCAATGCGTCAATTGAAGCGGACTTGTTTGTATAGACATGAGCTTTAACATAGCCCCACAAAAATAGTCTAAAGGCGTTAAATCACACGATCTAGGCTGCCAATTGACCGGTCCCGAACGTGAAATAAAATGTTCACCGAACTCGCCTCTCAATAATTCCATTGTTACGAGTGCTGTGTGGCATGTGGCAACGTCTTGTTGAAACCCCATATCATGCAAGTCAAGCTTTTGCATTTTGGGCAAAAACAAAGTAGGATATCATCCCACAATAGCGCTCACCATTCACAGTTACGTTACGATTCGCAGCATCTCTGAAGAAGTACGCTCCAATGATGCCACCAGCCCATAAACCGCACCAAACTGTGACTATTTCTGGATGCATTGGTAGCTTTTGCAACGCTTCTGGCTGATCTTCACTCCAAAATCGACAATTCTACATATTTACGTATCCATTGAGCCAAAAATGAGCTTTGTCGCTGAACACAATTTTTCGATAAAGAAGTGGATCTTCGGCCTACTTTCCAAGAGCCCATTCACCAAAAATTCTGCGGTGCGGTAGGTCGTTCGGCTTCAATTCTTGCACCAGCTGTATTTTGAAAGGCTTCACACCTAAATCCTTCCGCAAAATTTTCCACGTTGTTGAGTAACAGAGGCTAAATTGCTGCGAACGGTGACGAATCGATAATTGGTGGTCATCATTAACACTGGCCGATACAGTTGCGATATTTTCTTCAGTTCGCACTCTACGTAAGCGTGTTGGTGGTTTAATGTCCAACAATGTAAATTTGGTGCGAAATTTATTCACAATAGCCCGAATAGCCGCTTCAGTGGGTTGATTAAACTGACCATAAAATGGAAGAGGCGCGCGATGAACTTTCTTAACAGAGCACGCATTTTGATAATAAAATTAAATGATATGCAAGCGTTGTTCGTTTGTAAGACTATTCATGGTTAAATTATAAACCAAACTGAAGATGTTTTACAGTGAAACAACACACGAAACGTGCGTGACCTGCCAAAAAGATAATAGCTAAAAAATCACCCGTTATGTATGTGTGAGATATCTTCGAAATTTTTCACTCATTTGAAAAACCTTTTTATATCTCATGTCTGAAATATAAGTCCTACAGAAAAAGTCTACCAGGCTTACATAGCACGATTTTGGTTGTCACTTCACACCACTTTCAATCATCAAGCCATTCACAATATCCAATGTGGCTTGAGCTGTGCAGCAAATAAGTCTAAAGGAGTTATATTGCATGATTCCGGTGGACACTTCACAATATATTTACTCATCCAACCGCTATTGCAGAATATCCAATGCGGCATGAGCTGTGTAGCATATAAGTCTTACGGAGTCAAATCGCACGATCTGAGTGGTCACTTCACATCGCCTTCAATCATCATACCACTCATGCAGGATATCCAATGTGGCATCAGCTACGTACCATGTAACGCCGTCATATTAAAACCACTTGTATTTGGCATCCAGATCGTATAAGTCGGTCTAAAAAAAATTAGAAACCTCCGTTCTATAGTGCTCACCGTTGACAGTGATAGTAGCCTGGTTCACGTCGTTATCAAAGAAATATGTGCCAAAGACGCCGCTAGTAAAAAGTACAACGGCTTTTGGATTTCATGTGGCTTGAGATCGACCCAAATTTGACAAAAGTTACTCAAACAATCAGTCGTTCCGAGTCGACATCAAACTGCAGGTTGCGCCGCTCATTGATAAAATTAGCAAACACAATATGGATGAGAAGCTGGGTTGTAATCTTGACTGAAGGGCTGTAATGGCCGCTTAGGTAAGTAAGTAAGTAAGTGGGTGACACGTTGTTTTATTACAAAAATATATTTTCTTGGGTTATGTATTTGAATTTAAAGAATTCCAAAGCAAGCAAAGCATATTCATATTCAATCATTACCATAATAATTAAGCTACAGTCAGCGTCTAATATGTACGTTACTCACGTAAAGATAATTATCGCATGTATGCAGCCCACCTTGTGTAAACAGTCAGCCTCTGTACTAGACTACAGTAGAAGTCATTTTTGTCTGACAACTGAATGATTTAATGAGTACCGAAATAAACGTTCATTATGTGATAACAACTATTCCTTCCTACATTGTTAGAGAATGCAAGTATACGTACAGAATGAGTATACGAGTACGTACAGCAAATAGCAATCACATCATGCAGGCATACATACAAGACCGTCAATCATGAATTTTTTTATGCAGCATAAGAGTTCAAATTAATAAGTGGAAATACAATGGAAGGTGAATATCTCAAAATATAAAGAAACGAAAAAAAGAAGAATAAAAACGCCATAGAAAAGCGAAGGTTTATTGTCTCAATTCTCGCTCTACAAAATGCTTGCTCGCTGTACAAAGGCATGAATAGAAAGGAATATGTGACCACGCATTTTATAATTTTATTTTTTTCTTTCAAGGAAATTCATTCTGAATATTGTAACAACAAATATGAAAGTTTTCTGTGATTGTTAACAAAAAAAAAAAAAAGAAAAAAGTAAAAATGACACTGCATGACATGACTTTCTTTTAATTCAACTTCCTTGAGTTCGTCGGCTTCTTTTGCTGATAATTTTTTCAAGATAAGAAGAAATCCCAGAATATTACAAGAAGTAAAATAAAAATACCCCTCATCAGCCGATTGGTTAAAGATTGACGGTATGCAGGACAGCTATATGAAATTTATTTGATTCCTGGTCTAAGCTTGAAAGGTGTTCCTAAAAATACTTTCAAAATAGGGTTTGTTGTAAAAACTAATTGCTTCCAACAGGATTAAGAAATATATTTGTTAAAGTCTTCATTATTGTTTCAAGATCTAATCGTTAGAACTGCAACCTAAGCTAAGTTCACATGAGCACGCATAGTGGCCCATTGTGATCCCACAGATAAGTGCAGTTCTTGTACGAACCGAATTCCACCAAACTCATCGAAGAGTTCGTCACCGCAGACGCTGCATACTAAAGCACGACTCTCCTATGCAGACCAATATGAAAGTTTTATAAAGGAAGCTAAATCCTTGTTACGAAGGATAACTCCATTTAGCTGCTCTTCGCAAGAGATTGGTATTAACAAAGAAAGTGGGCAACGGTTTCCTCCTCTTCAGCAAATCCAAAGGACGGCAAAAGTCGTTTGATAGGAACTGCAATCTTTCCGCGTGTCAAAAAGTATTTCTTCGGCAACTTCCTCTCAGCAGATTTCTGGCAAAAACACTGAGTTTAAATAAAATTGCCATGAAAAGTTTCTCAAAAATCTGTAGTTAGGAGTTGACTTTAAACTGAAGGTCCCGCCTGAAGGGTTGACCAATTATGTAGTTGATTGGTACGCCTCCTGTCCATTCTGGGCCAATTGAGTCTGGCAGTGGAGCAAGATTACTCACTGAAGCAGGATAGGTTGGAATCCCGAATGAATTGTTGCCTAATCGCCAATTTAATAGAGGTAGACGGCATACCCAATTCGATTGGCGAGGTCGCCGAAAGAAATGTACCTGCTCTGCCGAGCTCATCGGCTTTACAGTTGCCGCGCCATGTAAAACACTTAAGCGCTCAAAGAGAACGTCGAGGCAACGACGACACTCCTGTTAAGGGAAACCTTAAAGTTAATTTGTAGATTGGTTCTCTGTAGTACTATGGAACGCTGCTGTACACCTTGTTATACGGGACTTGTTAAGTCGATTAGACAATGTCTCTGTTCTCCATAGTTAAAACCATTTGCGATTAGTCATGAGGCACACCCTGTAATTTTGTTAGATGGCAAGGTAGAGTGTGACCCTATAGTAAACACCAACATCTTGGTAGCGTGAATAGGAACTCGGATAACATAGTGCCATTTATAATCTGTAAGTTTTATCCCTCCAAGTGGTTCAAAAATCATTCTCGAAGAATACCTACCACGTAAATATGTGAGATGGAGGTCTTTAGAACGATCAAATCTACTTGGTGGTACTCCATAATATTACTAATTCAGTGGTTGTTAACCGAGAAGCCAGACAAGTTAATGCCTTTCAAGGACTGTAAGAAAATTTTAGAGAAAAGCGGCACTCTTGAAGCCGTCGTATTTGTATTGTGTAATAAATAAAATATCTCTTTAGGATACTTCCCCTCAACTTGCAAAAAACTTGAGAGCATAAACTCTGAGAGTAAATAAAATTGCCATAAAAAGTTTCCCGAAAGTCTATCGTTTGTAGACGACATTATGTCGTTATCTCATGGATAAAACTAACACACACATTAACGGCGACTTCCCCTCAGCAAATTTATGAAGGGGAAAAAGAGAACCAGTCTGAGAGTAAATGAAATTTTCTTAAAAAATTGCCAAATCTGTCGTTCGTAGTCGACATTAAACAAGAAGGTCCGGCCACTCATGAACAAAATTAATACACACAACATTAGGTGTGTGGTGTGAGAGGTTAGGTTGTTATCCTGACTAAATGCCGGTAATGATCAATCAAGTAAGTAAGGTTAAATCTTATATGGATTTGAATTGTCCTTTCAGAGCTTCAATATCAATTGGCCTGGTCATTCTAATTACAAGCAACAGCCTTTCTGGAAAATGCCAGAATATTCAACAGCCAAGTGAGATATCCTATTTACAGAATACCCAATTAACAATTCCTATGGAAAATGTTCTTACTGGCGTATTGTGTGAATGACTTAAGCCATTCGTCTAAACACTGATTGGACCTTATCAGTGCGGCTCGACTTGCCAAGTCCACCATCGACCAGATATTCACACTATGCCAAGGGCTAGAAATGACCCACAAAAAACAAGTCGCCACACAATAACTTTTTGTCGACTATAAGGCAGCCTTCGATAGCCCAATAAGGGGTCGTGTTTTTGCCGCAATGTCTGAGCTAGGTATACCTGCGAAGCTGATAAGGCTATACAGAATGGCGTTAAGCAATTTCAGCAGCTCCTTCAAGGTAGGAATGGACCTCTCAGAACCTATTAATAACGTGCGTGGTTTCAGACAAGGCGATCCCTTATCATGCGACCTCTTCAACTTCGTCATTGAGAGTGTTCTGCGAAAGGCGGGAGTGCATCGCAACGGCACTATTTTTCAAAAAAGCGTCCAGTCGCTTGCATACGATGACGACATTGACATCATAGGGCTACCAAGCGAGATGTTAATTTTGCCTTCAGTGCTATTAAATGGGAGTCTACTAAGATGGGTCTGGTAGTAAATGAGGGCAAAACAAAGTATATGTTATCGACAAGTAGAGACGTGCGGCGTATTGATTCTCAGGTTACTGCCGATAACTATACTTTTGATATAGTCAATGAATTTATTTATCTTGGCTCCGCCGTTACCACCATAAATGATGTCAGTCTGGAGATCAAGCGCAGGATCACTCTTGCCAACAGCTGCTGCTATGGTCTGAATATCAGAGAACTATCTCGTACGACAAAAATAATACTCTACAACGTGTATCCTACAGTGGACCCTATTAAGCACTTATGTATCAGCCTTGAGAGTGTTCGAGAAAAAAGTCCTACGTAAGATGCAGTGCGATTTGGCGATGATGTCCGCATCCGATCCAACAGTTAACTGTATAAGCACCTCAACGACATAGACGTTGTGCAGCGTATTCACATCCAGTGGCTGTGCTGTCTGGGCCATATCGTTCGAATGGAGGAGGATGCTCCGGCGAGACGGGTATTTGATGCGGGGATCTGCCAAAGTCGGTGAAGAGGACGAGGAAATTGAGGAAGCCCTGTCATCGATTGGTGTGACCAACTGACGTAGGCGCGCAAGAAGCAGAGGCGCCTGGAAGAATGTGTTACGCAGGCCGAAATTCGTTAATCGGGTTGTTAATGGCTAGTTAAGTAAGTACGGAAAATGTACTTCTCTTTTCCTGAAATTATGTTTTAAAGCAAATGCATCAAATCTTCGGAGAATAAAATGTAAAAATGAAAAGGAGACGAGATTTCTATTAAGCTTCGTTACAACTTTATGCCTTGCGTGTTTTTTCTCTCTTTTTCTGATAAAAACCCTCATTTATGATAAATAAAGTGTTGATGAATTGAGAAAAAATAAAATAAAATATCATGCAAACACATTTGGATAGAAATTCATAAAGAAATCAGACACAGTATTCAAATTCGGTTACGGCTCTTTAACAGACCATTTATAATGCAAATGTCACACGGCATTTATCAGAAATGAAAAGATGAAAGAGACTAACGAGACAAGAATTGAAAAGAAAAAAAGGAAAAAAGATCATGGAAAACTGTTGCGCATGCTTAGAGAGAACAACAGCAACAACAAAAAAAAAATGAATACAAATAAATGGATGAACTGACTGATAAAAAAACATGCATGGGTGTAATAAAGCAACAGGCCTGCACACATTGCATGATTGAACAGAAATAAATTAATATTTTTTTTTAATATTTTTAAGCAAGACATGATGTACTCAAGGGTAATGAAGAATGAAACAAATTTGACAAATTGAGAAAAGCATCTCTAAGAGACACAGTAAAGTTCATACATTGAATAGCTATCGCATTCAATATAAAGTATCGGGAGGGCCATCTAACGGTTTATATTTGAAGCATCGTTTATTTCGAATCTGACAATACTTGTATCATTCTATTTTCATAAAATTCAGTATATTATCTGCACTGAACGTATTGAATCGATTTATGATTGAGCAACGTTGGGATTTATTGGAGTAAATGGGCTCACGAGAAACTGCACGATGATGTCGAATTTGCCAAAAACAATCATCTTTTCGGATGAAGCTCATTTTTATCTTGGTGGGAACGTTACTAAGTAAAATTGCCGTATTTGAGGCTCAGAAACCCCACTCGATGACTTACAGAAGTCAGTGCAGCCACTACGAGTGACTGTTTGGTTCGGCTATTGAAGCGGACATCATTGGCCCATATTTGCTTTTGTAAGTGAGATTGCTCCATTACTGACAATGAAGACACTTATCGCATCATGATAACCGATTTTTTTTTGTACCCGTTCTTCATGGCAGTGATGTGAACGTTGTTTGCTTTCAACAAGATAGTACAACTTGCCACACATTTCATGCTACAATGGATTTATTGCGTCAAACGTTTGGTGGCTGTTTGGTTAGTCGGAATGGTGATGTCAATTGGCCGGCAAGAAGCTGCGATTTGATACTGTTGGGCTATTTTCTGTTGGACGCCATTAAAGAAAGTGTAAAGCCGACAAACCAGAGGTAATTAAGCATTTAAAGGCCAACATTCGTAATGTCATTGCCGAGAAATAGTGCACGAAAATTGGTCCGATCGAATGAGATACTGCGAGGGCTGTCCCGGCACCATATGAATGAAATAAAATTTCATTTCTAACCGGAACAATTGTACTTCGCAACAAAAAAATAAATTTGGCAAAATTTCAAACCGTTTTCGTTTTATTGCATTTTGAAATTTAAACTTTTGAATGGCACACCCCTTACAAGTCTGTTTACGTCATAAGTAACTTCAATATTTGTTAATTTTAATTAATTTAAATTTTTAATTTTAATTTTAATTTTTTTAAAGTAACGCAACATACTGTAAACTGTAAAGGCCAAGGTTTGAACTGGAAGTCGGGTGATATAATACTTTCATCCAGTGTTTTCTAAATAGTGTTCGACAGAGGTTGCTATACGTGGCAGAGCGTATGTTAGGTTCGGTTAGGTCAGAGGACGTGTACTTGTCAATTAAGACAAGTAAAGTCCCGGAGTTCGAATTGACCCATTGTTTCTAGTTTCTCACACTACTTATGTTGTGTGTATTAATTTTATACATGAGTGGTGGGACCTACAGTTTAAAGTCGACTCCGAACGACAGATTTTTGAGAAACTTCTTCATGGCAATTTTATTTACTCTCAGAGTTTTTGCCAGAAATCTGCTCAGAGGAAGTCGCCGAAGAAATACTTTTTATATTTTGTATTGATGTCTGGTCTGGGACTCGTACCCTGGCTTTACGTCTAATAAGCCAACACACTACCTACTAGACTACGGCGACTTCAGTGTTTTCTAAATAGTGTACGACAGAGGTTGCTATACGAGTCAGATCGTAAGTGATAATTAAAATCTCATGTTAGGTTACATTTTAATTCGTTTTCACCGCAAATGGTGGCTTCAAGCGAATTAAAAGTGTTGTCTGTATAGACCTCCCGTGATAGTCAGATCCAGTTTTAGAAACTCATTACGGATCACACGTATTTCATCCCACAAAATTGGTCATTATAACCCTTTAGACAGGATTACGACCTAGCTTCTCACGCCACTGATGTTAAGTGTATTAATTTTATCCATGTGCTGAGGGATCTACAGTTTAAAGTCGACACCGAACGACAGATTTTTGATAAACTTTTTCATGGCAGTTTTATTTACTCTCAGAGTTTTTGCCAGAAATATGCTGAGAGGAAGCCGCCGAAGAAATATTCTGTCATATTTTCGTTTAGTTGAAAATGTCTGACCTGGGGTTTGAACCGAGGCCTCACGTCTAACAAGCTAACTTACTACCTACTAGACTACAGCGAACTCACGAAATACAGAGCATTACTTTGGCGCAATGGATATTCTATTTGGTCGTAGACGTTGCTCGTTGTGTGTTCTTCACATTTGATTTCATGCGCTTACAGTTGTCGTAATGAATCCATGCTTCATCACCAGTGATAATTCGAGGCAAATTTTTTTTAAGCGTTCAAACAGCATTTGAGACTTCCAAAATCATCTTTCAATATCTCCCGGCTTTAATTCATGTGACATCCAATTTTCTTGCTTTATACCAAATCCTGCTGCTTTTAAACGCTCTGAAATGGCAGCTTGAGTCACTTCGAATGATTGTGCAAGCTTTTGTTGTGTTTGACACGAAATTTGATCGAATAATATTTATGGTGTTCAAACTTCTTCTAGCTATCTTGTTCTTCGATGTTAAGGTCACCAATTTATGAAAAAATTTCCAAACATGGAAAAATATTTCAATAAAAATGTGTTTATGATAGTGACGATAACCTCACTTTATTTCTGTGAAAACATTTTCTAGTTTCCATACAAAATTCAATTTAAAAAGGCTCCATAATATGTGAAATGATTAACACGAACACCATGCTAACAAGTTTGCATAGAATAAAGCCATTAGCAATGGAACACAATAAGACCAGAGTCTGCTAAAAGCTAAAGAACGAAAAAAAGGGAGCGTTGCTTTACTATAATGCGATGTGATACGGCATGTGTGTGGCATCGCTTGGTCTAGTCTTGTCTGTTTGACAAATAATGACCAACTGACTGGTAATGAACAACTTGACTGATATTTAAATGAAAGGGAATTTTTTCTTCTTCTTCTTGTTTTGTAATGAAAACAGGCGGTCATAAACGACTTAAGGGAGTACCAGTTTTGCAAAAATTACGAGAAGTTATAGGAGGATTTTCTTCGCTTATTTATATAATATTAGGGTGAGTAATTATTTTTCCAGATTTTCCACAAGTTTTTCTTCTGGCTTCCTGATTTTACTTGGAATTCTGTATGTTTCCGTTTAAAGAGAGAGAATACTTCAACCCATGGGACCTCAACTAAAGACTTTAGAAAATTCACTTTAGATTAATTGAAGTCGCCGTAATCAAGTAGGTAGTGTTTTGGCTTATTAGACGTAAGGCAACGGTTCAAACACCAGGTCAATCATCAAAAGGAAATATAAAAAAACATTTCTTAGGCGATTTCCTCTCAGCAGATTTCTGGCAAAAACTCTAAGAGCAAATAAAATTGCCATGAAAATTTTCTCAAAATCTGTCGTTCGGAGTCGTCTTTAAACTGTAGGTCCCGCCAATCCTGTATAAAATTATCGCACACAATATAAGTGGTGTGAGAAACTAGGTCCATAATCCTGACTGAAGGGTTGTAAATGCCTATTATGTATGTATGTATGCCAACTTCTAAACATAATTACCGGAATAGTAATTTAGATAGCTTTCCACATACAACTTGGAAATATTGGGTCTTTCATAAAGCGCTTTGCCATCTTAAAGTTTAAATAAAACGAAGTGTGTGTGAGATATCAGCTAAATTTTGTATGCCTTATAAGTGGAATATAAACCTCGCAAGAAAAGGTCTAACGAAGTTAAGTCGTACGATCTCGGTGGCCAGTTCATATAACCTTCAAGTGAGAGTATCCAATCTCGTGCAGAGTATCCAATGTTCGATGAGTTGATTTCCAAATAGAGTCATTGTGTTGAAATCACATGTTGTTGGTATGCAAATCATACAATTCAAGCCAAAAGAACTTGATTATTATCGTGCTCGCCATTGACGGTGATGGCCTAAGCAATGTCATCCTCAAAGTAATGTATCAAACAGTAACTTGTTTGAGATCTTATCTTATATTGTTTCAAGTTCAAAAATTTTGTTTGTTCACGTACCCACACATCCAGAAAGGGACCTCATCGCTGAAGATGAATTTATGATAAAAAGTTTGACCGATGGAAATGATAATTGTTGTAGTCGCCATAGTCTAGTTAGTGTTTTAGCTTATTAGAAGCGAGGCCACACTTCAAACCACAGGTCAACCATCTCCAACAAAAACGAGTTTTTAAAAATATTTCTTCGACGATCTGCTTGCTCTCAGCACATTTCTGGCGAAAACTCTGATAGTCAAATAAAATTGCAATGAAAAGATTCGCAGAAGAAATCTGTCGTTCGGAGTCAATTTTAAACGATCACGTATCAAATTAACACACGCAATATAAGGTGGTATGAGAAACTAGGTCGTGAACCTCTCTGAAGGGTTGTAATGATCAATTATGTATGTAAAGGTAGTTGCACACATTTTTTGTAAAAAGCATGTTATCAGCGGTTATTTTCGATATCACAACAGTGTGAGAATGGCAAACTGTAATGAATTAAAGGAGTATTTGTACATTGCACGATAGGTTAGGTTAGGTCGAAGTGGTAGTTTTGATTACCAAAGCTCACTTTAGCACGCATAGTGGCCCGTTGTGACACCACAAGAAAGCGCAGTCCCTGTTATGCATTGAATTTCACCAAACTAGGGAAGAAGTTGGTCAGCGCAAGGGCTGCATATTAAGAGCACGACTATCCAATGCTGGAAAACCAGCCTGAAGGTTTAATAAACGAAACTATATCCTTGACATCAATGGATGATAACACCGTGAAGCTGACAAGGAATGGAGAACCAAATAACCTATATCTGCAGCTCGCAAGAGATGCGCATTGATAAAGAAAGTTAATTACAGTATCCTCCTCTTCAGCAGATCTACAACCACGGCAGAATTCGTTAGATGGAAGCTGTAGTCTTTCTGCGGGTCTTTTCATAACGCAATGACCATGGCTACTGTGATCGAGATGATATTATGATCAAGTCGGAATAGTTGGTTGGTGCGCCTTCCATCCATCGAGGGCCAAGTGAGTCTGGCAGTGGAGCATGATTCCTCATTGGCCCAGGATAGGTTGGTGTCCTCAAAGAATTTTCGCCCAATAGCTAATTTAAACGAGGTAAGTGGCATAATCAAATGGATAGACGCAATGAAAGTTGGGTTACGAAAGGAGTGCACCAGCTCTGGCGAGCTCGTCGAGCTTGGAGTTGCCTGGAATGTGACTGTTGTAATACATCATTTTAATAATTACTCAGCTCTTATCCAAAAACAGTATTTTAATTAGTCATAAAAAGCTTCAATAATGTTAGTTGGCATACCTTCCCTTATACTTAATTTTCAAGGTCTTACAACAGTATTTTTTTTTTTCAGCATCCCATATATTATTTTTTTTATTTTTACTTGTTCCCACTTCTATACTTCTATACTCTCAACTTAACGAAGAAAAACCAGTATTACACAGTTAAAGAGAACATATCTCTGATATATAGTATCACGTGATAGATTATATACAACAACAAAAATTAACATCACGTTATTTATTTAAGACAGAAATGAGGTTTGATCGAAAGCTACATATTTGCATAAGGTCTTTTTAACTTCATCTGTAAAACCTTCAACATCTTTAAGGAAGATTAAAGTAAAGTGCTATACTTATATTGAAGGAAGTGATTTTTATTATAAAAAAAGAACAGAGAGTTAGTAAATTACTAAGTGGAACAAAGTTTTTTTTTTTGGTAATATATAAAATTATTTACTAAAGAAAGATAAAACATTTTAGTGAATCAGTTTAATATAGTTTGTTTCTGGGGAAAAAGGTAAATTCATTTAAAGGTATTGTTTTTTTAACGTCATATTAATAAAATATTGCGTTTCTTATATAGTTAATTTTACATACCACCAGTACCTCGAGTGAATCAGCCATTTGCCAATTTGGAGCAGACACAGCGTCAATTCACTCGAGGGAAATTTGGCAATTTTTGGGAAAATTCTTCAAATCGAAATATTTGGAAACAGATCAAGATCGAATTGAACTCTTCACTTAAAAATCTTTGAAAGGCCAACTGAAACTACTTATTTATACTCAATCATAAACGTCTAGAACTTTTAACCTACAATATGTTTCGTTTTGCTAAAAACTATATAAAAACCTAAAACTAACCATACTTTCACTATAACATTATTAAAATTATTAACTAAATTCTAAATCACAAATTAAATATTCTAACCTTTAAAACTCAAATGTTTAAATTTTAAATACAATGAATTCAGCTATCTAAATACATATATTCTATTAAATAATTTATAATTCTATCGACATGTACTTATACATAAAATACCACTAAACTATATCTATCATGTCAAAATTTTCTATTTAGTACTAATTTTTTTTATATATAACCTATTTCTATATCTAACCCTTTATCTCTTATAAGAATGAATTATTATAAATTACTTAAATACCTTAATATTTAAAACCTATAAAAATCATAATGATTGTAAAGCGACTCCATCAAATGAAGCTGAAGGCCTTCCGCATCGTTGGAATCGAGACCCTACTGTAAGTTAAAAAATTATATTACTTTTGATTAATACACATTCATTTAGTATTTAAGTATTTGTTTCATAAATATACCAGTGACGGCATTTTTAAAAGCTTAACATTACATGTGAAGAAATAATTATGAAAAAAAGTACCAAATGAAGTACTATAACATTTGTCCCATCACTGATATATTTATTACTTATTTTTTTTTCACTCGTATACTTGCAAAAGAGCAATTGAAGATGATACTCTCATTGAATTCTTAACTGTTATACTTGCTTTTTTTTTGTTTTTTTTTTATCTTCAATTTCTCTTTTGTAATAATGAATTTAGTAATCACTGATTATGTGTAATGATAAAAATGTAGTAAAATTAATGTCATGATAATTAGTTTTTTTTTTCTGTATATAATTTCTATTAATCCCTTAGATATTTTAATACTATAAGAATTATTATTTTTTTTTTTTTTTGTTATAATTATTTCAATATAACTATGTTCCGAATATGATTGAAACGTAAATTTTTTTTGTGATGTAGAACTTCATAGGCGTAGGTAAGGTTTAGTCCTTTTAGGGGTTTTCGTAAACAAATTTTCCCTAAATCGAAAACCATGGTAGGGTGGGTTCAGGGACGTAGCACAACAACAACGCTACTTTAAAAACATGCAATGACGAGTCGTGTGTATTGTTATTATTTATTTTTTGTTGTTGACCGAAATGAGGCACTTGAATCGCACGTAATTTTTTTATTTTTGTGGTTTCGTTGTACGAAATTGGACGCGCGGAACAAGATCCCCTCCCACATCTCCCGAACTAGCTAGCTATCAAGTACGTGCGTAACGTTCCAAGTTAGTCCAGTGGAAAAATCAGGTTCCTGTTTGGGAAACTGACGAAAAACTTTCTATATTTTTGAAGTACAATAAAAGCAGAGTTAACCATTATCACCAATAAAAATGGAGCCCAATGTGGGGCCCAAAAATCCAACCTGGGGCACCCGAAACCAACGTGGGGCCAACAGGAAATTGAAGTTCTGTTTTTTTTCATCGTTACAAGAAAGCCCAGAAACATTTACCACAAATAAAAAATGGCGCCCAACGTGGGGCCCATGAAACAAAAGGAGTTAGAAGTATGTTGATTTCTATTACACCTATCATACTTAACTTCATTGTTTGAGGCTCCACACTTATATTTATTTTTTTTAGTCACACATAAATAATTCAATATTACATTATGGATATTATTTTTCTTGCTAATGTCTCACATTGTGTTTGTTCCTATATTTGGTTTAGCCAAGAATGTAATTTTGTTAATGTATAAGTGGAAATATTGGACGTAAACGGATAATTAGTTTAGTTCAATCCCTTATTACATAATGTATATTCATTCCTTTTTGTATAGTGAATATAGCTAGTAAAAATATATCTTAGGAATCTCTAATATGTTACTTGCAGATATAAAATTCAATTTATGAAAGATAAGCATTGGAAATACGATTTTGAATCTAGAATAATTTGCACAAATCGTCCACTTGCCATTCTTAATTGATTTTATATTTCAATTAGCTTATTAGTTAAGTCCACCAAAGCTCGAAATTCTTGTTTTTATTTTTTTTTTCTCAACCATACCTATAAGTCCAATTGAAGTTTTACAGAAATATATACAAATTTATTTTTGATTAGAAAATGTCTATTGCTCACAGCAATGAAAATCCTGTTTCTCTAGTAGAACAAGATGATTCAAGACAGTGTTCAATTTGTAAGAAAGATTATGAAATTGATGATATCATAGTTTCCACACCATGTAATCATATATTTCACAAGAACTGTATAGTGAATTTACTTAGACAGACTCAGAGTTGTCCGATATGTGGAAAGGCCTGTAGGCAAACGAAATTAAAATCTCATAATATTTTAGCAGATACTGAAAAGCAGACTGCTGATACTCAAATTCCTGGCAGTAGTAATCAAAACACATCCACTGGTGCAATACCTAAAGTCCCAGCTGGAAATGGGAAAACTAAAAGAAATTTATTACCAGAGAATTTAGAACAGACACCTGTCTTTCATCGTGTTAGTAACCAACCTTCCAACACAAGTAATTTGCTCAATATTTCTCAGAATACATTTGACTCACAAAATATGCCACAAAATATAGATACTCATAATGTTAGTGATAACGCACTTCAAAATTTAATAAATGAAGCTGTTAGAAATCAGTTAGCAACACTAAACTTTAATCCAGATACTATTTTTAGACCTAATCATGGAAATCAGAATATACAAACCAGAAGTGTTGATGCCAATAGAACTGATGCTCATAATTTCAGACAAAATCGAAATTTCAATTATAATACAAATAGAAATAGTTCAAATCGACAGAACGCTAGAAGATCAGTACACCTAGACCTTTCTACTGATAAAGTTATAAATATCATGTCAGGATGGCATTTAAAATTCAATGGTGAAGGAGAAGATGGATTGTCCGTTGATAACTTTATTTATAGAGTACACGCTCTTACTGTTCAAAGTTTGCGTGGTGATTTCGAAGTTTTGTGTAGACACATTCATTTACTTTTTACTGGTAAAGCGTTAGATTGGTTCTGGAGATTTCATCGTACTTGTACACGATTTGATTGGGAAACTCTTTGTTATGAATTAGAAAACCAGTTTCGTGATCGTCGTACAGATTTTGACTTAATTACTGGAAATAATTAAACGAAATTTGAAACCGGAAATCCGGAAAGAGCTTTTACACTTTAGTATCAATTCCATTGCTCATTTGAGAGAATTTGTTCGGAAGCATGAGATACTAGAAGAAGAACTTGAGTTCCGTCGAACCAATAAAACTTTTACTTCTCGCAAAACTGTATCTGAAATTGTAGACGATGGTATAGATGAAAGCTTAGTGGAAGTAGAAGAAGTTAATGAAATTTCATGCTGGAATTGTTTGGAAAAAGGTCATCGTTATGATGATTGCTTAAAGGAAAGAAATATTTTTTGTTACGGATGCGGTGCAACTGACATTTTCAGACCTAACTGTACCACCTGTAACAAGTTTCCAAAAAACTATCAAGCGAAAAGCAAACCGAAACTATTTCAGTCCAAAGCGACACAAATTTGAGATCGTTTGGATGTCAAACTGATTTAAATAGAAATAAGACCATTAGACCTTTAGTTATAGACAACGTTCCAAAACATTTAAAACCATATCATGTCAGACTTAGAGAATATAGAGAGGCCAAATCAAGAATTTTTGAAAAGGACATAAGTGAAATTGTAATTACTAAACGAATTAAAAGAAATACTATGAGATTAAGAGATTACTGGAAGAAATTAATTAAAAACCGCAAACATTTCTGTTCAGCTATTATATCTAATGTTAACCAGTTGGATATCAGACCATTTGTTACTGTGCAAATTTTTGGTGAAGACGTAGTAGGCCTAAATGACACTGGTGCAACAGTTTCTTGTTTTGCGGCTGATTATGCTCGAAAGTTTTTGGAGAACAGAAAACATAAATACAACAAGTTTAAGATCAGACTGAAAACAGCCGATGGAACAAATCATTCAGCTGTAGGTAGTGTAACAACGTTAGTATCATTCCGCGGAAAGACGAAACCTATCACGTTTTTAATAATTCCACATTTAACACAAAACCTATATTTAGGTGTAGATTTCGTTAAAATTTTTGGTTTAGCGAAGGATTTGTTTTTAGAAAGTACAAGTACTGAACCTAACAATAGTCTGAATGAAGTTAAATTGCCTGTAGATGGTAATTTCCATAGTATAAATGCATATGATAGGAGACGACTTAATATTGCCATTAACTCTTTTCCATCATACGCAATAGAAGGTCTTGGTAGAACATCGCTCATTACGCATGTTATAGATACAGCAGATAACCAACCAATTAAACAAAGACATTTTTCCGTTTCACCTGCGGTTGAAAAACTATTGTTCGAAGAAATTGATCGTATGTTGCGATTAGGGGTGATTGAAGAATCTCAAAGCCCATGGTTCTCGCCTGTGGCTCTAGTACAAAAACCTGGAAAGGTGAGGCTTTGTTTAGACGCCAGAAAACTTAACAGTGTTACTGTTAAAGATGCTTATCCATTACCTCTTATCGATGGTATTCTCAGTAGGCTCCCAAAGGCTAAATTCATTACGAGTCTAGACCTAAAAGACGCCTTCTGGCAAATTCCATTGGACGAAAAGTCAAAGGAGAAGACAGCTTTTACTGTACCTGGACGACCTCTATATCAATTCGTTACAATGCCATTTGGATTGTGCAATGCTCCTCAGACAATGTCGCGTCTTATGGATAAAGTTATACCAGCTCATTTGCGAACAAAAGTTTTTGTTTATTTAGATGACTTACTTCTTATTACGGAATCTTTTGATGAACATATATTATTATTGCATGAGATAGCACTTTGTATCAGAAAAGCAAATTTGACAATTAATATTGAGAAGAGTAAATTTCTTCTTAAGGAAGTGAAATATTTAGGGCATATCATAGGTTATGGACAGATCAAAACTGATCCCGACAAAGTGAAATCTATTCAGGATTTTCCTTTACCGACCTCCGTACGACAACTAAGAAGATTCTTAGGTATGTGTTGATGGTACCGACGTTTTATTCGAAATTTTGCAATTTTGACGATACCGCTAACAGACATGTTAAAGAAAAATCGAAAATTTATTTGGACTGACGAGGCAAGATGTTCATTTAACGAGCTTAAAAACTCTTTGTGCTCAGCACCAGTGCTTCATAATCCAGACTTTACACGTCCGTTTTCCATCCAATGCGATGCGAGTCAATATGGAATAGGCGCAGTTCTTGCACAGAAAAATGATGAAATGGAAGAAGTACCGACTGCGTATATGAGTCTAAAGTTAACAGCGGCTCAAAGAAATTATACAGTCTCGGAACAAGAATGTCTTGCAGCTGTTAAAGCTATTAAAAAGTTTCGTGCGTATATAGAAGGACACGAGTTTGAAGTTATTACAGACCATGCGTCTCTGAAATGGCTTATGAATCAGACAGATTTACATGGACGTTTAGCAAGATGGGCTTTAAAATTACAAGGATTTAATTTCACAATTCGGCATAGAAAAGGAAGCCAAAATATAGTTCCAGATTCGTTATCTCGAATGTATTCGGAAAACAATGAGGAAGTTGAATGTCATAACTTGGACAATATTTTTATATCAGAAATTGAAAATTCAGTTGAAATAAATTTAGATTCTGACCAATTCAAATCTACAGAATATCTTTCGTTAATTGAGAAACTAAAATCTAAAATCAATTATCTTCCTGATTTTAAAATTGTTGATGGATTTATTTATAAAAAGTGTAATTACTCTTCTGGTGATAATTTACAAGAGCAATTATCATGGAAACTTTGGGTACCTTCTGCAATGACGCAAGATCTCATAAAAAGGGCTCATAATCATCCCTTATGTGCTCATGGTGGTGTTGGTAAGACATTACATCGTCTTAAAACATTTTATTTTTGGCCCAAAATGGCAAAACAGACAAAATGGTCAAAATATGCTAACAAATGGTAAATCTTATAAACTGTTAAGAAATTTGAAAATATTAGAAACATCTAATGTTGATTTGAAGAATAATGAAAAAATGGAATTGTTACGAGAAAAAGCTAGAGAAAGAATTCGTAAATCATTTGAAAGGAATGTAAAATATTATAATCTCAGGTCACGTCCTGTAAATTTTGATGTTGGTCAAATTGTGTTCAGAAGAAATTTTGCTCAATCGAAAGCAGCAGAGCATTTTAATAGTAAACTCGCAAATCAGTTTGAGAAAGCTAAAGTTAGAGCTAAACATGGATCTTGTTATTATGAACTAGAAGACATGTCAGGTAAATCATTGGGAACATTTCATGCTAAGGATATTCGATCATAACACCACATTCAAAAGGTTTCATAATTCAGATATTTGATCGTAAAAGTAGATAAACCAAAATAAACAAGTCTTCAGCGTTTGCTTCATTATAAATATAATTCTTCAAAAGCTGTTTTGTAATACATCATTTTAATAATTACCCAGCTCTTATCCAAAAACAGTATTTTAATTAGTCATAAAAAGCTTCAATAATGTTAGTTGGCATACCTTCCCTTATACTTAATTTTCAAGGTCTTACAACAGTATTTTTTTTCAGCATCCCATATATTATTTTTTTTATTTTTACTTGTTCCCACTTCTATACTTCTATACTCTCAACTTAACGAAGAAAAACCAGTATTACACAGTTAAAGAGAACATATCTCTGATATATAGTATCACGTGATAGATTATATACAACAACAAAAATTAACATCACGTTATTTATTTAAGACAGAAATGAGGTTTGATCGAAAGCTACATATTTGCATAAGGTCTTTTTAACTTCATCTGTAAAACCTTCAACATCTTTAAGGAAGATTAAAGTAAAGTGCTATACTTATATTGAAGGAAGTGATTTTTATTATAAAAAAAGAACAGAGAGTTAGTAAATTACTAAGTGGAACAAAGTTTTTTTTTTTGGTAATATATAAAATTATTTACTAAAGAAAGATAAAACATTTTAGTGAATCAGTTTAATATAGTTTGTTTCTGGGGTAAAAGGTAAATTCATTTAAAGGTATTGTTTTTTTAACGTCATATTAATAAAATATTGCGTTTCTTATATAGTTAATTTTACATACCACCAGTACCTCGAGTGAATCAGCCATTTGCCAATTTGGAGCAGACACAGCGTCAATTCACTCGAGGGAAATTTGGCAATTTTTGGGAAAATTCTTCAAATCGAAATATTTGGAAACAGATCAAGATCGAATTGAACTCTTCACTTAAAAATCTTTGAAAGGCCAACTGAAACTACTTATTTATACTCAATCATAAACGTCTAGAACTTTTAACCTACAATATGTTTCGTTTTGCTAAAAACTATATAAAAACCTAAAACTAACCATACTTTCACTATAACATTATTAAAATTATTAACTAAATTCTAAATCACAAATTAAATATTCTAACCTTTAAAACTCAAATGTTTAAATTTTAAATACAATGAATTCAGCTATCTAAATACATATATTCTATTAAATAATTTATAATTCTATCGACATGTACTTATACATAAAATACCACTAAACTATATCTATCATGTCAAAATTTTCTATTTAGTACTAATTTTTTTTATATATAACCTATTTCTATATCTAACCCTTTATCTCTTATAAGAATGAATTATTATAAATTACTTAAATACCTTAATATTTAAAACCTATAAAAATCATAATGATTGTAAAGCGACTCCATCAAATGAAGCTGAAGGCCTTCCGCATCGTTGGAATCGAGACCCTACTGTAAGTTAAAAATTATATTACTCTTGATTAATACACATTCATTTAGTATTTAAGTATTTGTTTCATAAATATACCAGTGACGGCATTTTTAAAAGCTTAACATTACATGTGAAGAAATAATTATGAAAAAAAGTACCAAATGAAGTACTATAACATTTGTCCCATCACTGATATATTTATTACTTATTTTTTTTTCTCTCGTATACTTGCAAAAGAGCAATTGAAGATGATACTCTCATTGAATTCTTAACTGTTATACTTGCTTTTTTTTGTTTTTTTTTATCTTCAATTTCTCTTTTGTAATAATGAATTTAGTAATCACTGATTATGTGTAATGATAAAAATGTAGTAAAATTAATGTCATGATAATTAGTTTTTTTTTTCTGTATATAATTTCTATTAATCCCTTAGATATTTTAATACTATGAGAATTATTATTATTTTTTTTTTTTGTTATAATTATTTCAATATAACTATGTTCCGAATATGATTGAAACGTAAATTTTTTTTTGTGATGTAGAACTTCATAGGCGTAGGTAAGGTTTAGTCCTTTTAGGGGTTTTCGTAAACAAATTTTCCCTAAATCGAAAACCATGGTAGGGTGGGTTCAGGGACGTAGCACAACAACAACGCTACTTTAAAAACATGCAATGACGAGTCGTGTGTATTGTTATTATTTATTTTTTTTTGTTGACCGAAATGAGGCACTTGAATCGCACGTAATTTTTTTATTTTTGTGGTGTCGTTGTACGAAATTGGACGCGCGGAACAAGATCCCCTCCCACATCTCCCGAACTAGCTAGCTATCAAGTACGTGCGTAACGTTCCAAGTTAGTCCAGTGGAAAAATCAGGTTCCTGTTTGGGAAACTGACGAAAAACTTTCTATATTTTTGAAGTACAATAAAAGCAGAGTTAACCATTATCACCAATAAAAATGGAGCCCAATGTGGGGCCCAAAAATCCAACCTGGGGCACCCGAAACCAACGTGGGGCCAACAGGAAATTGAAGTTCTGTTTTTTTTCATCGTTACAAGAAAGCCCAGAAACATTTACCACACTGTGCCCAGGGACCCAAACAAGTGAGACATTGAAGCGCCCAGTGAGAACGTCGAGACAGTGGCTACATTTCACGATAATACTTTAAAAAAGTGCAACTTTATTTGCCGTGTGAAAAAAAAACAAGTGGAGTAATGCCAAGCCTGGGCACAAAGCATGTGCTATAGGATTTTCTGACAGTCTGGATTATAGAATGTCTGGCCTGTACTTTTATCAGAATTTGTATATGAAACCCTGGAATACATAAATACATAATTGCCGGACTACACATTTATTCTAAGAAGATAGTCTGAGTCGATTGGTATGGCCGAAAGCCACACAAACATTTTCATGGTGGGCATAGTGTTGTTAATTCCGTAAAACGTAGCATTATTATCGCATTTTATAGATTTCTCCCACAGTAATCTGTTGACATAATGAAACTTATTTGAATAAATTAAGGAGCTTAACTTTAACTCCTATTTCCACTTCTAATAAAATTTATGTTGCTTATCTCTGACACATTAACAGCCAAATTGTTTTTCAAATCTTAATGAAGTTAGGTTGTGATCTTGCACAGAAGATTATTGTTACTCTGAATGAATTTAAAGGTTTTAAAATAAACAGGTTGTAGGGTGTTGTTTTCTGTTTCTATTCATACAGTGAGCGTTAAAAGAAACTGTACACTGTGGATAAAATTCTAACAATTACCAAACTCAAGTTTTATCAATTATGGAGATTGCCCAAAATTTTTTTAGCAAAATTGCCAGAACTGGTGCACTCCTTTCGTAGCCCAACTTTCGTTACGTCTATCCATTTGGGTATGCCATTTACCTCGGTTAAATTAGCAATTGAGCGAAAATTCTTTCGGGATGCCAACATATGCTAGGTCAATGAGGAATCTTGCTCCACTGCCAAACTCATTTGGCCCTCCAACCAACTACTCGGACTTGATCATAATGTCATCTCGATCACAGTGGCCATGTTCATTGCGTTATGTGAAGACCCACAGAAAGACTACATCTCCCATATGACGATTTCTGCCGCGGGTATAGATCTGCTGAAGAGGAGGAAACTGTTATCCCTTTCTTTGGCAATGCCCATCTCTTGCAAATTGCCTAGGTTATTTGGCTATCTATTCTTTGTCAGCTTCACGGAGTTATCATCCACTGATGTTAAGGATATAGTTTCGTTTACTAAACCTTTAGACTGGTTTTCCAGAGTAGGGTAGTCGTGCTTTTAATGTGCAGCCCTTGCGCTGACCAACTTCTTCCCTAGTTTATTGGAATTCATTCAGTAAAGGGACGATGCTTTCTTGTGGCGTCACTAGAGTTTGGGAATTCCCGGACTTTTTCATTTCCCGGGAAACGGGAATAAAAAATTCGAAATCTTAAATAAATTACATTTAAATTCATACTGTATAAACAAAGGCCAATATATTAATGATAACATTTTGAGATCAGTTATTATTTAGAATAAATTAAAAATATTATTTAAAAATAAAAATTTAAAAAATTTTCGAACAACTAAGTTTTCAAACAATGAGTTTTTAAAATTATTAGTGCATTTTTTAACTCATCAGACATTCTAACACGAAAAACACGATCGTTTTCTACAGAAGTGGGCTTTAGGTTAACAATGGATTAAAAAGTATGTCTAAATTTTTGGTTCTGTTTGTACTAGCTTCAAATAGAGCTAGCTCTCTTTTAAATAAGTTGTCTGTTTTTAATTTCACATTTATTGATTGATATACTTGTGCAACGGAAATATCTTCATCACTTTCAGCCGATGTTATTTCAGTACCTTGGAATAGGCGTTTGTACATTTGCTCTGCATAGGATTTTAACAATGCCTTTGTCATGTTAATATTATTGTGTTGTGAAGTGTTTAGATAATTTACTAATGACATCAATTTGTCATTACATCTTTCATTTACTTTACTTTTAATCGTGTGAACCATTTTTTCCGAAAGTATAGAGTCAACAGATAATAACTGTTCATAAAGTGTATTCATAATAGCATTATCAAAATTATCAAATTGGTTTCACGCCTGCCTAATGCTTTCACTGCTTTTTTTGGGGTTCTAAACGTTTACCAATGTTTCCAAGTGTGGGACATAATATTCAACAAACAATGATGATAAATGTAAATCTATTAAAGCCTTTTTTATTGCATTTTTAATTTTTGGAAATGATTGTATCATTCCAACCATGCTGTTCCACCTAGTTCGTACATCTAGGATTAGATGATACTCTTTATTGAATTCTTCCTTTACATATTTTTGAAAAGTAGCATTTTTAAAGGGCTTTTTTGAACATTTTGATTATTTGATTTTCCTTATGTTGTCAATAGCTTCATTATAATTCTCTGAAATAAAGAAAATAATTCAATTTATACAAAGAATTATTTTTCTGCTTTATTTTTTCAATACAACTTTTTTAAATGATTTTAGTCCATAAACAAGTCAAAAGAGTAGTCAGTGATTAGCCTGTAGACTAGTATACAGACCAGTCTATTTACTAGTTTTCAGAACAGTCTAAAATCGCTAACAAATTATGAAATCGCAACACTTTCAATTTATTTTTTGTTATAAATCGTTGAAAATTTAAAAATCGCAACTTTTTCCAAGAATGTGTACAAGAATACGTTAATTTAAAATTTCCCGTATTTCCCGGGAATATTTAAAAAAATTTCCGGGAATTCCCGTCAAAAATTTCCCGGGAAATACCGGCGTCACAACGGGCCACTATGCGTGTTCAAGTGAACTTTGGTAAACGAATCTAACACTTTAGCCTTTGCAATGCTCAAATACAGCTTTAACCCATTACAGATTGCTATTATCACACTGTTCTGATATTGAAAATAGGCGCTGACAGCATGCTTTTTACTAAAAAAAAATATGTGCAACTGACTTTACATACATAATTAACCATTGTAACCCTTCAGTGAGGATTACAACCTAATTTCTCACACCACCTTATGTTGCGTGTGTTACTTTTGTACATGAGTGGCGGTACCCACAGTTTAAAATCAACTCCGAACAACAGATTTCTTCTGCGAAACTTTTCATGGCAATTTTATTTGACTCTCAGACTTTTCACCAGAAATGTGCTGAGAGCAAATCGCAGAAGAAATTTTTTTTAAATTTCGTTTTTTATTAATTTTAAAATAAAAATAACGGTAGTTTATTAATGTATACATTTTTTATTGTACAGTTTCTTTTGACGCCTACTGTATAACAGATCTACAACAAAGTTAAACACATCTTTAACAGAGACTATCAATTGATATTGACACATGAGCATTTGTCTTGTTGTGTTATTTTGTAACCATTGTTGGCTGTCAGCGGTTGAATTTGTTTAATGTAGTCAGTTGGAACGCACACACAGTGGAGTTTGAATGCCATTCAAGACCATCAATTCATTCAAGAGTTTGAATACAAGTTGTTGTAGTTACAAACAATATAGTTGTTGTTGTTATTATTGAAATAAAAATGGGAATTATGGTTACTATTGAGAAAGCCATTCATTAACTTCATATTATTTTTTTGTTTATTTTTTTATATCAGGCGATTATTATAACGACCACCCATATTTTTTTAAGTGTCTATTTGTATTTGAACGAGTGTTTATTATTAATAAATGGTATTAGAAGAAGGAGGGGGAGAATAATAAATAAAATGAGATAGCAATAGGCCTTCTTGATCATTTTGAATTAAAAAGTTACATATGCAAGTGCTGCCTAGAATACATAGTTATTTCGTGTTGAGAATTCTTTTCTTCAGTGAACATAAATTGTTAAACATTTTTTCTCTTGTATTTATTCTACTGTATAACATATAACTAAACAATATTTATTGAAATAAATTAATTAAATTTTTAATACGTATGTATGTATATTGATAGTATTAAATTTTTTTTTTTTGGGATAACCATGCCAGCATATCAAATGCAGCCAGCCAGCCCATCAATTAATGTCAACCAAAAATGTTATTAAATTTTAATTTTTGTTTTAAAACTTGAATAATGTATAGTCTTCAGTTTTTAGTTAAGATAAAAGACAATCGCTGGCATTCAATTTTCATAATTAAAATTTATGATATTTTATCATACTTCCTTCGTAAATAAGTGGCTTGCATATTTGGGGCGGTCTGTTGAAAGCGTCTATTAAAATAGTTTGCTTAACAAACTTTTCATAATTTAAGACAGCAAAATTTAAAGGAAATCAAATGGAAATATTTTTAGTTTTTCCGCTCAGCTATAGTACATAATAACCCAATATAAATGAAGAAAAAAAAACGAAAAATGGCTGCCGGTCATACATATCATACCATACCATACCATAGTAGGTATAAGTTACTAATCATCAACCTACACAGCTCGCTGCAGATAGCGATGGTCTGGCCAACAACGTTTTCAAACAAACATCGAGCGATGATACCGCCACACCAAAATTCACACCAAACAGTGACTTTTTCGGTATGCATTGGACGCTTCTGAATCTCATTTGTATTAGTATCGTCCCAAATTAGACCATTTTTATAAGACCAACACTTAGGCGATGACCCCTACTCATGCAGTGCAATATATTGAAATTAGGAAAATATGTTTTGGAAGAGGCAGTAGTATTTGTGGACATTAGATTTGAATCTTTTTTTCGTTGTTACGAAAATGGAAACGGTGTAACACCAAAATGAGCTAAAGCTACACAAACGAAGAAGTCGCCGTAGTCTAGTAGGTAGTGTGTTGGCTAATTAGACCTCCGGGTACTGTACTTGTCTTACTTGACAAGTACACGTCCTCTAACCTAACCTAACCTAACCTACACAAACGAATACAACGAACTTGTTACAAGTAAACCAACAGCATTAGTATGAAAGAAAAGGGGATAGACAAGTAAGCGAGAATGTAACAACAAGCAATGTGAACAAAATACACAAATAAGTCGCGATAGAGTTCTCGAGAAAGCGCAACCACAAACGTTCGACTTCAAGACCCTTCAACAGACTGTCTACGTGGGCATATAAAAAGGGAAGGCAAAGCAGGTAAGCAGTAGTAGTAAGAATTCAGTTAGTCTTGTGTGAAGACGAGTTGCGTGTGGTCATGGTTTGAAGATCGCCATTGTAAAGTTCTACCGAACAGATGCTAGTGCTTACGCAAGCAGAAGTATAAAGAAGAATAACGAACTAAGCAAATTCTTGTTGTAACGTCAAGTAGTGGGCATTGGCACATAAAATTGTGCAAACAATAAAGAATTTATCTAAAACTAAACACAAATTAATTTTTATATTTTTGCAATCAACGAAATCATATTTTAAACGTTTTTAAAAAGGTAAAAACGTAACAATATTATAACTAGCAGGAAGGACCCTGCAGATATTGAGTTCTACATGCGGATAGTACGAGTACGATAGTAAGCAGTATGCAATTCACTGGCCAATTAATCACGAACGTTTGTGCTCTGCTGGAAAGACGGTTGTTACCTACGACTGCATGATTCTCGGGAACAAGTTCTCTTATCTCAATCGAGCAAAATCCATTGTAGTTGCAATGGAACAGTATAACACAAGCCACATTGCAACAATGCTCCAATGAAAGATAATAGTTGGATACCCTACCATCATAAATAAATACCTTGGCCCTCTCCTGTAAGCGGTACAAAATAGATTTTGAGACACCAGTCCATACATGAAAATTATATTTCATTCTCACACGGATACAAATGGTGTAAATATGTATGGAGATCGGATGATGTGAAGTATTCCTTAACACGTCTTAAGAAACAGAGACACTTAATTGATACGACCTAGCTTCTCATCCCATTTATGTTGATTGTGTTAGTTTTATAATTGAGTGGCGGAACCCAACGTTTAAAGTCGATACCGAACTACAGATTTTTGAAAAACTTATCATGTCAATTTTATTTGACACTCAGAGTTTCCGACAGAAATCTGTTGAGAGGATTTCGCCTAAGAAAAATTTTTCAAATTTCGTTTTTGTTGGAGATGTCTGACCTCGGGTTTGAACCATGGTTTTATGTCTAATAAGCCAACACAATACATACTACAACCCAAATCACTTGCGCAGAATTCCCTGCATACTCACATGGTCAGTGGCAATGTTTTTGGCAGATCTTACGCTTCATTGACGTCCATACTTGTGTTGGGCGATCGGTGACTTGACTTTATCTTACCACAATGTCAATAGCGCTCTCTGTAGAAAGATGTCTAATTTTGTTTTGTAATATTGTAGTCGCCGTAGTCTAGTAGTTAGTGTGTTGGCTTATTACACGTGAGGCCTCGGTTCAATTTCCAGGTCAGTCACCAAAATGAAAATATGAATAAATATTTCTTCGACGACTTCCTCTTAGCGGATTTCGGGCAAAACTATGAGAGTACATGAAATTGCCATCAAAAAATTTCTCAAAAATCTGTCGTTCATAGTCGACTTTAAACTTTAGGTCCCGCCGCGCATGTACAAAATTAACAAACACAACATAAGTGGTGTGAGAAGCTTGATCGTAACGCTGACTGAAGAATTGTAATGACCAATTATGCATTTTTTGTATGTAACACGCAGTGGTTGGCCCCTAGCAATTCAGTATATTGTGTTGGAATTAGGATCATGGGTTACGGGAAGGAAGACAGAGGGAGTAAAGTTTGTGGATATTAGATTTGAATCTTTTTATATTATAAGTGACAGCAATTTCACATATAGGGATTGTCCGGCTAAAGAACGAATTTTGTCTGTTATGCAGGGTGCGACCCACTAACCAATCAAATACACACAATTGCAGTTTTCGGGAAAGACGAGTTCTACATAAGAATACACGATTTTCGAAACAAGTCTCCTTATTTCGCTCAAGCGATAGAACAGTGAAACACAAACCACAATGCGACGATTCTCCAATGTATTAATACCGTACCGTATGTATACTACAATCCCTGAGAATGTGCAATATAAATCGAGAGAATTGACTACCAACACCAAAAACAATAAGTTTCGGTAGAAATGCAATGTGCCATACCCTGTTACATGCTTGGGAAATATAACCACAACTTTGCTCTCACCAAATTGGAGAACACTGGTTTTGCTTGATCACGTACCCAGCAGCCCTTGTGCAGCCCTTGCGCTGACCAACTTCTTCCTCTTCCCTGATTTTGGTGGAACTTGGTCAGTACAAGGACTGCGTTCACCCGTGGCATCACAACGGGCTGCTATGCGTGCTCAAGTGAGCTTTGGGATATCAGAACTACCACTCCGACCTAAACCTAAACCTAAAACGTACCCATACATCCAGAAATAAGCCTCATTGCTTGAGATGATTTTTCGATAAAAATAAAGATCACTTGCCAACTGCACATGTAGTTTGACGGTCCTTAAATATTTTACGGTTGGAAGCCAAAATCACGTACTCAAAATTCGATTTGGAATTGGATTTCCCTGCAGTGATAATGTTTTTGGCAGATCTTGCGTTTCATTGACGTACTTGTAACAGGCGATCGTTTACTTAATCAATAGACTCTACTTTATCCACCACGATGTCAATAGTGCTCTTTGTAGGAAGCTGTATAATTTTGTTTTGTAAATATGTATGTTTATAATTGTATCTGTTTGTGATCCTATTCACTCACATTTTTGTTGCAATTTTAATAAATTTTCTGTTGGCAAATATCCTTTAAAATTTAACTAGTGCTGTGGGGTTTTACTAAACATTTTGCTAGACGTGGCTTTAGGGGACATTTACAAATAGTTGTACATTTATTTGCATTAATATTATGAATTTAATTAGTCCCGTTATGAAGTCTCCTCCACTCTCCATCGTACTTAGGTAAACCAGTTGTTTCTGAAACAAAGTTAACTTTGCAGTCATTACTGACTGCATACCATAAGTAAATATAGAAAGAATTCTTCTTTGTAACACTCTGTGTATATGTATGTGTTTATATAACCACCACTAATTAAGTAAATTAAACTGTTTGGGTTATAAACAATTTTTATAAACCACCACTACTTCCGTTTCTCTGTTCGCTATTGCCAGGACTTAACTCCATTTTTCCTATTGCCAGGTGTTTTATGAAATTGTCACATTTACACAGGTCCTGTGTAATGAGATCTTTGTGTGTGTATAACCAAGTGAAATAAATACTTATGTGTGTAGTAATGAATGTAAATTATAATAAAAATAGAAAAAAAGTACATCATCAACGTAATAGTTTTTCTCTTTTTCACGTATTACATGGAAAATTATGACACAAGAAATAAATTACTGCCACCATTAATGTACCGCAGACCCATTATATGCATAGAGACACTCCTTTACAGAGCAAACGTAAGCACATACAACCAATTTTTATGAACGAAAAATCTTCAGGTGAAAGCAGTAGATGCATTTATGACTTGACTCAGCACGGAACTCAGTTTGATACTCATTCAACGTTTTTTTAAAACATAATTTTGGAGATACTATACCAGAAGCTGATAGTCAGGCAGATCTTTGTCGAATGTTGTGAATAACTCCTGGATCGTCAGGAAATGTTGGTGCTGTCTCGACCTTCTTTCTGGGCGCTTCAGAGGAACACTTATCTGGGGCACAATAATATTCCGGGACTCGGCAGAGCTGACGAGCTCGCCAAAGCTGGTGCACTACTTCCGGAATCCTCTTCAATCAAATTGGGGTTGCCACTTACATCGGTCAATCAGGCCATCGCGCGGAAATTTTTAGAGACGCCAACCTATCCTGTGTCAATGAGGAGCCCTCTCCGCGGCTAGGCTCACTTGGCCCTAGATGGATAGAATGCGCACCAACCAGTTACTTGGACTTGGTCGTAAATTCGTCTTGATCACAGTGGTCTTGCTTACACGTCATTGTGTAATGGGATGACACGCGGAAAGAATTCAGCTCCCATCCAACGACTTCTACCGTGGGTGTTATCCACTTTCTTTGTCAATGCCCATCTCTTGCGAGGTGCAGATTTATGTTATTTTGGCTCTCCAACCCTTGTCAGCTTGACGGAGCTATCATCCATCAATGATATCAAGGATATAGCTTCGTTTATCAAACTTTCGGACTGGTTTTCCAGTGTGGGGTAGTCATGCTTTAAATAAGCAGCCCTTGCGCTGACCAACCTCTTCTTCTTTCCTGGTTTGAAGGAACTTGGTCAGTACAGAGAATGCGTTCAGCTGTCAGCATGTCTAATATCAATATTAGACTGTAGATATCTGAATATCATGAGTAAATCAAATGCATTTAAGTCCGGTATTTGATACCTAAGAAAGGTAAACTTACAAGTGTATTGAAAGGAAATGGTCAATATTATGTTATGTACTTAGCAGATATATTCGCAGTGGAGCACAATACAAGTATTCGTTGTTAACCTTATAAATCATATCAACGACATTAACCTACGAAAGGAAATAACGTGTGATGGTGCGATATTATCGACATTTTTTATTCACTTCAAAGTCCTATTGTTGTCATTATATTGTGGAATACAACACCGGAAAAGTATCAACCGCAACTTGTTTGAGTTATTACTATGGCTCATAGATTCGGCTGAATTCGACAGATGGTAAGCTTTAAGAGTCGCTATGATTTGTGGCATCATCGGATACTCCTGCTGCTAAGAAAACCTCACAAGAAAACTTCAATCTGGGTCAATTCGCACGTTCTCGGTGACCAGTTTACATACCCACCACGTAAGAAGATCATACCTTCAAATCGCTCGTGCAGAATTTCAAATTTGTCATGAGCTGAATGGCACAAAACCATTTGTTTCTGTCATGATCATCTAATTCAGGCGAAAAGAAGATGGTAGTCATCCATCTACAGTATTCGCCAAAGTACACATTGTTGTCAATGGCGAATTGACGAAACAGAGGGAATAAATGACAACTAATTTGACGGATGTATCTTCAATAGGATTCGACAGACAAAGTTCGAAGACTTGTGTTGGAATTTGAACGTTATTGACACACAAACGCCCTTCTGGTATATTATCAGTACAAAACTAAGTACATAGTGTGAGTTAATAGATTGTAATCCTGACTAATGTGCTGTAATACCCAATGAGGTAAGTAAGTACTTCAAAGCGGCGCAATGCAGGATTTTTATGGAAAATCTCTTGATTTACTCGGACAGCCACTAGATTAAGTCCCTAACGAACGTAGTTGCAACGTCCATCATCCTGTCCATCGATGCCGAGGATTTCTAAAGCAAATATCGAAACATAGAAAGGTAACTCTTATATGGATTGCGGGACATAGGGTTATCGTTGGAAATTGTATTTCTGACAAGCTGGCCATGGCCGTTACAGAACTCACTGACTGCCTCAGTTAATTTGGTTACTGTCCACCCGTCTTACGAGAAGGCTCAACTTCGTCGGCGTCAAGAGGGTACCTGATGCACAAGTACGTAGAGGACCGAGTCACTTCTGTCCTTAAATCGCGCAATAGTTATACTTACAACCCACTGTTCTTTTCGGTAGACACGCCGAAAGACTTGGCTTTCCGACGAATGTCTTCTGCAGGCGAAGGAAGAGACAGTCTTTCATCTCATGTGTCAGTGGCCTGCTTTTGTCATAAAGAGAAGGTGGTTTCCGATCTTTCAGTTTCTGATATCCTGCATCGAGCTCTGTAATATAAAGATTACTGCAATAGCAAGATTTATTTTGAACTCTGTATGGTTGCCTTTAGAGAATGTTTGATCCCAGGGTAGAATAGATTGTGGTGGAAGTGGAACCTCTTCCTTCAAAGGGGGTCCATCCAAAAATTTCGCAAATTTCCTTATTGTTAGCTTTTACTGTTTGTTGGTTAGTCATTATATTTTCCACGATACGTACTTATAAAATAATTTTTTACAATTTTATGTATGATTGTAAAATTCAACTATTTTTGGAAATATTTCAACGGAATTTCTTTCATTTCCTTTTAAACCATTACTTCCAATTATGTGGTTGGCTTTTCAACGCAACGGAATGAAACTGTATAGGATTGCAATAAATTTAACAATTAAATGCAAAAAAGGGAAATACACCTTCTAATTGGTTTAACCGTCTTACAATATTTCGTGTATTTTAAAGGCATACGAAGAATTTAAATAATTTCTGAAACTTATACGCAGTCATACTTATTTTAAAATCATACTCATACTACTCATATACATACTCATACTTAAAAATACACATGATGCAACACTACAATACTCAATAGAAGGTTGTATGTTTGCTTTGCTTGCTGTCTTTTTCTTTTTCTTTTTTCTTTTTTTGTAAATGCTACAACAACTAAGACTGTATGAGTTTGATGTCAACGTTGTACTCATACTCATTGCAACCTGTACTTATAAATCAATGTCGTAGTGAGTATGAATGAATCAGAGTAGTTGAATTTGAATACTGTTGACTCACTCATATTCAAAATTTCATGAGTACTTATGAGTAGCGAAAAAACTATTGATTGCTGATCTCTAGTTTGAACCGTGGCCTCACGTCTAGTAAGCCAACACACTACCCAATAGACTACGGTGACTACAATGGAAACAATTATGCACAGAATAAGAAATAAATTATTGACAACAGTTTAATAAAATTTTTTTAAACTTAAATCATTTAAACAAATTAGTTTTACATTCACTAGAGGGCAACTTTAAAAGTTTGAATGAAAAACTCAATACAAGCAAAATGTGCAATTTAATGCAGCATAAAATATAATAGTCATACGGAACTGCTGTTCGTTTTCTTGTGCCATTAGCAATTTGTGTTACTGCGACATAATTAGTGCCTTCCGTTAGGGAAAATATCGCTAACAGGCATCGGTGGTTGTGGGTCGAGAATGGCAGTAAATCGTTATTGTTTCAAACATCAGCAACATAATTGCAAGCAATAAGGCAGAGGCAAAATGCAATGGGTTTTCCATATTCTGTTAAACTTATAGTTATTCTACGAGGTCTATATTGTTGTCATATATTTTGAATTTTTAAGAGTTCTTCTCTGTTACTTTTTACTCAACCCTCCTATATTTCTGTAGCATTATTTGTAGCATTTATTGTATGTATTTATAATGATAATTACGTGCTAAATATTTATCATAAACGAACAAATATTTGTAAAATGTTTGTAAATGTCAAAGCACTCTGAGTGCATGATGCATACAAACATAATTGGAAGAAGAGTATAAAATTGCAGCACAATTTAATATTTCTTGATGCAATAGTTACCGTAGTCTAGTAGGAAGCGTGTTGCCTTTTAGACGTAAGGCCGCGGTTCAAATTACAGGTCAGCCATCAAAACGAAATATGACAAAATATTTCTTCGACGACTTCCTCTCAGCAGATTTCTGGCAAAAACTCTGAGTCGAATAAAATTGCCATGAACAGTTTTTCCAAAAAGTTTGTTGTTCGGAATCGACCAACACACAACATAAGTGGTGTGAGAAGCTAGGCCGTAATCCTGACTGAAGGGTTGTGATGGCCAATTTTGTATGTATGCGTAGGTATATAATCTAACAGATTTAGGTTCAACAAGATGGTCGTTATTAACTGTTGAATTGAAGACGCTCTTTAACTGAATTTGGCCGATAGTAAGATTATGTTATATTTGAAGGCCTCGAGGTTTTGGGCTTATTCACATACTTAAGAAAACCCTACAAGCAAAGGCCTTTCGGGGTCAAATCGCACGATCTTGGTGGTTAGTTCAAATCAGCTGCTAGTGAGTTAACCAAGATCTTCATGCGTGCAGACTATAAAAATTGCCATGAATACATAGCTCCGTCTTATTGAAATCAATCGTCATCGGCTTTCAGATCATTCAATTCATGCCCAAAAAGAAGTCGGTATTCATTGACCAATAGCTCTTGCCATTGACAGGGGATCTCATATGGAGATCGCTCGCCATTGACAGAATGACGCCGTTTTCAAGGAAATATGATCGGCTGTATAATAAATTCATCATAAATTTTGTTTGTTCACGTACTCACACAACATGTGTTGAAGTTCGAAAGACACCTCTTGGAAAATGTGACAGAAAGGGATATAGAAAGGCTTTACGACAGCTTTTGCAATGTTGTTTGAGGAAGTAAAGAATTAAGCGTTTAAGGATTACGACATCGTGTAATGGCACAGAAAACCTATATTTTTCTTGTTGTTGTAACTTTAAAATAAAGCAAATATTTTTTGATTGTCAACCATATACCCTGCTACCCTTCACTCTACAGAAATCTCTCATGCTTATGGAATTCAATCAGGTGTAGGTTGTATGAATTGAAATTCAATAAACGTCGTAGAAATAAACCATGTTGAAGGCATATTAATAAACCATTAAATAACAACAACAACAAATTAAACTGAAACAAAACCATTAAAGGAGAAAACAAACAATTGATTTTACTTGTCCACTGTAATACGATCGACTCTCAATGCATTTGAGTGTGAGTGAGGCATCAAACATCAGCAGCCAGCAAATCAAAAATTCAAGACAGGTTTTTGTAAAACGGTCGCCAACAAGAATAATGATAGACGTTCAAGACAGTTGTAGGTGTAGGTTTCAACACTCTTTGAAATGTTATTGTAATCTGGGGGAGAATAAATGAACAAAAATACTCACACACACACACGTACAGTGGCTCCATCGCATAATCGGACAAGCACTAGTCTGTATGTATGTGCTTAAAACTTAAAAAGAAAATATTAAATATATGTTTTTTTTGCTTTTATTTACACTCTACATTATAGACGTTCAGATTAATAAAAAAAATAACAACATTTTTCATGATAACGGTAATTTTATAAAGAAAAAGAAAATTAACTCAATTTTTTGCGCTCAACGCATAATCGGACAAAGAAGGGCACCATTGCTAAAAATGACAAAAGAGAACATTTAATACTTTGTGGCATATCCTTTGTTCTCTAGAACGGTCTGTAAACGTTTTGGAATTGATTTTACCAAATTGTAGCATTCCTCAGGTTCTGTGGAGTTCCACGTTTCCAGTAAAGCCGCCTTAAGCTGATCAAAGTGTTAAATTGTTGTTGGTATACTCTTCTAGCTAATTCTTCCCAAAGATGTTCAATTACGTTGAAATCTGGGCTCTGTGCAGGGGTTTCTATGAGTTTGGGGCAATTATGGATCAACCAAAGCTTTGTCGCACCCAAAGTTTGCTTGGGATCATTGTCCTGGTAAAAAGCAAAATCATTCGCAATGCCTAAGAACTAAAAATATCTTTAAAAAAACAGCAGTGGAAAAGATGTTTGCTTAAATATTATTCGTAATATATTACACAAATATAACTACCATGGTAGAGTTACCAGAAAAAAGCCATTTATTAGGCCTAAGAATAAAAACAAGAGAATAAAATTTGCTAAAGAGTATTTGCTTAAAACAGAAGATTTTTGGAATAAGGCAATTTGGTGTAAAGATATCTTAAAATACATTTTTGCTGATAGTTTTTGTTCGTTACAAGGTTCTGTTCACTGACGAGAGCAAATTCAATTTGCATGGATCAGATGGCAAGATGTTTGTGTGGCGTAAACCAAATGCAGAATTTAATCTTCAAAATACAAAAGCTACTGTTAAGCATGGAGGATTCTCTGTTATGGTTTGAGCCTGCATGTCGAGTGCTGGGGTGGGCAATTTGCATTTTATTGATGGTAAAATGGACAAATTTGGCTACCTCAACATTTTGAAGGAAAATGTAAAGCAAAGTGCCGAGAAATTAGGCATTGCGAATGATTTTGCTTTTTACCAGGACAATGATCACAAGCAAACTTCGGGTATGGAAAAGCTTTGGTTGACCCATAATTGCCCCAAACTTATAGAAACCCCTGCACAGAGCCCTGATCTCAACGTAATTGAACATCTTTGGGAAGAATTAGCTAGAAGAGTATACCAACAACAATTTAAAACTTTGAATCAGCTTAAGGCGGCTTTACTGGAAACGTGGAACTCCACAGAACCTGAGGAATGCTACAATTTGGTAAAATCAATTCCAAAACGTTTACAGACCGTTCTTGAGAACAAAGGATATGCCACAAAGTATTAAATGTTCTCTTTTGTCATTTTTAGCAATGGTGCCCTTCTTTGTCCGATTATGCGTTGAGCGCAAAAAATTGAGTTAATTTTCTTTTTCTTTATAAAATTACCGTTATCATGAAAAATGTTGTTATTTTTTTTATTAATCTGAAAGTCTATAATGTAGAGTGTAAATAAAAGCAAAAAAAACATATATTTAATATTTTCTTTTTAAGTTTTAAGCACATACATATCAGACTAGTGCTTGTCCGATTATGCGATGGAGCCACTGTATCTGTGGTAGGAGAAGCCTCTGAAAGCCACATTGTCGTATTTGTATGGTTTAAAGTGCTAAAGAAATGACGTGAAGCATTATTAAACCAGCAGAATTTTTTTTTATACTTTATTGTTGTAGATCACTACAGGTTGGCAGTGATCAATATTCGAAGAGTGTTGTTTTCTTTTTTTTTTTGTTCCTTATTTCCTTTGAAATTCAATAAAATTTCGTATTTCCTGAAAACTTTTATGCAAATTAAATGCCCTGTTTTTGTTAGTAATTTGAGATCGATTTCGTTTATTGTTCTTTCTGATTTTGTATGATCCTTAATCATTATGTGATTGTTGTTGCAGTTGTAGTGGCGTAGCTGTAGTTGTAGTTTATAAAATGTGAACGATGACTGTGTTCAAATTTTTTGCAGGAATTTTGAAATGGAATTTATATGCGTCACATTTAAATTTTTGTTTTCCTTGTTATTTCTAGCAAGTGTGAGCAGTATTTGGCGGAAATCATTCGCAACTCCAGATTAGAAAAATTTGAGTTTTATTCAGTTCCCTTATATAAGCACTTATTTTAGCTTTAATAGCCAGGAAAACTATGACAAATAAAAACTTCTGGTTTCTCAGAAACTAAACAAAATATTGCCATATTTTTCAATCACAAAATTCAATTTTCGTTAGACACAAGATGACTGTCTTCCAAAATGTATCAATACAAAGTTTGTATGTAGTTCTACTACTGTATATAAACTATGTAGATATGCAAAGTAAGCAAACAATGCATCAACTATAAATCCGATGCCTGATTGCTTTTTGACTGCGTTAAAAATACACATTGACGACGTTTTGAAATAGAATACATTGTATATATTTTGTACAGCGGCATTATTAAACACGATACTTTGTTCAAACACAAACCAACTAACATTTTGGAAGGAAGCCGATATTGTTACGTTTTTACCTTTTTAAAAACGTTTAGAATACGAGTTCGTTGATTAAAAACAAAATAAAAATGAATTGGTGTTAAAGTTCGATTAAATTCTTTATTGATCGGACTATTTTTGTGTGCCACTGTATGCAACTTGAAGTATAAAACAATAATTGCCTGTTCGGTATTCTTCTTAGCCTACACGCAGATGTTTACAACGGAGATTTTCAAACCACGACTGTTCTCTTCACACGCAACGCGTCTTCACACAAGACTGACTTACTACTCGTTGGCTGGTTTGTCTTGCCTTTTTATGTGCCCACTTAATCAGTCTGATGAAGGTTCTTGAAGTCGAGGTTTAGTCTTCTCAATAACTCTATAGCGACTTCATTGTTGTTTGTGTTTTTGTTCACATTGTTATTCGTTGCGTTTTCGCTTATTTATCTCTCCCCTTTTCTTTCATACTGATGTTGTTGGTTTACTTGTAGCAAGTTCGTTGTATTTGTTTGTGTAGCTTTTGCTAATTTTAATGTTAAACGATGTACACCGTTTCCATTTTCGTAACAATATGATTCTACATGACACTGCGATATGTGACATTTAGGATATCTCATTCCGAAAGTCGCCGTTGTCTAGTAGTAAATGTGTTGGTTTATTAGACGTGTTCAAACCTCAGGTCAGAGATCAAAAAAAATAAATATGAGAAAATATTTCCTCTGCGCCTTCCTCTCAGCTTATTTCTGGCAAAAACTCTGCCTTTAAACTGTAGGTCCCGCCACTCTTGTTAAGAATTAACACACACAACATAAGTTGTGTGAGAATCTAGATCGTAATCCTGACTGAAGGGTTGTAATGACCAATTATGTATATATGTATGTATGTGTGTATTCCGGAAAGGGAGGTTGCAAAGAACTCCATACCAACGTACACTGATTGCTCTAAGTTGGATGAAAGCTTTGAAATCGATCGGAATATCCCAGTCCCTAACCAGCTAAATTACGGCAGGGTTTTTCAGGCGGTGTTGGCGGTAATACAGAAACGAGCGAAAATTATTGAGAACGAAAATATTTCTAAGCGGGAATGGTCAGACAGCCATCAAAGCACTGAATTCTAACATGATGAACTCCAAAACATTGGATAGCTGTCGCAGATATATACATACATACATACATACATACATAATTGCTCATTACAACCCTTCAGCCAGGATTACGACCTTTGCTTCTCACACCACTTATGTTGTGTGCGTTAATTTTATACATGAGTAGTGGGACTCACAATTTAAAGTGGACTCCGAACGACAGATTTTTGGAAAATTTTTCCTTGCAATTTTATTTGACTCTCAGAGTTTTTGCCAGAAATCTGCTGGTAGGAAGTAGCCAAAGAAAGAAGCACGCTCAGTACGGTTGCCGTGGTTATTACAGGGCATTGCATTACGAACACACATACGTGTTGCACTGATCTTGGAAACTTCGCAAATGATTTCTGTAGAAGCTGTAGAGATGAGAAGAAAGAACCTAATATGTAAATGTCTGGTACTGCTATATGACGGAACTTTTACGCATTTATATTGGCAGTCAAATGCTTTTCATTAGACTAGAGAATAAATGGGAAACTGTAGTATCACAATGAACCCTATGCTGTTCAAACCCTAACTTAGACATCTCGAACTAAGCGAATTATGAAAAAATATTCTTTTTGGCGTTTTTCTCTCAGCAGACTGGAACAGGCAAAAACTCTGAGAGAAAAATAAAATTGCCATGATAAGTTTGTCAGATATCTGGTGGAGTGCAGGACCCGCCACTCATGGATAAAAATTAACACACACGACATGCATGATGTTAGAAACTAGAAACTAACCTGACTAAACGGTTGTATGGAACAATTAAAAAATTTTCATGAAAGATTTTAAGAGGTTTTTGGTAGGCCTAAAATGATTCAAGTTAAAGGTGTTGGTTCTTCAAACACATTTTAAATTTAGCATGTATGTTCACCACTTGGTAACCCTATATGAAAACTTTGTGTCTTTGTTGGTCTT